>JAUMTR010000005.1:384074-437471 GCA_032270685.1 Microctenopoma stevenorrisi | reverse complement strand
ACCATCCAAAGTAGGATGGATGCCGTCTCTCCTAATCAGCCCAGGTTTTCTCCAGAACGTCTTCCAGTTATCTATGTGGCCCACGTTGTTATTGGGATACTCATATGAATACTCATAGACTTTAGAAGTAACAGTTGTGTTTTTAGCTGGGGGATAGTTCAGCCCAACATGACACGACTACACAGCATGACAGGAAGTGTGAGACCATAAACGTACAATCAGCTTCAGTTCTGAATGGACTTAAATGTACTGACCAGCCAAATGTTAAACAGTTCTGGGTGTCTGGATGTGTTTTTTGTTCGCAGGGGATGCATGGAGCAGCAGGGAGGCCAGGAGTGAAAGGCTCTCGGGTATCACAGTTTTGTTTTTTCTATAACTCTCTGAGCATCATGTTGAACACATTGATCCTGATCAATCTGGTATTTGATAGAATATGAAGGTTCAGCATCACTGGATTTTTCTTTCTGTTCTCCAGGGTCTTGCAGGAAAATCAGGCTTCCCCGGACCCCCAGGACTGCCAGTAATGTCTCCTTTTCAGAAAGCAACGTGATGAGTCACACATATCTGTCTGGTTAAAACACTGTGTTATTCCTCAGGGACTGCCTGGAGACGAAGGGCCCCTGGGCCGACCAGGATTCCCAGGATGCAACGGGACAAAGGTAGATGATTACATTGCATAGTTTGCTTTGTGCCTTGATTAACAGGCTGGTATTGGACAATATTGTTGCTGATTTCACACGATCTGTTGGTTCTACCAAGGTCATTTGGACCTTATTGTTTTAGCAATAGATTCACAAACCAGAACCTACACTATCTGTCTACACACACTGCAAAGTAAGACTAAATGTTCCAACGTGAAGACACACAAACATCTAAATGTGATATTTACAGATACATTCTGTGACCTGTAGCTGTGCAACATCTTTGATTGATTGATTCATTGTTTGATTGAATTCTTCAGGGGGATATTGGTTACCTGGGAATCCCTGGAAGCCGAGGACCAGCGGGCTTACAAGTCAGTCCTTCCCACTGTCAGTTACTTTTAATTTAAAAACTGAAGCTAAGCTTATTAACTGACGAGATAAAGGTAACTGTGTTTATATGTTTCAGGGTCTGCCAGGCCAACGTGGTCTAAAGGTAAGAGAACATATAATCCACCCCACTGTGCTCTGTCACTACGCCACACAGTAAAACACCCCAAGTGAATATTTTCAGCCCTAGTGGTCCCTCGATGGTGTCTCTGCTCGCTCACAGAACTGTCCTACAGCTCCGAAATTTACATTTTCATTATTTTCGCTGAGCCCACGTGAACCACAAACAGAAAATGAACTTTAAACATACACCTGTGTCCATGCAGTCTGAGTTTTGGCTTGGATTGTGTGACTGTTTCAGTTTGGTTCTGGTTTCAGGGAGACACGTTTACATACCCCATCCCTCAGGAAATTAAAGGAACCATTGGACCACAAGGACCAAATGGAGAAAAGGTGAGCCACTTTGAGGCACTGAACCCAGCAGGCTGTTGTAGGGCCCTAAAAGTGCCTGCTGAGTCACTCTGACTTGACTTTTTTTGTTTTAGGGACTCACTGGTGTTCTAGGTGAACCAGGACCACCAGGACCTACAGGACTTCCCGGACATCCTGTAACTTTAACTATGGAGCTTTATTTAGACGCCTATAATCAGGAAGTTAAACTCACATCAGCTGTCCTGTTTTGTTTTGTTTCTTTTCCAGGGAAGTCCAGGATTTCCAGGTGTACACGGAGAGAAGGTCAGTGACACTTCAAGAAAGAGTTTCTGGATCAGTTCCAATTATATTTCTAGAAAAACATAAAAAAACTAGTCAAAAAGTAAATGTTCTCACAAGGTAGTGTCTTTGGGCTTTGGAGGTTCTGTACTCAACACATGAGGGAGTCTGTCCACCGCTGACCAATGATGTGTTTTTGTTTTAGGGTCAAGAGGGACCATATCCAGTTATCCAAGGTCCTCATGGACAGAAGGTAAACTAACTGGTCCAGATTTAAGTCAGGTTAAAAATTCATAAATTTCTAACCTGTTTTCATCATCATCATCGGCTATTTCTCGTTTTCAGGGTGATCGTGGACCTCCAGGAATCCCTGGACAAAAGGGGATCAAACTTTATGCCGAAGGACCCAAAGAACTGAAGGTCTGTCCGTGTCTCTCAGTCTGTCTGTCTCATTCTCCGCCTGCTGTCACTGAAATGTTTCTGTTGATATATTTCAGGGAGAACCAGGTGTAATTGGAGACAAAGGATGTCGTGGACCTCCTGTAAGTTGAAGTTTTCTCTGACTGTCTGCTCGTGAGACTTGAACTTGTTTGTACTATATGGGTATGAGCTGAGTTTCAGACTGATGTGTGCATTTGTTTTCTCCTCCAGGGTCTGCCGGGAAGACTGGGGTTTAAAGGAGAGAAGGGCGAACAAGGGGACCCGGGCTCATTAGTAAGAAAGAGAGTAAAACCAGAGCAGCATGGATCTATAATCAAGACTGACTCTAACCTGCTGTTACTGGTTAAATCTGAGACCTCAGCAACTGTAATTCTGGTTTCACATGTAGCTGTCTGTGTTTCAGGGTAAACCAGGAAAGGATGGACCTGTTGGACAGTTCGGAAAACCGGTAACCAGCCTGCTACGCTAATGTTAGCTTAGCATTAATCTACATTTACAGTACATCTGGAATTATTAAAGCTAATTTCCCAATGGTCAGTAACAATACTTTATTAATCCCCCTGGGTGACAGACTGTTTTTTTCAGGAAAGCTTTGGCATGTAGCCAGGAATTGGGTGGACCTGTGAGTAACACAACCAACCCTGGGGTTCGCAGCCTACTGCCTCACCAACTGAGCCTGTAGTGTTTTGTAATAGCTTGTAGCGTGGTGCAAGGTTAGGTTTGGCATTAAGTATATTAATAAGCATGAGTATATTTATGTTGTGTTAGGTTTGGTTGCTTTATTGTACCTTTCCTTTGCTGGTAGGGATGAATGAATCCCGCTACTGATCCTGCACGAGGTCTGGGTTGAGTAAGTGTGTTAGTGTCTATTAGTCTGGAAGACAAACTAGTAATTAAACAGTCTCATGAAGTCAGAATCAGAATCAGAAAACTTTTATTGCCATTGTCATAGAGCGCACACAAGTGGAACCAGACTTGGTGGAGCTGACACCTTGTGAAGCACTTACCCCACTTACTATCTCTACCCCACTCAGTTGACTCCCCTGAATTACAAATTTAAAACATTTTAATTCCAATTTTATTTGTTATAGTGTTCAACACACAGTGAAATATGTTCTTCTGCATTTGACCCCTCCCCCCATGGGGGGGGGGCAGTGGGCGGCTATAGGCAGCTGCCCAATGAGCTAGCACTAGGTGTCTTACTCACACCTGATACAGGGGATATCGAACCCGCCACCTTCTGCATCCCAGCCTCATGCCTTAACCCACTGAGCTACCAGGCTGACTACAGGTTGAGGAGCCAAGAGCATTCAAACCGCCCTGCCTTGCTTATTTTTAGCTGTCTCTGCCCCACACTCCGTCCTACAGTCAATCAGAAGATGGAAGATTCCCTTTGTCTTTTCCTACACCACAGTCTACTGATGGTATCTTCCAGCTTCTGTACAAATCTGTACAAAACAAACTGAGGATGAGCTGTAGGACTTAAACTGTTTGTGTCTTCAGGGAGACCCGGGTGATCAAGGCTACCTCGGCCCTCCAGGTATTGAGGGAGCCAGGGTAAGTACAGTATGAAGTTCTCCTGCAGTACAATAATACCGTGTCAAATTTGAACCTGCTTTGATTTGGTTTGACACTAAACTGCCCTGTTAACACAGTGTTTGTTTTTTTAGGGGGAGACGGGTGATCCTGGTACTCCAGGTCCCCCAGGAGATGTGAGTCTGAACATTGTGTTTTTTATTGTATTGCTGCACAGTCATGTCTTTTATGTTCTGTGCTCTGTTTCACTGTGCTCTGTACATGTGATAATAAGAAACTTGAATTTCGACTTCTAAAATCTGAGATGGAAGTTGTGGAGTCACCATGATCATGAAACATGTTGTTGCTGCAGGAGCTTTAACTCTAGAATCAGCACTTAAACAGGCCCCATCAGGTTCATTCAAATAATCCCACCTGATTCTTAAATGTGTTCAAATGTATGTTTGTGTGTTTTTATCAGATGGTCTGGAACCACAGATTTCTAAAGGGACAGTATGGCGTACCTGGGCCCCGTGGGCCTCCAGGAGCCCCTGGAGAACAAGGTATAGAGTCTTTATGTAAATCTGTGATGAATTGATTGATTTCATTGTGGACAGTTCAGAATATCATTAAAGATGTTCTTCTTCTCCACTTTGTTTCAGGAGTTATAGGTTTTCCTGGACTCCAGGGCGAGCCAGGTATCCTTCTCTGTCTGTCACTGTTATTGATCAAATAACAACCAATAACCAATAAATATACAGCTACAATATCAATAGGATATTTATTATATAAAGGTGTAAGTAAGACTGCAAATTTAGCCTGTTCTTCTTCGCTCAAGGCGTGGCTCAACCAGGTCCACCTGGTCCTCATGGGCCTCCTGGTTCAATGGGAACTAAAGGAGAACCAGGAGAGCCAGGACCAGTAATTACAGGTCCCCCAGGAGAGACTGGAGTCCCAGGAGGTCGCGGAGCTGAAGGGCAACCAGGAGACCCAGGAATACCAGGTATAGATAAAGTTTATTCATGTAGAACTCGCCACAAACCAGAAAACCCACAGAGGTTTAAACAAACAAAAAACAGAAGTTTAAATCTCATTTTATTGTTGTTTTGTGTTGTCAGATTTTCTCGAGGGAGACGTTGGTGTTCCAGGAGGTAAAGGTCCAAAAGGCCTGATGGGCTTCCCTGGGACCAAAGGACGAGCTGGACAGACAGGTGGGTGGGTAGTAGGAAAGGTGAGTTTAAGTGTTAGTGCTTCAGTTCCCACTGTGAAATACTGGGAATTAAAGGGAAATGTGAAAAAATCAGTGCAGTGAGTTTCTCTGTGTTTACATCAGTGGATGCGACCATCTTCCAAAATATCTGTCTGATTATAAGAAGATGAAAGTCTGGTTAGAAAGCCAGTGTTTGCAGTGTGTGCGGATGAGCTGTTCGGATGTCACAGCGTCACCTGCCAGCAGACCTCAACCTATTTCAATTCTCGGATACAAAATGTCGTACCTACACTCAGAGCAGGACAAGAGAGCGTTCAAACAAAGGAGTCTATAACAGAATATCATGAACTAAATGCAGGCAGGTAGAAAAGGTGTGTGTGAGTGTGTGTGTGTGTATGGCAGAGTGACTGGGTGAACTGATAAAGAAAGGTGTAACAAAGAAAGTGGTGCTGATGACAATCAGGGACTGAGAGTGGAGAGAGTGGCTAAGGTGTGGGAGGAACAAAGACACAAAACGAGGAAAGAGATCCACGAGATCCGGTGTCCAAACTGGCTTCCAGAGGGTCATGCCGGGTCCCTGCATCTCTACTGCCCTTAGGCGCAACACCGGGATGGCACAGTTGTGACTAGTTTGGGCTCACCTCAGGCAAGGAGGGTAAGCTGGCCTACAGGGATGAGGTGGAGCACCTGTCAGAGTGGTGCCGTCAGTAATCGGCTTCTCAAAACCACAATAACAAAGGAACGTGTTATTGACATTATTGGCTGCACCAGCTCCACCCTGGAACAAATGTACACCTGCTGAAAAGCTGCTGAAAAAGCAACAGACATTTTACAGAACACATCACATCCTGGACACTGACTTTTCCAGGCATCAGGCAAAAGATACAAGGCAACAAAAACCATTGTATTCATCTCAGGTCTAGGTGGACCTGACTAAGGCAAAGTGGTTCTCCGCCAACACTTTGTACAGTGGAAGTTAGGCCCTGCTGGCTTCAACTGTAGATGCCATTGACATCCACATCCACAAGATTTATTTTCTCTTATCTAGTCTTTTTAAATCCTGTGCATGACAATGAGTCGACTGCACATTCAGTTTTGTTGTTCTTTGTAAAACTGACAATAATCTCATCTGAATTCTTACACCACTGGAAATGATCCGTATCTAAATACACAGGATACAGTAGAGTACAGAACAGTAATACAGGCAATGCATTTTGAGTAAATTGATTGATGTTTGCCAGGTGAGAAGGGGGAGGTGTGCTTGGCCTGTCCTCTTGTTTCTGGCTCTCCAGGACCTCCAGGTCTACCAGGAAATCCAGGTGATTATGGAAGGACGGGTAAGTACAAGAACAGATTTTTTAAAAATTATCTTTAGTACTTTTTACTGATTGAGTTTTTAACTTCTGAAGTGAAGCTTTTGTAAAAAGTAAAGTGAAGGTATTTGGTTTACTTGGACCAGACCAGCTGACAGTAGGATCTGTTCCAGGATCAGATCAGTAGAAAGGTGATGGGGCAGGTCTCTCTCTGTAATTCTGTATCCAGGTGCAGCAGGTGCTCCTGGGCCTGAAGGTGACAAAGGAGAAAAAGGTGTGGTTGGACCACTTGGTCCACAGGTGAGCTTACCTCATAATCCAGTTTAACCTGCTTCATGATTACACGATGAGTCTACTCACAGGAAATCAGTGTGTAATATCTGAGATAGACAGAAAATATTATCTGGGCTGAGATGGGTCATAAAGTGCATTTGAACTACTCGACTAGGATAAAGTAGGTTTCCTGAGGTTTGGATGTATAAGGTGAGGACAGTTTCATGCTGAGCTGATTCTGAGACATTGTCTGGTTAGCATCATAGCTGTTTGTCTTCAGGGACCCACTGGTATTCCTGGCCTCCCTGGGCCCCTAGGACCAATTGGTGATACTGGACTCATGCGGAGAGTTGGACAGAAGGGTGAGAAAGGGACCCGAGGAGCTCAGGGTCCACCAGGAATCACTGGGATAGACGGACTTTCAGGAGATCCAGGATCGAAAGGTGTTCAGGGACCAAAAGGAAATCCTGTGAGTGTTGGATTATTTTTTGAGCAGTCTAGACCAGATTCTGGTAGGTGGGGTCACCAAGGACATATTTCTGCTCTACAGGGACCACAGGGGCCAAAAGGCAACAAGGGGCAAATTGGGGAGACTGGTTCTAGAGGACTATTAGGGCAGCAGGGACCTTCCGGACCTTCGGGTATTGGGGCTCCAGGACCTCCAGGACGTCAAGGCAACATTGGAGTTCTCGGACAGCCTGGAGATCCTGGTGGACCAGGTGAGTGTGTCCAAGACTGGTTCGAACAGTGGGGGCTCAGGACCTGAGTCTATCTAACAGACCAGGGGCGGCTGTGGATCACGAGGTAGAGCAATTGCCTGCCAGTTGGAAGATTGGTGGTTTGATTTCCTGCCCCTTACAATCATATGTCGAAGTGTCCTTAGGCAGCTCTGCGTTTGTGTGTGTGTGTGTGTGTGTGTGTGTGTGTGTGTGTGTGTGTGTGTGCTCTATATAAGTGCAGAACATTTATTATTTACCTGAGTTGCCTGTGTCCTTTCAGGTGAAAAGGGTTCTCTAGGTGAAATCAAAACCTCTCCAGGAGACCCAGGACAGAAAGGAGTGAAAGGCTTACCTGGAAATCCTGGACCTGAGGGTGAGTCAGAGACACCTTTCTAATGCAGACTTTTTGTGCGTCTCTATTTTTATTGTTCCCCGGCATTAGTCGTATTGACTTGTAGGAGGAATTTCAGTATAGAACTAAGAATGGATGATAATGTATTTCTGGTTCTGGTTCAGTTGTCATCAGTGGACGTATGTTGTTGATGTTAAGTCTAATTTGTCTCCTCCTGCTTTTAGGTGTGACTGGACCTCACGGTGATTCAGGACCTCTTGGTCCAAAGGGAGTGAAAGGAGACAAAGGACTTTCTGTCCAGGGGCCTCCTGGTTTTCCGGGGGTCAAAGGTCAGTTACATGAAGGAAACTGTCAGTTGACAGTAAAAATGTTAAATTACACTAATACCTATATCTTCTATCTGCATTCAGGACTGAAAGGCTTTCCAGGAGATCCAGGTTTACGAAGTTTTGGTAACAAGGGTAGGGCGGGACCATCAGGGCCTCCAGGAATGCCGGGCCCAAAGGTAAAATAAAGAGTATAACACTTTACACATCTCTAACTACCTTTTATTAGCAGCTTAAAGAGAAGATATACAGCAGAGTCGGAGCGAGAACATTCCACTATGGTGTCCGTGCAAGACATTTTTCAGATAATAAACAAATATCAGAATAAAAAAAGGTTTTACTTTATGTAACATAAGTAAATACAGAATAATGTAGAGGAACAACTCCCTTCCTTTGGCCCAGTATAGTCCTGTGAGGTACTGGAGCTGTACAGTTTGGGCATACTGGTTTTCCAGTGGGTCAGTTAGAGACCTGGTGATCCTCCATCTTTATGTCGAACAGCTTGTCTCTTTACTTTACTTTTCTTGGCAGACACTTTTATTCAAAGCGACTTACAGGGAGCTAGTGCTGGGTTTCTGGCTCAGGGACACACCTGGTAGGGGATGAACTAGGAGTCAGACGGGATTCGAACCTGCGACCTCCTACATTCCAGTCTGACGCTTATCCCACTGAGCTACCAGGCCAATTGCTGCTTCCTGTTTTGCTTTTGGATCTCAACAGAACTTGTTTTTTCAGTTCTGCTGGTCTCTGTGTAACAGGGGTTCAAGGGAACAGGTTTCCCAGGCCAGCAAGGTCAGTTGGGCCCTCAGGGAGAAGAAGGCACAGTGGGACCCCAAGGACATCTTGGACCTCAAGGAGCAAATGGAGCTCCAGGACCTCCAGGACAGGATGGGCCACCTGGAGAGAAAGGTAGGATACCACTTCTGGTGCAGGACCCAGAAATTATATTGAGCTCGAGCAGATTTCCACATGTAGCCATGTGTTAAATGTCTGCCTGAAGATACACCTACCAGAATGATTTTAGGTTTCTGAGGCTTACTGTTCAGTAGAGTCCAGGTGAGAACATTCTCACCTCTCAGCGGTTCAGAAGAAACTGTTGATTTTCCCTCCACATTCCAGCATTCAACGAAACCTCAGGCCTACTGAGTGTTAGATTAAACCAGGTCCAGGTACAAACCACTCCACAATTCATTTGTAGCTGGACGCAGACTAGTTTCTTTGTGTGTGGTTTTTGGTTGATGTCATACAACAACAAAAAACTAAACTCAAAACTGATTCAACTGGACTAAACAACAGAGGTTTGAAAATTTAAGTAATGTAATTGAATGTGTCTCAGGTCATAGTGGTCTGAAAGGTCTTCCGGGCCCCATTGGTGCTGTTGGACTCTGTTTACCTGGACCTTC
Organism: Microctenopoma stevenorrisi; assembly: GCA_032270685.1. Taxonomy (NCBI): domain Eukaryota; kingdom Metazoa; phylum Chordata; class Actinopteri; order Anabantiformes; family Anabantidae; genus Microctenopoma; species Microctenopoma stevenorrisi. The sequence goes on along the minus strand of JAUMTR010000005.1, from coordinate 428,177 downwards.
TGGACCTAGAGGAGATCAAGGATTCATGGGTTTCATTGGATTTACAGGTACTAAATATGCAAATAGGGAGTTCCTACAATGTTGGAGCCCCTGAGATTGGTTTGGAGAATTCAGTAAAGTAACCAGAACCACAGTCAGAGAACCCACCTGCCTAAAAGGTGTCTTGTCTTGCAGGACCACGGGGCCCAAAGGGCGTGGTGGGAGACGCTGGGTTGCCAGGTGTGGCAGTTATGGGGTCTCAGGGACCACCAGGGCAGCAAGGGCTGGAGGGCCCTCCAGGTTCACTAGGAGGAGATGGACAGAAGGGCCTGATGGGGACCAATGGGGAACCAGGAAGTCCAGGTGAAGAGAAGTGACCACACGTGACTGAGCTTTGTTTCTGTGTCTGACGTAAAAATCTGCTAAGATGGAATCGTGATAAACTGATACGCATCAGAGTCGACGACACTGGATTTTATCATGTGTCCTAACAACTGTAATAATGTCATGTAGATCAGAAATCCGATCAGATAAAACTTTATTGATCCCTCAGAAAAGGTTCCTCCGGGAAATTCAGTTTCTAGCTGCTGAGCACCGACTTACAGTTATATGTATGTGTGTTTTAGGTACCAGAGGGGACATGGGTCCTCCAGGACCATTTGGATGTTCAGGGTCTGATGGGAAACCTGGAGAGACAGGGCTACCAGGACCAAAAGGTTTCTATTACTGAACTGATCAATAATTTAGTGTATCTACTAATAAGTCGGCTGTAAACATCTTTCTATCTGTCTCTTAGGTGAGACAGGTATAGACGGAGTCAAGGGTCCTCAGGGGCCTCTTGGGCCTCAGGGGGACCGAGGAGAAACTGGTCAAAAAGGAATCCAGATGGTCGTGGAGATTTCTGGAGATCCTGGAGACCCTGGAGTCCATGGTACTACTTATTTTCCTCTGGAGTCTGATGATGGGATTGTTGTAATATTCTGTTGCATTAAAGGCTCCAAAGATGAGATTCTGCACCAGGGCCCATTTTTAAATCCTACACTTTGACCTGATCATGCACTTTGCACATCAGGCTACAGTATAACCAGACCCTGTCAACCAACAATACTGAATCTGTTCAAGTACATAAACCAAGACTTCTGATGATGTATCTTTTCAGTCAATGCTAAAAAACTGAACCCTGAGTCCTGAAAAAGAAGAACCCAATAAGAATTTGGACCTAAACCAGATTTGCTGCTAGTCTGTGACCTCTCTTTTGGCTTTCTGTCTTTTTCAGGACCCATAGGTCTCACTGGTAATAAAGGGGAGAAGGGTCTCTTAGGACCACAGGGCCCAGATGGCATTAACGGTATACCTGGAAATCTTGGGCTGCAAGGTAACACTGAAACCTCCCCCTGGACTATGGCACTTACAGTACCAACAATCATGTTTTCAAATTTTTATTAGGAACTAGTTAAAATTCAAAATGTCATGTCTTTTCTTCAGGACATCCAGGAGATCCTGGCAGAGACGGAGGTAGAGGTTGTCCTGGTCCCTCTGGTCTCTCTGGTTCCCCGGGTGAGATGGGGAAACCAGGTAACTAGGCCCACAAACCTCCCAGCACAATCTGCATGACTAAAATACCAGGGGTCAGTCTGGTCCCCGATTTGATCTGTACTGTAGGACTTGATTGAGGAGTTTCAGTAAAATTTAGGATCACTGGTCGACACGCTGAGAGTTCAGCTGTGGCGGTTTCAGAACCTTCAGGTTTAAATTTAAAAAAAGAACAATTTCAGTTGTGAAAAAGATAAATCAAGGCTTACACTCACTTTGTCCTGCCTAGGTTGTAAAGGTGAGAAGGGTTGTGCAGGGCCTTGTGGAACACCTGGGTCAAACGGAATACCAGGAGTGGGAGGACTTAAAGGTTTTAAAGGAGAACCAAGTCCACCTGGACCAGGATCTAAAGGATGTCCAGGAGAGAAGGTATTGTACACTTAAAATGACAGATTTGACAAGGTTGCTGGTGGTTTCGAAGTGTGCAGAGGAGGGACAGTGAATATATTGGACAAAGGATGTTACGTGTGGAGCTACCGGAATTCTGAATTCCTTTCTTCAGGTTTTGACCAGTCCAAGTCTAAAAGTAAAGCTGTTATGATTAATATCTACAGGATGTCTAATAATAAATTAACTTTAACGTGTCTGGTAGGTGACACCTTAGTGTTTATCGGGCAAAGCGAAAGTAAAATGAAGAAAAGATCTTAAAATAAAAATGACTAAAATTACTTCTTTTCTCAGGGGACTCTGGGACATACAGGACCACCAGGTACAAAGGGGGAGCCAGGACTCTTAGGAAACTTTGGTCCTCCCGGAAGGTGTGGACCCTGTGGCCCCAAAGGATTCCCTGGACTTCCAGGATGTAGAGGTGCTGCAGTCTACAGTTGTGTCTTTCGCAGGCTAAATGAAAACCACTGCTGACACGTTTGTCTGTCCTCAGGTGCTCCAGGAACTCCAGGAGAAAAGGGTTGTGATGGTCCTCCGGGGAGAATGGGCCCTCAAGGACCCAGTGGACTCACAGGTACATAGACCAGAGTTTTAATGTGCCGCTCATCCATTACAGACAGGAGGATACCATCTGTCCTCTCAATCGGCTTCCAATGTCAATTTAGGAAACAAGGGGGCTCCTGGAAATCCTGGTCCAGCCGGTCCCAGAGGAAACCAGGGACAAGATGGGATCCCTGGACCCCCTGGAGAGAAAGGAGCGATGGGAGGTAGGAGACATGATGGAACTGAGCTTTCTGTGGTGGGGGAGGGGTTCTGTTTCTTTCTGATCCATCACTGTTCTTTCCAAAGCTCCTGGAATTGGACCCAGAGGCCCAGAGGGCACAAATGGTCCCCCAGGTGAGTCCTCAGGTGTGATGATGATTTTGGTTTTCAGAACCAGAGCAGATTGAAATGTTGTCTCCTCTCATGTTCTCAGGGATTCCTGGGGAGAAGGGTCCACCTGGTTTGAATGGGGCTCCTGGTCCATCCGGTCCCGCAGGAGAGGTGGGTTGTCCAGGGCCTCCTGGACTTCCTGGTCCTCCTGGTTGTCTTGGCAGGGAGGGAGTCTGCACTGAAGGAACAAAAGGAGAAATTGGAGTCCCTGGAGTACGAGGACAGAAAGGTGAAACGACACAAGTTCAGTTTTTAACACCGAGGCGTACTGAAGACTAAATGTTCAGGAAGAGGCACAAACTGATTTGGGAGCTGTTAGAGGACTGTCGTGGGGGGGTGGAAATCTTGCTGTGCAGCAGCAGAGATGAGACGTAGAAGCTTCACTGGTCTTCTGTTACCTGTGTGTGTGTGTGTGTGTGTGTGTGTGTGTGTGTCTCTCTCTCTCTTTCTCTGTAGGTCCCCCAGGTTGTCCCGGTCCCGTCGGTCTTCCAGGTCAAGGTTTTAAAGGAGACAAGGGAAATAAAGGAGCAACAGGTGACCCAGGAGCACCTGGTTCCCCTGGCAACCCTGGCCTACACGGCAGGCCTGTCAGTACATCCCATAGTTAGCATCCACACTCATTCTTTGTGTTGTACTTGTGCTGCTGGATTAAATCACCTTTAACGATGTTGACAGGGTATCGATGGCCCACGAGGCCGACCAGGAATGAAAGGCATGAGTGGAGAAACTGGAATGCCAGGACCTGCTGGTAAGAGGTCCAGTCAGAGAACCAGTATGGTGCATCTACAACCTGAGAACATCTCAGCAGCCTCTGAAACACATCTGGAAAATAATCTCTGCTCTCTAACTGGTATCTCTTTTTTGGACCTTGAAGGACTGAGCTGTTCTTGTGGACTCTGGACTCTTTGTGTGTGTTACAGGTTTTAGGGGAGACGATGGACCACAGGGAAAAGCCGGCTTACAAGGACCTCCAGGGCCGCCAGGGCTGAAAGGTAGGTCAGCAATCTGAAGTCCAGAATAGGAACTGGGTCCTCTGTGCTGACACGTGTTCTGTTTCTGGTGCTAAATGCTGCAGGACAGAAAGGGAAGGATGCGGTCACAAGAATGATCGCAGAGCTAGGAGACAGGGGCTTTGATGGACCTCATGGACCCCCAGGACCAAAAGGACACCAAGGGCTTCCCGGGAGACCTGGAAATCAAGGTGAGTGTAAAATAACAAACCGAACCTTCAGAGTTTCGGTATAAACAGTTCAAATACAGCTTAACTGTAGGAAACGGAACTGGACTTTAGGAGCAAGGTTGTGTGTTGTGGCTGCAGGTTCTAAGGGCAGCACGGGCCTGGCTGGTAAACCAGGACCAAGAGGTCGTCCTGGATTGAAAGGGGATGCAGGAGATCCAGGGTTCCCTGGGCAACAAGGTACAAACTCCACAACATGTAAACTGATGTTTCATCAGTCTCCATCAGAGACACAAATCCTGGAGGCATTTTAGAACCTCCGGTTCCCCTTGGTCTGGGAAAACAGATTCAAAGATTAACCCTAACATTCAGTGGTAGGTTCTGTTTTTTTAATGGGTGTAAAGATGTTTCTTCGTCAGACATTAGATCTGTAAAGGGGGGGGGTTGAACTGTAATAGACACGTTTGGGTCGAGTTATGTAGGCTGTTGTCCTGGAAGTCACTGTTCCAGGTTCCAACGCCTAGAAAAACTGACACTGCTGTGACAGGTGCTGCAGGTTGCCGTGGTCCCGTTGGTGCTAAAGGTGTCCAAGGTCTACAAGGGGGGCGGGCGAATCCACCAGAGATCAACGGCTTCCTGTTCACCAAGCACAGCCAGAAAGCCTTCATCCCAGATTGCCCCGCAGGGTCCAGTGTAATATACTCCGGGTACTCACTGCTGTTCATCAACGGAAACAACCGGGCTCACGGACAGGACCTGGGTAACGTGACAAAAACTGATGATGATGATGAAGGAGAAACTGCACAATGAGATGAATGCAGAGAGAGCAGCAGCAACGTGACTCAGAGACGAGTCCACAGAAACGAAACCACGATTCACACGTCTCTGTCTCTCTCTCCCTGTGTCTTTCCCTCTGTCTCCCCATCTCTCTCTCTCTCTCTTTGTCTCCCTCTCTTTCTCCCATTGTCTCCCTTTCTCTCTCTCTCTCTTCCCCTCTGTGTCCCCCCCCCTCTCTCCCTCTGTCTCCCGTTGTCCCCCTCTCTCTCTCTCCCTCTCTCTCACCGTCTGTCTCCCCCCTCTCTCTCCCTTTCTCTCTCTCTCTGTCTCTCTCTCTCTCTCTCCCCCTCTCTCTCTCCCTCTGTCTCCCTCTCTCACTCTCTGTCTCTCTCTCTCTCATCTCTCTCTCTCTGTCTGTCTCCCCCCTCTCTCTCCCTCTCTCTCTCTCTCTTTCCCTCTGTCTCTCCCTCTGTCTCCCGCTGTCTCCCTCTCTCTCACCGTCTGTCTCCCTCGCTCTCTGTCTCTCTTGCTCTCTGCTCCCCCGTCCCCTCTCTCAGGTACGTTGGGTAGCTGCCTGCCTCAGTTCAGCACCATGCCCTTCCTGTTCTGCAGCATTCACACAACGTGTCACTACGCCTCACGCAACGACTACTCCTATTGGCTGTCCACTGACGAACTTCTGCCTGACGGCGTCCCCTTCGTCACCGGTTCATCGCTGGGGAGTTATATCAGCCGGTAACTCACTGCTCCTGAGTTCTTTATTGGTCTGTTTCCCTTTCACTGAACCATGCTCTAAACTCTGTTCTTCTTACGTTGTAGTTGTACAGTGTGTGAGGCCAGAGCCAACGTCATCGCCATACACAGTCAGACCACTTCCATCCCTGCCTGTCCCTCTGAGTGGGACTCTCTCTGGGTCGGATACTCCTTCGTGATGGTCAGTCTGGTTCTCTACGCGGTCTTTGGTTCTCTTTGAGCTCCTCACCCTTTCTGTTCTCTGTCTGCAGGAAACGGGCGTGGGATCAGAGGGCTCGGGTCAGCCGCTGGCCTCACCCGGGTCCTGTCTGGAAGACTTCAGGAAGATTCCCTTTATCGAATGCCACGGTAGAGGAACCTGCAACTACTACACCGACTCCTACAGTTACTGGCTCGCTGCTCTCAATCCCCGCGACATGTTCAGGTAGGGAACACCTGTGACCAGCCGTTCAGCGCTGTGCTCAGACACGAATGCAACATTCAGTCTACAGCGTTTTCAAAGCGTCATTTCTGCAGGATCAGTAATGTGCTGCTGCAGTTCTCCAAAACACCAGCAGGTGGAGTTGCCTCCTGTTTACACAGCAGCTGTACAGGATCTAAACCTGTTGATCGAGTCTCTGCTCTGACGATGTGTCTGTGTGTTTCTCCTCCTGCAGTAAACCGAAGCCTCAGACGGATACGACTCAGTTTCCAGGCAGTCAGATCAGCCGCTGTCGAGTCTGCATGAAGATATTGTAAACACCCAAAGTACTGCTGATACTCCCACTGTAAATACTAGTCTTCTGTTAACACTACTAATACTTACATCCGAGACTTTAAAAACTTGATCAGACTCGGAGGGAGATGGTTGGTGCCTCGCAGATGCTCTTTGTACAACGACAGACGAACCGCAGGAGGAAAACACAAACTCGCACAACAAGACAAACTGAGGAGGGACAGAAAAGGTCTGCTGCCGATCACAGAGCCACGTTCATGCAGCAGTCGTCCTCTAGCATTCCCATAAACTCCTTTATCATGTAGTCCTGTAATCTGTCTCTCTGTGGTTGTTTGTCAGACATCTTTCTTTCTTTCCTCCGCTGTGTGTGTCTGGTCCACGTCCACGTGTGGTCATCAGCAGGTAGAAACAAACACGCAGACAGTCGGTGAGACCAGGACGTTTCTGTTCACACGCAGCTCATGTTTCAGCTGAAACTAAAACGGATCCAAAATAAAAGACTCAAATCTGATGGGCTGTAATTAGTGTGTGACCAGTGGTTTGTGACTAATCCTTTAGGACACCTGCTAATCTGATACTACCATTAATACTACTGCAAGTAGATGTACAACTGTTACTGAGACACTTTCTTTCTGATGGGAAAAGGTTTTCATGGAAAAAATACTCAGTGTTCATCAAACATGTGCTCCTCTCTAAGTAAAGTACTTCAATACTACAAGAACTATATTTAATACGGTTACGTTTAATACGCTAGATACTAGTCTAGTATCAAACGTCCTACTACTGATGTGTAACACTGTGCACATTGACTACTAGTACAGTGGTACTTTGTGTACGTTTTCATTTAAACAGTATTCTGAACAGTCACTGCGGCCAGTATTACTGCTAATACTTTACTACTACTATGTCTACTTCTACTGTTACTGTTATTTCTTAAATATTTCCCTAAGTATTGGTACAATACTGTAACCTCTGTACACGTTAGTAATACACACCTCACAACTGTCAGTGTATCACAGTACCTCTACTACTACTGTTACTGTAGTACTGCTGGTTCTACTACTACCACTACGCTTAGAGTTGCAGTGGTGGCAGTGCAGAGAAGACGCTGCAGCTCCCCCAACAACCACCTGGGGGCGCTGTCAGAACACTTGAAGTGAATGAGAAAAAATCTGTGAATAGGTTCAATGTGATGTTTGAATAAAGAAGAAACAAACAGAGTCTGCGTCCTGCTCCTTTAATTTCTGAAGATGTCTGATGAAGTCATTTTTTCTATTTTTAAATTCCGGATTGGTTGTCGTTTACACCTGGTTCTGTTTAAATGGGCTCAGTCTGGAACTGCTGACAAACCCCGTCACTCATTTCTAAACAGGAGGCCTTTAGCTAAAGTAGCAGTCAGCAGTTGTTGATCTTGTTTATTAATCTAAATCTCATCACAACGAGCTGCAGGCGGAATAAAAATGAAAATAATTACTGCTCACAAATAAAAAGTTACTGAAACGCCAGAAAACCGTGTTTTTCCAGAGCTCTGATTGGCTGTCTGTGATGTCACTCAGCATCACTGTGTGTGTGGCTCCTTAGCGACGGGTACTCACTGTTAATGTGTTGCTATGGCAACCAGCTGCTAAACTGTTCTAGCATCCAGAGGAGATGAGGATGATGAGGCTTTGGTCGTCCTTCGGTTTTCTTCCTACGGAGAAAAGACCAGAGCTGTGATCCAAAACCTACTGGAGGGTCCCATCGAGGCTTCCCATGATGCACCTGTGACATGAAGACAGCCGTTCGCGCCAGAGGTCTGATCTGAATCAGTGTCCCCGAGGAACCAAAGTTCTGATCCACCAGCTCTCATCTCTCCTGCTCAGTGTGTTATCGGAGACACATTGTGTTGTGTGTCTAATCTCGTGACTCCGAGGATCCGTTCTCATTCCGATGTCACGAGCAGTAGAGAAACACCCATCAGAGTTTGACATATTGTCCAGTGGTCATCACCTGATCTGATCACAAACAGTCACTTGTTAAACCAGAACCACCGTGTCCACGCTTCTTTCCATTCCTCCAGTCTTACTGGACGCAAACAGACCTTTTAGTGTGTTTTCAGCCGAGACGAGACTTCATCGTCCTCTCGGATGTGAATGAGCTGCAGTGGAAGGAAACGAACACAGAGACGAACTTTGTTCTGAAGCTGCTGAAACTGTTCACGGCAGCAGGATGTGAGCTTCTCGTCTCTTATTTGACTCACTGGGAACTTGCCCTTTAACGCATCAGTCGTTAAACTACCGACTGATGCGGTAACTACCCGTTAGATGAGCTTCACCTTTGTGTCTGTCTGCAGGGGCCTGGTAGCTCAATGGGTTAAGCATCAGACTGGAATGTGGGAGGTCGCAGGTTTGAATCCCGTCTGACTCCTAATCCATCCCCTACCAGGTGTGTCCCGGAGCCAGACACCCAGCACTAGCTCCCTGTAAGTCAAGCAAAGTAAGGTCTGAATGTCCATGATTCTACGATGATCCGTGATTTCAGTAGAAGTAGTTTGATACGTTTGTTTTTTTGTGTTGTGGTGCTGTTACTGTTACTTGAGTGAATTCTTCCAGCGATTCAGTTTAAATGAAAATAATTTGGACTTGTTAGAAGTTTCCGTGAAGATCTTTCCCTGCATCCCTCGCAGCAGCGGTTCCTGTGACTGACTGCTGATTTCCTGATGTCACAGAACTTACAGCAAAGTGTAATGTCGTGTTTGTTCTGACTGAATGTTGAGTGGGCGCCTCTCTGCTGCTGCCTCTTTGTTTAATGGAGATATCAGCGCGTGCTAATGAAGTCTGCTAATCCACTGAACGCTCCGTTAATTCGGCGCCTCCTCAGCCCCACATTCCTCCGTTGTGTTTGTTGGAGACAAACGACAGCGGCTGCTGATAGTTTTATTGTTTTGCTGTTCAGACTCCATTTAAAGTCAATGAGGACTAATGGACGTGTGTTTGACTTGAATGTCAGCGTTCTTTCATCACCTCGCAGCCCGCCACCTGCCAATCAAACGGGCCACGTCACGTGACCAGCAGGAGGAGGAGACTCGGGCTTCAAAAGAGCAGCAGCGCAGGTCCAGGACCAGAGACGAGCCTAGAACCAGGACCAGGGCCAGCTGAAGCTACCAGACCAGCAGAGAGTAGGACCTTCCGCCTCTTTGATTCATCTCAGTCTGTGTTTCTGCTGTTTCAGGTGTGATAACGTCTTCTTTTATCGTCTTTTGACAGGTATGCAGTGTGCACGTTGTCCCACCATCTTGGTCCTTGTGGCCCTTGTTCTTTGCGGTCCGGGTGTTTTCTCCCAGCCCGACAGAGACCAGGACCAGTACCAAAACCAGGACCTGGACCTGGAGCTGCGTCACCACCGACTGCTGCAAAGAGCTCGGAGCGCGGGTCTCCTGTCACAGGTGAGATATTCAAGAGGAAACCAGAACTCTAAGAGTCTCGACTTTAATATTTATCTTTATTTATAAATTCACAACAGAAGTTATTTCAAGGCACATTTCAAGGTTTAGGACCTTAAAATAGGTAAATCTAAAATAATATGGAAAACCCAACAGTCCTACTCGAGCGAGCATTGAAGCAACAGTGGAGAGGAAAAAGTCCCTTTAAGAGGAAGAAACCTCCAGCAGAACCAGTCTCAGGGTGGGCGGCCATCTGCCTCGACCGGTTGGGGTTAGTGGACAGAGGAGGAGGGAAAAGGACAGCAGGCAAATCAAAGAGAACAACACAGGGCAGCATGTAGAACACCAGGCAGGTTAGTAGGACCAGCGGCTGCACACCGGATATTATCCAGCGCCAAGCTTCAATTCCTGCAGAAAGGTAGAGAGAGGGGGGGACAAAGAAGAAGAAGCAGAACTACAGGAGAGAGAAGACACACAGTTAGCAAATGAGCTCTAACTATAAGCTTTATCATACAGGAAGGTCTTTAGTCTAATATCTGACCACCAACACTAGAACAAATCAATAACCAGTAAAACAGAGGGACCGTGTTACCTCAGGTTAGCTTTATGCTAAGCTACGCTAACCAGGATGAATTCACTCAGCTCTGAACTGCTCCTTTTACATGGAGACTATTGGTCTGTGTGTTCTGAACTAAAACTCAGAACTGGGCGACTCGTCCAATCTGAGCCGGGGGGGTTGTTGGGTCTATTGTCCTGTAAAACAGTGTGAGCTGAGATTGGACGTCCGTTACAGACTTTATTAGCGGTGTGTTTGGACTGGGGTTCAGTTTTCCATGAGACAGTGATGACGTCTTAATGGTTGGTTGGGATAAACCTCAGCATGCAGCTGATTCACTGAACAGTAAAATGGTTTTTAGCTTCTCCAGTTTCTCCAAGAAGATTAGGAACTTTTCTTTAGTAGTAACATTAAATCTTTATTTTTTCTCTTTTACTTCGTTTTGTGAGATTTTCATTTGATGATGAACTTTAACTTTGACGTCGTCGAATGTCTCGGTTCTGACTGCTGTGGGTTTTTCAGGACTGGAGTAAACGTGCAGTGGAGGACCTGCTGGCTCAGATGTCTCTGCCAGAGGCCGACGCCCAGAGGGAAGCTGAGATCGTTTCCATGGCAACAGGAGGGAGGGGAAACCTAGAGCGGTCTGTGGAGTCCCAAAGCAACCTGCCCGCCCGCGAACGCAAAGCCGGCTGCAAGAATTTCTACTGGAAAGGCTTCACTTCCTGCTAAAGCTCCGCCCAGGTACCTGACCCCCTATTTAAGCCCCGCCCAGGTAACCAATGTCCTGTTGTTCATCGTTTCACATATTTCCTTTTGTTTCTCTTGTTGTTGTTGTTCTCAACTGAAGCCTCATCCTGAATGGACCAACCGACCAATCCCTGATCACCTGACCCCCACCTGAGCGACGGGACGGACCAATCGCAGCCGTGTGGCCGTACCTGAATAATTATGTAATTTTCAATTAAAGAGAGAAATCAGTCAAAAGTGGCTCAGCCTCTGTGTGTCTGTCCAGATCAAATGATTGATTATAGATAGAAACATTGACTGGTATTGATTATAAAAAATACATAAACTCAAACTGAAGAAATGATTCACCTAAGAAAAAAGAGAAACTATCCGCCGAATAACTGACGTGGTGTGTTCATCAGTGTGTGGGTGGAAACAGCAGCAGCAGGTTTTAGTGTTTGAACAGAGGCAGAGTCGCTCTAATAAACCTTTAATGGAGCTGAGAGAGAGAGCAAACGTTGACTGAGCACATTAAACACAGCTCGGCGTGTGTGAAATACTGACAGATACTACAATTATTCAGATCAGTGTTTACCAGCTCCTTTTTATTCCACTCATTTCTCATTTCCAAAGATAAACTGAAGTCACATCACACTTCACAATAAATGCATTAAATATAAAGCAGGAAGCTAACTGACACAAATGAAGACGGATGAGCGGAGAAGCTCCCGATAAAACCCTGTTCAGGCCCCGGAGCTGCAGCTGGATCCACGTGTGTGACTGTAAAGTGCAGCAGCGACTTAATGACTCGGTTTATTAAGACGCAACAAACAGGTTCCAGGTTCGTGTCGAAGAATCGCAGCGTTTTATGATGACGTTTCAGGATGATCAAAACCAGAACCATCTTCAAACACATGATGAAAACACTTAATTTTCTAACCTGAATCTGCTCCAGGCTTCTGTTAGAAACCCACCTGACAGGGTTTGGGTTCACACACACACACACACACACACACACATTCGTTAGGTACCAACCCCCTGACCCAGACTCTCTGGAATATCAAACTTTATACACGATAACTTTCTGTGTTTGATTTTGTTTCTGAGCAAAAATAAAATGTTTAATAATAATACAAGAAATAAAAAGCGGGCGAAGCGGTTTGTGTGTCTGATCTTTGCTTCTCATATCAGCCAATCAGGATCTTATTTGCTCTCCAGACACCACCCAGACCACGGCTCAACCTGAGTCACCGCTCACAGAGCTCTCCCTCTCATCTCCTTATCACCTCATCTCCTCTTCCCTTGTTTTTTTGGGGCCTTCCTTTGCGCACCCTGCTCTGTCTCCTCTCTTTGCTTCCTTCGTCCTCCTCATCTTACCTTATCTCCTCTCCTTCTTCCTCATGTTTTCTCCTCCTTTTCTCTGCACTGGTTTCCTCTCGTGTCTCCTTGTTTCCTCGTGTCTTAATTGAGGACCTCTCCTCCCTTCACATCATGTCTCTCCCCCCTCCCCTCTCCCATGATGGACTGAGTCTTTAACTTCCTCTCAGGAGGACATTTTCTTCGTGCCTCTGTCTAAACAGTTTTCCCAGAATCCCGCTGGCTCTCTGTGGGCGGGTGACACGGCGTGTGCCGACCTGCTAATCATGTGGACACGGTGAATCAGTGTGGGTCTGTGTGTGTGTGCGTGTGTGTGACAGACACACACCTGCTGCGTCTCAGCTCATTGATTAGTCCAGCCTGACAGATCCATTCACCTCCAGCCGAGCGTCTGATTGGTCGACCTGCAGCGAAGCATTTTATTGGACGGTTTCTCGGCTGGGTGTCGGTGTGACGCAGAACCACCCGCTGTCCGCACTGGACTCGACCTTTGGTCCCATTAAAGGAGCATTTTGCACATATTTACTTGCTCATTAAGTGATCAGAGCCAGTGAAGCAGGAGCTCAGCGGGTGGGAAACGTTTTCAGCGTCGCGTTTGTCGTGTTTCAGTCGTGAAACTGAATACGACGCGATAGTTCACGTGTGTGAGGCAGCAGAGCTGCGCTCATCAAACACGGGTCACAGAAGCTGCCCAGTAAAACCAGTACAACCACAGTCACCTCTGTTAGCGACGCTTAAAGAGTTGGTGTGACCCAGTGTAGCACTGCAGGCATGATTCCCATTTGGTGCCCATCAGCCTAAATGATGATGATGATGATGATGATGATGAAGGTGACGACACGGTGACAGCACTGATGAGGATGATGAGGATGAGGATGACGACACGGTGACAGCACTGATGAGGATGATGATGAGGATGAGGATAATGAGGATGAGGATGAGGATGACGACACGGTGACAGCACTGATGAGGATGAGGATGAGGATGAGGTTGAGGATGACGACACGGTGACAGCACTGATGAGGATGATGAGGATGAAGATAATGAGGATGAGGATGAAGATGAGGACACAGTGACAGCACTGATGAGGATGATGATGAGGATGAGGATAATGAGGATGAGGATGAAGATGAGGACACGGGGACAGCCCACGGCGCCTCTGGTCTCTCCACCACAGGCCGATGACATGTTTCTGAGCTGATGAATGTCTTCTGATGAGAAATGTTCCTCTTAACGCCGTGACTCTCACTGATTATCTTCTGTTTGACAGTGAGTCTGAACACAAGGATGAAGCAGCAGGAAATTAAAATGTGTCCCACGGGAGGTTTTCATTTAGGATGGACCAGGACGGGTTTTTAATCACGGATGTTGCTGCTGAAAAGTTTGATCAGCACATTTTTACCCTGCAGCAAACAGTTTGTCTGAGGAGGATGAAGGTGAAGTCTTCCTCACTCTCACTCCACTTTTAGTTTATTTGCTTTAACTATGTTTTTTAGGAACAGTTTATATTTACAATTAATGTTTCTGGTGAATTCATGTGTAATTTAGAGGCAATAAATCAAATGTGTGATTTGTTTTTATATGATTTAAGGGACATAACAGTTGGGGGGGCAGCTGGGGGCAGGTTTCCCCCCTGTAGATCCGCCCCTGTCCTGGAGATGCTGTTTCCACGGCAGCAACGGGGACAAATCTCTCTCAACCCACATGATCGAGAAGAAGTAAAAGTAAGTATATATGAGGGTCCTGTCCTCTCCTCTCCTCTCCTCTCCTCTCCTCTCCTCTCCTCTCCTGTCCTGTCCTGTTCTGTCCTGTCCTCTCCTGTCCTGTCCTGTCCTCTCCTGTCCTTTCCTGTCCTCTCCTCTCCTCTCCTCTCCTCTCCTCTCCTCTCCTCTTCTCTCCTTTCCTGTCCTCTCCTGTCCTCTCCTGTCCTGTCCTGTCCTCTTCTCTCCTCTCCTCTCCTCTTCTCTCCTGTCCTGTCCTTTCCTGTCTTGTCCTGTCCTCTCCTGTCCTGTCCTGTCCTGTTCTGTCCTCTCCTCTCCTCTCCTCTCCTCTCCTCTTCTCTTCTCTCCTGTCCTGTCCTTTCCTGGCTTGTCCTGTCCTGTCCTGTCCTCTCCTCTCCTGTCCTGTCCTGTCCTGTCCTCTCCTGTCCTCACCTGGTGGAAACTAATATGTCATTAGTCATGATTCAGATCAGTCATTTCTCTTTTTCTCTCCCTATGTCTGTCTCTCTTTCTGTCTGTCTGTCTGTCTCCATCTCTCTCTCTGTCTTTCTCTCTTTGTCTGTCTCTCTATCGTCCACTAAGTCAGATCAACAGCTTGAACCAATCAGTTGTCAGGAACAGACCGCAGCTGTAATCCAACCAGTCACAGATTCGTTTCCGTGGTAACAAATTTGGACAGGTGTGAAATCCGTCCTGTCGCCTGCTGTTAGCCACCTGACAGATGAAGTCCCGCCTCCTCCTGGTCGGCCCCTGCACCTGGAGATAGGCTGCGGTTCTGAGGATGCGGGTGGGGACGCTACCGTGGTTACCGGGTGTAGTAGAGGGAACGTGTATGTAGTACACACTAATAACGAGAGTCCTGTGGAATCCGTCCTGAAACCTTGACCCACAGACGCTAAAACCCGATACACTGACTGCCTGGGACGTTGACCCAGTTCTGCCACATCAGACTGATCCCTGCTGGTCCGTGTTCCGGACCCGTTCCGTGTCATCAGGATCAGTGTGTGGAACTCAACTGGAGCTGACGGAGGAACCGCGGGTTCACTTGTCGGCTGTTAAACTGTTCTTAAACCAGAACCCAGCTCTGATTAAAGCATCCGAAGCTTCCAGATCCAGCTGCCTGATGCCTGTAAACACACAGATCCTCAGACCTGCTCTTGGTCTGACACTCAGCTCCCTGGACACCAATCACAGCCATGAGGTCACGATTGAAACTGTGAATATCACGATGATTCCGACCACGTGTCGACTCAGACTTTCATTGACCTTGTTTTTGAACCTGATGGTGTGAAATACTGTTTAAAGCTGCTACTTTAACGCTTCATTTAGTTGAGTCCTGCACAGGGTTCTCTCCCCAACCTGCAGTTTCATTAATGAAGATCATCATCTCTAACTAAATAACAATGTTTATGGTTCTGATGCTGCTGAAAAATGATGCAGCTGAGGCTGAAGACAGCGGAACGACGCCTGCGCCAGAGCCGCTGGACTCCTGCTGTCAACTTAACGTCATCATTTTTGTTTTGTCGAGACAACACTCACAGTGCAGAGATCACAACATATACTAATAACGTGTGACCAGCCAAGAGAGTTGTGCAACAGCCGGAGCTGGACGTTTGGATTACAAAAGACGTCTTATTAACAATGTTAGTGAAGATGAAGGAAAGGAGAGAAAACGAGTTGCGTTGTCTGGATGAAGACGAACGCATGAAAGACGACATCCAGGTCTTTGTGTCTTTAAAACCAGCTTAAACTTCATTTATGACAATGTTGTGGTGGGCAGTGATGCGTTTGCGCGTGGAGGAGAAATATTCCCTGCTTCATCACGAGTCTCTCACAGTCTCCACATTAGGACTCAGCAGGGAGCTCACATGAAACCGTTAAATGTTCCCACTGCAGCAAAGACATGTCCATCAGTTCGTCACTGCTCTCTCATTCCTCTCAACTCTAATCTCCATGAACCAACCTGACTGAAGCTCAGGACGAGGTGACGCCTGTAAAGTCCAAACCCGTGTAACTGCAGGGACGTCCCACAGCAAGAGGAAGAGCAGAAGAACTTCTCCTTCTTCTTCTATGTGCTCTACACGGCGAATCTGTGTTTGTTCCCTCCAATGAAGACATTTCTAAAAGGTCCAAAACATTAGTCCAACCAGCACCACTAGAACCGCACCGCCCACTCTGACACTCTCTGCCCACACACACACACACACACACACACACACACACACACACACACACTCCTAGGTCAGAAAGAAAGAGGTTAAACCCTCCATCAGCTCCGTCCATGTGGAACCTGTCGTCCCCGACCAGGAGGGTGCGGGTCCTTGGGGGGCCACAAACCTTAGGTTGAGAACCTCTGTCAACTGAGCAGCGGGAGGAGATGAAAACGGGTCATTTCACTAAGGAGGCGGTGGAAACATCATCATCATCATCACCTCCTGCCCCCACCCGACAATCCACCGCGGTCAGTGACGTCAGCGGGACTTTAAAAGAGGCTCTGAAACGGGACAGACCCAGAAGACCCGCCGACCCCGCACCGACACACACACAGACCGAGCACTGACAGGTGATGAAGATGGTCTCCTCCCCGCGCCTCCGCTGCCTCCTCCTGCTCCTTCTCTCCATCACCGCCTCCATCAGCTGCTCCTCCGCCGCCCAGACAGACGCCAAACTCCGTCTGCTGCTGCACCGGACCCCGCTGCTGGGCTCCAAACAGGTCCGACACACGCACACGCGCACAGACACGCGGAGAAACTTTTATTTCGATCGATCCGGTTAAAAAAACGATGCAGAAACTTAAATCTGTTAAATCCTATTTTAATCCATCATTTATAAAACATCTTAAAATTAAAGTTAAGTTAAATAAAAACGTGTAAATAATTTGTAACTTGTTGAGAGACAGTAAAAAAAAGTCTGACTTTTTTCTTTATTTAAATATTAAAGCTGAACAAAAAAAACGAATCTAATCTTTTTTTTGTATTTTTTTAAATGTACAGATTAAGAATTAAACGACAGCAACACTTTCTCTGAAAAGATTTGAGAACAGATTCAAGGCTTCTGCTTGTTTACTGTGAAACAAACTGAACCTTCCAGCGCACTGTGTCTGCAGCAGGTTCAGGATCAGTGTTATTTAAAGTGAGCTTGACACGTAAAGACGAGTGTGTCTCAGCTGTGACGTCAGCTGACTGACTCTTCAGGAGAGACTCGAGGTCTCTGGTCTGGACCGCAGTCCTGGTTTCTATATTCAGGGAAATAAGTTTCATTTATGTCTGTGATACGTCCAGTCAGTTAAACATCGACGCCGACGCTGGACGAGGAATCTCAAAACGTCTTCCTGTAAAAACCTTTTGACACGTTTCCTGTTTCCACCAGCGTCATTTAACACGTCTGTGTTTGTGTCTTCAGGACGTGTCTCGGTCCTCGCTGGCGGACCTGCTGCTGTCCGACCTCCTGCAGGTGGAGAATGAGGCTCTGGAGGAGGAGAACCTCCCTCTGGGGGAAGGAGAGCCCGAAGACATCCGTGTTGACCTGGAACGAGCCGCTGCAGCCAGCAGGCCGCTGCTCGCCCCCCGAGAGAGAAAGGCCGGCTGCAAGAACTTCTTCTGGAAGACCTTCACTTCCTGCTGAGAGCCTCTTCGCCCCCCTCCTCCCCCTCCTCCTGACACTGTACAGACACTGTGCGGATCCGATTAGTCTGGGTGAATTGTTTAGGTTTTTTCTGAGCTGATTCTTTCTGAATGTAAAGCTGATGAAACTTTGAATAAAATCTGTTTGAGACAAACACTCGCTCCTGTCTGCTGATGGAGGAGGAGAGGAAATAAAAATCTTCATCAGGACAAAGAGCCGCAGTGTTTATTGGAGCTGCTGACAGCGAGAGCTGAGGGGGAGTTAATGAAGTTAATAATCACAGAGGAGCCTGAGAACAGATCAGATAATACACAAACACTTTATTGGTGCTCAGACTTCCAGCGAACACGAACACAGCCAGAGTTTAAAAGCAGAGAGATCAGGACATGAACCAACATGAAACATCATTTAAGCAGGAAGAGCCGTGAGAAGTTTCAGACAGTCCAACACGCGTTGTGCAGGCTGAGGACACAGCAGACACGTGTCCCACCATCTGACATCTGAAGAATTTCCCCAATGAAATATCCGTCATATTATAGGAGCTGGTACGAAGCGACACAAACCAGAGGCTGACAGGTGACTGGATCCTACACGAGGAGCAGGATCTGGTCCAAACAGCCACCACAGTGTCAGTGTCAAAGGTCGCGCTCGTCCAGCAAGACAATGACTGGACGGTTCAACACCACATCATACGTTTATCATACAAACTTTCTCTTCAGAGTTGATTCTGATTTTAAACCTTCAGCTGCGGTTAGTTACAAACCACCCTAATAAACCTTAACTTCCATGTTTCTGTTAAATCAGGAAGACGCAGAGCAGCACACACACACACACACACACACACACACGTGCAGACTGTGTGTGTGTGTGTGTGTAACAGCTGCTGGAGTCAGATTAGCAGCTCCTTTCATTCATTAGCTCTTTGTTAAGAAAAGCTTTCAGCAGTTAGAGCTTAACACGAGCAGAGGATTGACAGCTGAGACACACAGGTCACGTGACAGGTACTTGTCCTTTCAGTGAGCGTAGTGGTCTGGTAGCTCAATGGGTTAAGCGTCAGACTGGGATGCAGAAGGTCAGCGGTTCGAACCCCATCTGACTCCTAGTCCATCTCCTACCAGGTGTGTCTCTGAGCCAGACACCCAGCACTAGCTCCCTGTAAGTCACTCTGGATAAAAGTGTCTGTAAGACAAACAAAGAGTTTGTTTGGATGTGATCAGATACGTCAATAGAAATATTGATAAACTTCTGTCTGTTCTGCGCTGTGATTGGTCAGCGTGTGGAGGTCTTCCTCAGGTTGTGCTAATGATGGAATAATAAAATAAAAACATCTAGAAGGACAGGAATCAACTGCTGGTGCAGACAAGTCACACACTTATTTCTTGAAAGAGCGTGGAGTAAAACGTTGAGGACACAACAACAAAGGTTCACGCTCAGAGACGTTTATTCTTAGTGATAAAACACAGAGACTGTGTCACAGCGAGCAGCCTCCATTCTCCAGCTCACACTGAGGAGCACTGATCTCCTGGCCTGACCTTTGACCCCTGACCCCTGCATGCTCAGTGAGATGTTTAGGTGAGTCTGCAGGTGTCTTCAATCTACCACAGGAAGCTGCGAATGCATCACGCACCTCTCCGACTCGTTAAGAAGCGAGTGTTTCTTTAATAAACAGGAAGCCGCAGCTGCAGCCGCACAAAGAACCTCCGCCGCCAGTCAGCCAATCACACGCCAGCACTTCAACTGCTTCAATAAACTTTAATGAGCTTTAATTACAGCTGAAAGCTTCACTGGAACACGCCACACGCTGCCTGTTGGCGGTGTGGGTCTGAATGGAGGCTGATGGTGTGTCTCACCTCAGAAAGACGATTCAGCGAAGACAAAAAGACAAATCAGCTCCAGGATACGACATCACACACACACACACACACACGTGCAGTGACATCGGCAGCAGAGGTCAGAGGTCAAACTGCACTCGGCAGGTGTGGACCAATCACAGAGCGGCTGATAAAGCAGAGAAACAAAGCAGTAATGTTATCAACTGTCTCCACGTTTGGACGGGAGTCAAACTGTCTCAGGTCTTTGTTAAGCTGTGCCCTCAGTTCAGTCTGCAGGTGCATGATACTCATTTCTATCCTTGGCAACGTATGTAACGTCCTGTGCTGACAGACAGGGACATTTAGGAGACAAACCTGAGGACGGATTGGACAAACTACTCCAACACTGTCTTCTCCTGCAGGAAATACGTTTCTAACAAAAATAACAATAACTCACCTGGAGCCAGAGCATCGGACGTTGAGGCTAATTTATGGCGTGTAGGGAGTTCAGTTTGTGGATTCAGTAGTGGCCTTCTTTCTGGGACCACCCTGACCACAGCTGACCTCCTCTGACCACCCTGACCACAGCTGACCTTACAGCCATTACCTGTGTGTCTTCTTCCTCTTTGTCCCGCTGTCTCTGCAGGAATCTGCAGCTCGGAGCTGTATCGTGTCCAGTGAGCAACTGCTGCTGCTTGTTACCTCAGTGTCTCTCCTCTGTCCACTAACCCCAGCCGGTCGAGGCAGATGACCACCCACCCTGAGCCCGGTTCTGCTGGAGGGTCCTTCCGGGTTTTTGCTTGCTGAAGTGGGACTGTCGGGTTTTCTTTATGATTCTATGTTTACTCTATTGTGTCCTAACGTGGACGTGGAAAAGTTGTTTCTATCGTGCATCTGACGTCAGTGAGTGTCATGTTCTGGTTCCAAGATGGTTCAACATCCAGAGAGAGAAGGGACTAAACGTGGAGACGCTGAGCTGCAGAGGTCCAGAGGACACTGGTTAAAAACATCATGTTCTGCGTCTGGTTGGCGAGTTGATAAGGTCAAAGTTCACCAGCTTAATCATGTCTCTGCCAACGGTTTGTGTCTCTCTGGAACCAAAAAGTCTCCGTAGCTCTTCGCATTCATGTGTCTTTAGCATTTTGTGCGTCTTTGTAGTCTATGTGTGTCTGTGTAGTCGTCTCTTCGTAGAGCAGGTGTGAGCAGAGACGGTGATTCAGCTTCCTGTCGTCCTCCTGCAGGTGTTTAGACATCGTCTTTGTCTCTCGCTGCCTGCTCCTCATTAGGAGGAAGGAGAAGATGAATAAATGCACATCGTCGACCTGTTAGTGAACAGTAAACCGGGGGGGGGGGGGTCAGGTTAGGAATGAATCTTCATCATCTTCATCGCAAAGCTGGACTTCAGGGAGGACAGTACATCACAAAGTAAACCCGATCCTGGTTTCCTGTGTCAGTACATGAAGGGTTAAAACCAGCTCTCTCTAGTACTCGAGTACTTGTACCTCTATAGTTTACTGCACTTCACCTCCAGCAGATAATTTCAAGCGATACTTCTTAGTTTAGACAAATACTTGCTTTTTCGTGTGAGTGTGTTCTTCTGTACTTTATGAATGATCTTCTTCTGCCCCCTGCTGGACAAGCCTCAGCCCGACCAACACCAGCTGGACCTGCTGCAATAACGAGGGGAAAGATGATGAAGACGCTTCACCGTCTCCTCAGTTGTTCCAGTTTTATTTGTCTCCCCATGAGATTTCCAGCCTCTAGACCTTCACAGGGAACAGGACGTTCTACTGTAAAAGCCTGTGGAGGTAAAGACGAGACCTCGTCTGTGCAGGTGGGACGGACCCCGCAGGATGTCACACACTGACCTACTGGAGCTGGGAAGTTCTGCCCAGGTGATTCTACAGGCAGTGATACGTCTGTCTCCTCCCCGTCCTCACTCTGGGGCCTGACTCTGGTGTGGGTCCAGCTGGTCCAGCCTCCTGCCAGGGAGCAGCCCTCTCCTTGGAGCTCGTTCATCAGCAGAGTCCTGATGCCATGCTGATCATGTGAACTGCTGCTGGCGTGAGCCCAGCTCGGCCTCGTTTGACTGGACTAGATCAGATTTACTGTCTCTGAAGCAGGATCCAGGGTTTGTTCGCTACTACGTCAGGCGCTGATGTGCGTCTGGGATCAGCAGGTGGAGCCGTGCACCAACACAAATCTCTCTTCACATTCATGTGTCTTTAGCAGTTTGTGCTTCTTCGTAGTTGATGTGTCCTCTTCATCATCCCTGGCGTCTTCATCTGTGGGACATGAGAAGAACCTGAGTGAGCAGAGACTCCCTGTCGTCTTCCTGCAGGTGTTAAAACATCATCTTTGTCTCTCGCTGCCTGCTCCTCGTCACTTCAGTGTTTTCCCAAAGAAATAAAATACATATTGTATAAATAGAGTTTGTGTTTGTCACCAGACATATTTTCCTTCTGCTGGCTGAGTCCAGTCCAACCAGTTCCTCCGTGTAGTTAAAGCATCAGGTCTCTGGGAGCTCTCTGTGTTTAATCTTTATTTTATTGGACATTTACTTCTTACTCTACTGACTCAACCTTTACTTTATTCAGATGTTCTCATGGATTTAACTCGACTAACAAACCTGGACTAAACACAAACGTTCATCAAATGTCCTGTTTTCTAACAGCAGCTCAGTGTCTTTATTTGCTCTTCTTCGGCCAAGGAGCCTGTTCGTCTGAGGAGATCGATCGATAGACGATAGATCGATAGATATGGAGCTGGAAGAGGTGACGTACGGCCGCGTTGATGACGTCAGCCTCTCTGTGTCTCGGGGTGTGTTTGTTTGCGAGAGGAAGAGGTTGGTTGGATGTTGGGCGGGGTCTGAGGAGACAGGGAGAGAAAACTAAATCCCCCGATCCTGCTGCTGCTGCTGCTGCTGCTGCTGCTGCGCGGACAAAGGGAGGAGAAGCACAGAGGACAGACAGGACAGGAGGACACTCCGAGCGGAGCACACACACACACGCACACACACGCACACACACGCACACACGCACGACAGCCGGGCCGGGGAGGATGGGCCGGCGGAGCGGCCGTCGGTAGCGCTCTGTTTTCGGGGACGGAGCTCCAGGATGAGCGTAGCGCTGCAGGACCTCCGGAACACCGTGAGTACACACACACACACACACACACACACACACACACGGACCGGGTCTGGTCCGGGTCCTGCTGATGCTGATCACCTGTCAGTCTGTGGTGCTCCTCCTGCTGACGTCACAGATCTAACAGGCTGATCGATCAGGGAACTGATAGACCTGAGACTGGTTCAGAACCAGTCCAGTGGACCGAGGGTCCCCAGCAGCAGCAGAAACATTTGTTCTGATTGTGTCTCCTCCTCCTCCTCCTCCTCACTCCCCCGCTCTCCTCTTCCCCGGGGGAGGCTGGTCTCTCAGGGTCGTGGCCTCTGAGCTCGGACGGTCTCGAGCCTCGAGCTCGTTTCATGTCATGTTGATGTTGGACATTTGGTTTGTGGACGGTGGAGGACTTACTTCCTGTAGTGTGTAGTACTCTGTAGTACTACAGAGAGTACCTCTGTGTACTGAGCAAGTACACAGTAAGTAAAAGTTCAAATATCTCTTATTTTCATGAAGGGAAACAGATATAAATAAACCGGGAAATAAAGGATTTACTTACTGCTGACTGAGTCCAGTCCAACCAGTAAAACCAGTTGCTCATGTTCTCCCTGTTGTGAACAGACTGTCCCATTAAACTGGATCCTGAGGGACTGGTCCACGTGCAAGGACGACCTTAGTGATCAGGAGGTTTGTCCTCTTCATGTTCATTTTAACGTTCAAGCGTCTGCTGGGGGACCTTCCTGACACTCGAAGCTTCTCTCCTCCTCCTCCCTCTCCCTCTCTCTCTCTCTCTCTCTCAGGTATCATCGACCTTGGAGCTGTGGTGGCTGGTCCTGCCAACCTGCCGGTGCTTCGTCTGCTGCTCCTTGTTGTTGTTGTGATCTATGTTACCTGCTGTTCTTTTCTCTCTCCTCTGTCCACTAACCCCAACCGGTCGAGGCAGATGGCCGCCCACCCTGAGTCTAGTTTTGCTGGAGGTTTCTTCCTCCTAAAGGGAGTTTTTCCTCTCCACTGTTGCTTCAATGCTCGCTCAAGTGGGACTGTTGGGTTTCTCTGTATATATTAATATAATGTGAAAGGTCTTAAACCTCACACTGGATGATGGCTCTTCTGTCGGTACAGGTCCCGTCTGGGAATCTGGTGCTACCTGTCAGACGCCGTCAGTCCTTTTTGGTGAGTTCAGGGCGCAGTGACTGAAGCCAACAGGCTGATCCACATTTCTGCGCCACACCTGAGGCGCAAGCTCAGGGGAAAGAACACCTGACTTTGATTCTGCAGGGAAAATGGCCTGGTGGCTCAATGGGTGAAGCGTCAGACTGGGATGCAAAGGGTCACAGGTTCAAATCCCCGTCTGACTCCTAATCTATCCCCTACCAGGTGTGTCCTGAGACAGACACACAGCGCTAGCTCCCCGTGAGTCGCTTTGGATAAAAGAGCCTGTAAAGTAAAGTAAGGTCTCAGTTCCCACCGAGAGACTTGTGTCCCCTCGCCGCGATGCTGTCCCATCTGTAGAACTAATAAAAGACACTGCTGCTGTGGAGACGTGTCCCTGTGACGTGGATCTGCACAGAACCAGAACCAACATCACTTTTTCGTTTCTCGCTGAGCCTGAAGTGAAAAGTGATGGAAACACACTGTTGTTGTGTCAGTGCCTCAGCACAAACACACGGGAGTTCAGAAAATGTTATTAGGAAGCAACTCGTAGATTTATGTCCATAAAGTTCAGAACAGAACCAGGAGGACTGAACCAGTCCAAGACAACCTCACGCCGACAGAACAACTGAGACCTGGATCAGTTCAGTTCTTTGTGTGAACACCCCCAGAGTAACAGTGAGCTGGCAGCGTGTGTGTGTGTGTTTGGGCCGGGTCGGCCGTTTCCTGTCTGCAGCTCGCTGACTTCCTGTCTTGAGACGCCCTGTTTCCATCTGAGCAACACAAACAGGCCAAGACACCCTGAGTGACCGAGGCTGCTGCTGTGTGTGCCTGACACCTCACACCACCTTCACCATCATCACGCGTTTGCCCATCTTCATCTTCATCGTTGTCTTCTTCACGTCTCTTCGTCATGTTGAATAAGAATCCACTGTTGACTGTTTATCAGTGCTGCTCTCTGCAGGTTTAATGGTCTGGAGGTCTGGCGATTGTGGTGGGGGTCGCTATCTTCGTTCTGTCAGAGGTCAGAGGTCACAAAATGTGAAGGTTGCTATGGTGACGACCTGGAGATGGTGAGGTCATCAGTTGAGATGCAAACCAGCTTGTGTTCAGGTTCAGTTTGTTGAGCCAGAGCAGGTTTTAGTGCCGCAGCTGTTTTACCCTCCGCACGACGTGTGACCGATAATTCCTTAAATCCCGTAACAGTACAAATCTTTTTTTTTCATCTGCAATCGCCTTTCTCAGCCAATCAACACACACGTGATGACAATATGTCCAATACAGCCCAGTGGACCTGTCTGGGTTCTGCTGAATGAGAACAGAGAACTCTAGTTCTGTTCTGACAGGAAACAGGAAGCTAAGGTTATTTTAGGGAAATCAACAACAACAGTTCTGCTGCTTAATTAATAAATTCACAGATATTAACACAGAACGTTGTCTGGTGTCTTTAACAAACACAACACAACAAATTCTCTGACATCTCTCTGAACCTGTTCCTGCGACAGGTTTCTGCATGTTGTCTGTGGTTTCCTGGGGAAAGCTGATTTAGATTGGTCTCCAGTTGTCTCAGTGTTTCACAGGACCCCACTGTTGGCCCCCACTGCAACAACAGACTGGTTCCATTCAGACGAGGGTGTTTTGTCATGCAGAGCTGCTGGAGCTCTCTAAGATTTTTATTTCCCTGAAATCCAGTTTGATTCTGTCCCCTTATTACTGCCATCAGTGGAAAATAATTTATTTAAACTGATCTCATAAATAAAAATGTCCTGAAGCCCCCTCAGAAATATTCTATAGTCAAACGTTGTCAAGAAACCAAACAGTTTGCTAATACTACTAATACTCATAATAATGCTAATAGTACTAATACTGATCAAACTAATAATACAGCTAATACTGCTAAACCAGCTTATACTGCGTGTACTGCTAATACTTCCCACGTGTGGGACTAATAAAGGATTATCTTAACTTACCTTATCTAATACTGCTTTTATTGCTAATAGTGCTAATGCTACTAATACTGCTAATACTATTAATATAGCTAACACTACTAATGCTACTAAAACTGCTAATTCAGCTAATCTTGCTAATCTACCTAGTCACTTTGGATAAAAGCGTCTGACAAGTAAAGTTAGGTAATATGAATAATACAACTAGTACTGCTAATACAGAGTGACTAAATATTGGTTCAGATTCACCAAATAAATGTAATGAAATCTTTTGACTTGGACTCAGATGTTTTCACTGAGACTCCTAGATGGTTTGTCTAGGACTCCGATCTTTTGACTGAGACTCGTAGATGTTTTGACTTGTATTTCCGTAACACTGAGCTCCCAGTTTAAACTGTGTGGTGAGCTCTGTGTTTGCACTGTTCAACACCATCATGTGGTTCTGCTCTGCTGCACAGATTTTCCTAAACTGGATTTATTGATGCTGACTCGATGGCTGTGCACACAGGGTCCCGCTGTGTGCAGCTTGTCTCTCAGTGTTTGTTGGTAGAGATGAGCGTGGGTTGAAGTCGTAAATGTTCAGCAGCTGCTGCACTTTAATGTGGGACAACATGACGTTTGTGTGCACTCGCTCGGTGAGGAAGCAAACACACACTGGCCACCGATAACGGTGTCCTTCTCCTCTGGCCTCTGATTTGATCCTGACGCCTCATTTTATTACAACTTTTTTATTTATACCTTTTTTTAATTTGCGGAGCAGCCGTTTTCCTGCAACCAACTGTGGACTCAATTAAAGGCAAATGTTCAACACAGTTGAGAGACATACAGTGAACATGCAGCGAAATCTGGTGCTTTATTACAATCAGTGCGTGGATTCTTCTTTGTTCAGTTTGCTAATGCTAATTAGCAGCTGTCTGCAGACATCAGGCTGAAGTGAGGAATAGTGAGGTCAGGCAGAAATTTGTCCAGATGATGACGTGATTTGATGACTGTTTGAATAAACCTATTGGTTTGTTGATGCAGAAAAATGTGACTGTAGCAGCAGCTTGTGTGTAAAGGATGAAACTGGGATCCATCTTGTCATGTTGTTCTGCAGGAGTCAAGGTGATTTACTGAGCGTTTGTTTCTGAGCTCAGTGCTGAGAGTTCAGAAGCTGTGGAGGGACAAAGGGCAGATTTCACAGATGTTATAAAAGCTGCAGTGAACTCTATTAGAGCTGAATGGAGATGATTCACACACATTATCTAATTACACACACACACACAGGATGACATCACTCTCTACATGGAGATATAGCACACACTCCTGTCTCCTAGCAACTCCCCCCTGTCTCCCCCTCTGTGTGCGTCATCAATTAAAGAGAATAGAGCGGGGCGAGAGACAGAGGCAGAGAAGGAGACCGTCAGACAGACGGGTTTCAGTGAGGGTGTTGAGGAAGGAAACAGTTGGAAACCTTTAGTTTCCTGCAGGACACCACACAGCAGCCGCAGGACACTGAGAGTCTGCAGAGACTCAGAGGACAGACAGGAACATGTCTCCACCCTCCAGACCAGGACTGACTGAGACAGACCAGGGGATTAAATAGGTTTGTGGTCAGGGCGGTGCAGACCAGTTAACTTGTTCCACACCAACATTTGGACGGAGCTGTTTTGTGCTCAGCATTGTTCCCCAGTCTTGTCCTGATCTTGAGTCCTGTCTTGAGGCTGTTTTGACTCCAGTGGCTCAGACAGAGACGTCTGATTTTATCTTGTCTAAACAGTAGTGACAGGCGTTTGTGCGCAAACTCGAGGCCCGTGGTCGTTAGGATCCATCATTAGGGTCAGGAAGACCCATGGGATCAGTCCAGAGTCCAGGGATCTGATTCTGGACTAAACAGCAGACATCACCCTCCTGTAGCAAAGCTAATGCGCTACATGCTAACAGTTGCAGCTGCATAAGTGTTTGCGCTGCTGTGCACTGCAGTGGTTTCTATAGTAACCAGAAGCAGTGAGCGTGGTGGTGCTGTGGTGAAACAACGTGAACTCTGCAGCTGTTTGAGTTTATAGAACTGGTTTCTGTGACTGATCCAGGATCCGTGTGTGTTTCTCTCTGCAGGGTGGAGCACTGCAATGTTTATATGTCTGCCTCAGGGAGTGCGGGGCTGGGGAGGCAACAGGGAGAGAGAGAGAGGGAGAGAGACAAAGGCAGAACTACAGAGAGAGAGAGAGAGAGCGAGCGAGCGAGCAGGGGAAGCTGATTGTAAACAGAGGAAGTGGAGATTTATTTGATCACAGTTAAATGTCTCCTCATGCTGAGGCCTCAGTGCTGCTGCTTCAGCCCGACTCAAACCTGCTCATCTCCTGGATTAAACCAAACAAGGTTAGAAACACACTGCAGAACAAACCTCATTATTCGTACAGAGAGGTCCTCATGTCCACCCTGAAAGTCCAGCTTGTCCCTTTAAAAACTCACTTTATAATGGGACAGTCAGAAGTGGGTGGGGTCAGTCCTGTCCGTCTTGCACCCATCTGGCCCCTCCCTCGGTGTCTTGCTCCTCCCCCCTCCCAGGTGTGCAGGAGCCTCACCTGATTTCACTTCTCTGATCTTGTCAGCAGTTTATATTCAGCCCCTGTCCCATGACTCTGTCCTCTCCACCTGTCCTGCTTCTGCTTGGTGAAGTTTCTGTCTCGTTTGATTTGTCTTCGCGGGCCTGGTCCCTCCTGGATTCTGTTGCGTGGACTTTGAGTGAGCCTGATCTTTACTTTACTTTACTTTTCTTGGCAGACGCTTTTATCCAAAGCGACTTACAGGGAGCTAGTGCTGGGTGTCTGGCTCAGGGACACACCTGGTAGAGGATGGACTAGGAGTCAGACGGGATTTGAACCCACATCCCAGTCTGATGCTTAACCCATTGAGCTACCAGGCCGCTGATCTGTTTGTCTCTGGTCTTTTCCATAGACATATTTCACTTCTCAAACACTGAGGATCTTCTGATAATCCCAGGGGTTGATGTTCGTAACATAACTTTGTTTTGTCCGTGTTAGTGAGGACGTCTCTGTCTGTCTTACAGATGTCCAACTATAAACGAGCTACGTTGGAGGAGGAAGAGGTGTCGGACACTTTGGCTGAGGCGTCCTTGTCTCCTGACAGGGTGGAGGTTAGTGAACGCAACAATCACGCACACAAAAAAAGCTAATGAGGAGGAGGAGGAGGAGGAGGAGGAGACGGTTCCTCCTGAAGCTGTTCAGAGATCTGATCTACTGTAAAACACATGATACTGACAGGCGCCGGCTCTCTGTGGGTCCATCACCCCCACACTGAGGACCAGCAGGGGGTCTGGAGGACGGCCAGTCAAAATGGGGCAGTTCCACTTCAGGTTAAGACTGGACCCAAAATCCTGCCCAGTGTCTCCCTTTGTTGTCCAGCTTTAGGAAGACTGAGTCTCACAGTCTGTCCCTGGGCCTGTACCACAAAGAGAGCTGACCTGGGTCACAGGTGATGTGGCTTCACTAAACCAGATGTTAGACACTGGAAGCTGGTTTTGACCTGGCTCTGTGAAACCAGGACCTAGGTTCTGAACGCAGGCAGGTTTTAATGACTGAGACCTGAGGTCAGATGCAGATTTCTTGTGACTCCGTTTCAGGTGGGTTTCAGGAAGGGGGGCGTGGACATCCTGGGCAGGAGGACTCAGCTGGAGGTCTTACTGTCGGTCCTGCTGCTGGCTGCTCTACTGGCTCTGCTGGCCTGTCTGCTGGTCCTGGGACTGGGATTCAGCTCTGGTAGCTAGACACAGCACACCTGTCCTCCTTCCTCTACCTCCTCTCCTCTCTCACCTCCTTACTTCCTTCCCTTCCCTGTTAAACCTTGTCCACCTCCCTGCTTCCTTCTCTGCCTCCTCCTTTCCTCCCTACTCCTCTGTCCCAGCCTTCCTTTTCCATTCCCACCCTTCTCCACCACCTCTTGTCCTTCTCAGCCCATCCCTTCCTTCCTTTGCTCCTAATTTCTTTTCTTTTATTTCCTTTCCTTTCCTACCCACGCCCATCCTTCGTTGGCTCCTCCTATCATTTCCTATGTCCTTCACTACTTTGTCTCTTCCTCGTCTTTCCTTCCTCCTTTTATCCTTGTCTTTCTCCACTTTTCTTCACTTCTCCATTTCTCCTTGTTTTTAACAGTTTATTGTAAAACCCGCCTCCTCTGGTTCACTCTCCCGTTTTTCCCATGATGCTGTGCAGACAGTGGACGTGGCCTTTGCCTGTCGGAGGCATGTGTGACGGTGGCGAGTCAGATGGTGGAGGCGATGGACCGCAGCGCCCAACCCTGCCATGACTTCTACCAGTTTGCCTGCGGAGGCTGGATCAGGAAAAACCCTCTGCCTGACGGACGGTCGCGCTGGTCCACGTTCAACAGCATCTGGGAGCAGAACCAGGCGCTGCTCAAACACCTGCTGGGTAAGACACGGGTGGAGACACTCCACCTCATCACATTCAAAAACCTCAGTCCCTGTCTTCCAGTGTCGGTGTGTCTAGGACTATCCGTAACTGTCCCACCTCTATAAAATGGATGTAGGAGAGTTAGAACAGAGAAAATACTGGAGCAGAGCTGCCTGGACGTTTAGGATGAGCTTATCGTCCCTCAGCGGGGACCAGCTGCTGAAGAGGATGTGGAGAACAATCGGCACATTCTAGCGTACTCGTCTGTTAAGTTTAAGTCGACTTAAAGTGCTGAATCCAGAAACATCTTACATCGGTTCACAACTGAAGACCAAACACTTTTAGACAACCACCTGTGTTGCGTGTGCACGTGACGAGCGCTCCCTTCTCACCCTCTGTGTTTGTTAGAAAACGGGACTTTTAACGGCAGCAGCGAGGCAGAGAGGAAGACGCAGTCCTACTACCTGTCCTGTCTCAATACACAGAAGATTGAAGAGCTAGGCGCTCAGCCTCTTGTAGACCTCATTACCAAGGTAACTATTCATTTGTTGTGTCACCATGGCAACGCCATTACTCTCGAATTCTACGAACAAAGATCTTCGGTTAAAGAGTATTTGAATGTGTTGATCTTAAACTCATCAGCGTGTTCACTCGCTCTGCAGATCGGCGGCTGGAACATGACGGGTCCCTGGGAGAAGGACAACTTCATGGAGGTTCTGAAGGTGGTTTCCGGTCCGTACAGAGCTCAGCCGTTCTTCAGTGTCGGAGTCAGTGCCGATCCCAAAAACTCTAACAGCAACATCATCCAGGTAAAACGGGCACCGGACCAACTCTGACTGATGTTCTGAAGACATGTCTGGCTTTTGTTCGACCATCCAAACCTTCATGACCCACATACATCAACCACACCTCTCCTTCAGCCTGTGAACCTCTGTATGTTCCTGCAGGTCATGTCTGCACATGTTCACTCACCTACTTATTTCCCCTGCAGGTGGACCAATCAGGGCTCTTCCTGCCGTCCAGAGACTATTACCTCAACAAGACAGCCAATGAGAAGGCAGGAATTTTTACAGGTTTATTGAAGTTTATTCAGATTATGTGATGTTGAACTGGTTTCACTGGGTTGTCTCTGCTGGTCCCAGGTGCTGGTGGCGTACCTGGACTACATGGTGGAGCTGGGGATGCTGCTCGGGGGTGAGAGGAGCTCCACGCAGCTTCAGATGCAGCAGATTCTGGAGTTTGAGACGGCGCTCGCCAACATCACCGTCCCTCAGGACCAACGGCGAGACGAGGAGAAGATCTACCACAAGGTGACCATCGCTGAACTGCAGGTGAGCTCCGCATTATGTCAGACGATGAGAAACTCGTGAGAAACTGGGATGGTCAGTAGCGTTTCCTGTTGGTGCCGACGTGGCAGCACCGATGATCTCCTTAGAGGAGCTGGGTTTTGTTCAGATTCAGATCACATGTCTTACACAGTACGATATGCAGTGAAATGCTTAGACGACCAACAACAACCTTAGAAATGTTAAAAACAATACAGAGCAGGAAAATTACAGGAAATGCAATAAGTGACGCTGGCTGTAGCCAATGCTGTGGTGGATATGGTGTTGTGATATTATGGACGGACTAATGAACGTCTGGGAGGTGAGCTGTGTGTGTGTGTGTGTGTGTCCGTGAATTATGGCTTCAATGCAAGATGTGTATGGTGCAAGTGTGCATGAATGTCCAGTGTATAAGTGTGCAGTGTATGCTTTCCTTTAACGTCTCGGGTGTGTGCAGTCGTGCATAAGTGTACAGATGAGAGTGACCATGGATGTAATGGAGTGTGCAGGGCTGCAGAGTGATGGTCCTGATCAGCGGCCTGTGGGAAGAAGCTCCTCCTCAGTCTCTCTGTGTTGGCCTTCAGAGAGCAGAAACGTTTTCCTGACCGCAGCAGAGAGAACTGACTGTACGTTCTATTGCATAACGATGGAGAGGGAATGACCTCCTCCTGAGAAACTCTTCATGAGGTTTGCCTGCGACGTTTGTCGCACAGCTCAGATGGTGCAGCAGCGTTCAGTGTTGCTGTACAGTTTGATCTGTGAGAGACTTTCATTCGGCACATGACACCGCTCCCTCCTCTACGTGCAGGCGTCTGTCCGGCGTGAGTCGTGGATTGTGGCTAAAATGAGTATATCAGTAGTTGCGGACTTTTGTTGCTGCAGTGTGTGTGTGTGTCTCTCCGTCTGCTTCTCCCCTCTGTTCTTCATGGCTGCAGATGCTTATAGGGTCACCATGGCAACTGTTGTCATGAGCTGTTGCTATGAGCCTGCATCTCTGAGAGGGAGACGGTTAGATAACAGGTTATTAAATAAACATGGCTCATATGAAAATGTTGAAGAGCTGGGTGTGTTAATAAATGTGAATCTCCCGGATGTGGAAACATCTTTGAACATGTTTGTATTTAGAAACTAAAAAGCGGTTTTACTCATGTTCTCCTACAGAACCTAAGCAGCTGACATATCACTGGTTCCTATTATTTTGGCCAACCCACCTGTGTGTCGTGTGTATCAGGTCTGTGACAAGACCCGTTTTAAAGGAATTCTGAAATGTGATTTAGTTTGATCAGTGAAATAGGTTTTTGACTCGTTCTCCACATTAAATGAACATTTAGAAAACGACCGTTTGGAGTGTGTGTGTGTGTGTGTGTCTGTCTCTCTCTAATATCAGTCTCCAGCTTTGACTGTCTGAAGCTGAAGGAGACAGCAGGGATTAGTTTTTCATCTCGGCACGTCCCCCTCGGGTGGTGCAGTCTGAGTCTCAGCTCTGGTTCTGACTGACGGATCTATCTACCTGCAGATCTAAATATTTTTACCCGTGTGATGAACAAAGGGTCATTTTAGACATGAACCTCTCACTCGTGTTGACGATCCGTGAATCCTTTGATCTGATATTTGTTCTTATTCCTTTTTTCAGCTGCTGGCTCCGGCAGTGGACTGGTTGGACTACCTGTCATCCTCCCTGGCTCCTTTGGACCTGAACGACACAGAGCCTGTGGTCCTGTATGCCAGAGAGTACCTGCAGCAGGTGTCTGACCTCATCAACAGGACCGACCGCAGGTGAGGAAAAAGTTCATAATCATAGACACTCTGTAGACTTTGTTCGGGTCTCTGTCGGTACCGGGTCCCAACATGAAAGACGACGCTAATGCAAAACAGTCTTTACTTTTATTTAGATAATTTGATCCAATGACAATCGGTTTATGATTAAGACTCTTTATCAGTTTGACCACAAAGGTTTGTTCTGGTCCTGTAAAGACGCTCAATGTCCTCAGTCTGCAGTTTAACCACATGTCATGAACCAGAGCCACTGGACTGAGGCTTTGTGTTGATCAGGGACTAATCTGTTGGTTGGACCAGAGAAAGAAAGTGATCTGTAAAGTTCAAACTGCAGGTTTCTGTCAGAAACGCTGCATCAGGGACTTCAGTCAGTGTGGGGGGGGGCTGCTCCGGTCGTCTGCTGCCCCCTGGCGTCTGAGACGTGCAGTTGTTGGGTGGATTCAGGTTCATCTGTTTAATTTAGCTGCATAACGTACGACGTTCCCTCAGGTGTGTCGTTTTAACGTTAGCGTGCTAACATGTTAGCTGTAACCTTTTCCCTTTCTCTGCTCAGTCTGTTGAACAACTACATGATGTGGACGCTGGTTCAGAAGAGTGTGGCCAGTCTGGACCAACGCTTCGAGAACGCCCAGGACAAACTGCTAGAGAGTCTCTACGGAACCAAGAAGGTTCTTATTCTACTGTTGTTACTCAAGTTAAATCAAATACATCCTTTATTGTTCTCACTAGTACTCATGCAGTCATTTCTTTTACTACAGCAGGTAAAAATACTGTCATAGGAACACTACAGTCACTGTGGTTGGTAATCTTCTTCCTGTCAGAGGTTCTGGGTGGTGTTGATCACTGGACTTAACTGGTCCATTAACTGTGGCGTAACTGGAGGTATCGAGTTCCTGGTGGTATCGAGTTCCTGGTGGTACCAAATGGTTATGGTTGCTTCTTTTTGTGCTTGGTGGTTCAGACATGCCCTTAGTCCTGTCTGGTTCTAATGTGGGTATTGGTTCTGTCTAGCTGCAACTACTCTTACTACTCTAATGGGTTGTATCTGGTTCTAACTGGGAAAAATCTTGATCTGTTCTTTAAACACTAGCAAGCTTTTGCCTGTCCCGCTGCTGCCGCTGCTGCTGCTGCTCTAACTGGTTCTAACCCGTTGTGGACAAGCTAATCGCTTCTGTTTCGTTGCAGTCCTGCACCCCACGTTGGCAGACCTGTATTGGGAACACTGACGATACTCTGGGCTTTGCTCTGGGAGCGCTTTTCGTTAAAGCAACCTTCGATAAACACAGCAAAGAGATCGTGAGTCACTGCATCGACATAGAATCTGATTCGTGTTGCAGAAACAGGTGGTTCTGGATCTGATACGGGTGCGGCCTGGTTAAATATACACCTGTCTCTTTCTATTTCTAAGGCAGAGGAGATGATCAACGAGATCCGCTCGGAGTTTAAAGAAGCTCTGGAGCGACTCAGCTGGATGGACGACCAGACAAAACAAGCTGCAAAAGAAAAGGTGCCCCCACAGGTGGACAGGTGGACTTGGACGCGAGTTTAAAGATGCTGATTGGTCTGTTTCTCTCCCTTCCATTAGGCAGACGCAATCTATGATATGATTGGATTCCCAGAATTCATTCTGGACCCCAAAGAGCTGGATGATGTTTACGACGGGGTGAGTGTCACGTCATTTTCACTCGTGCACCTTCAGGCCGGCGGGACGGGAACTAGGTTTCTGCAGCGAGAGAGAGCTTGTGAGAGATTTGTGTGCTGTGTTTCAGTATGAAGTGTCGGACGACAGCTTCTTCCAGAACATGCTGAACTTCTACAACTTCTCATCCCGCGTGACGGCCGACCAGCTGCGAAAGACTCCCAACAAAGACCAGTAATGCTGACGCAGACCAAGCCTGCTAACAATGTTTTATTAGGAGCTTTTCATGAAGCTGACTGAGTCTTTTACACTTTTACTTTTCTTCTTTATTAACTGAATAGTGAATTTAACCCCGGGGCCTTTTGAGGGACTGGTATCACACGTTTTAACGCCTTCCTGTTCTCCTCCTCCAGGTGGAGTATGACTCCTCCCACAGTTAACGCCTACTACATGCCCACTAAGAACGGTATCGTCTTCCCTGCTGGGATTCTACAAGCTCCCTTCTACGCCCACGACCACCCCAAGTCTGTTTACCTCCACATCTACCCTTCTCTGTCTGTCAGCTGTCTATGACGTATTATTCATTAAAGCGAGATGTGTTTGACTCGGCTGCTTCTCTTAGCACACTAGATGTGTGCTGAAAGTAGCTAATCTCATCCCTGCTTCTTGTTCTTAAGTGGAACCTAAGAATCTGTGGCTGGTTTTTCATGTTTGACTTCGTTCTTGTGCACGTTTTTAGGGCGTTGAACTTTGGCGGGATCGGAGTGGTGATGGGTCATGAGCTTACTCATGCCTTCGACGACCAGGGTGAGTCTGGATGAGGGGTTTCGGTCTCTGATGGAGGTCATGTGTTTACTGCATTGTGACGGTGGGTGTGCGACTCATGCAGCGTCCAACCAGCTTCTGATCCCACTTTGCTTAAAGATGAAGGCAGTTTATGATCTCTGAAGAAAAGACAGATGCTGGTGTGAACACAGTTACTGATTCACTCACGTACTACTGATGATGATTATCTAGGTAATTGTTTTCCAACCCAAGCCTGCCCTGCTTGCGTACAGCTTCTGATTGGCTGAACACCCCTGTATCGGCCATCTTTGTTCACGTTCTGGCCTCTTGGTTGCCTCTGTAGTTGGCCTGTCTTTTTGACTCGTTTCCACTAGTTACATATCCACCATGTATCCATTCCAAAGGAAGGGTCTACTCCGTCTGATTAACACACAGAACACAATGGAAAATGTATCTTGAAAAGAAAAACAACAAAAGTATAATCCACACAAAAGTCCAAGGATCCAAATAAACCTCCTTCCTTCGCACTGCTGACTCGCGTACACACCTTTCACAGCTGTATATCCCATAGTGACACTAGAGGGCGCCCTTCACAACAGGATTATTTTACTGCTCCAAAACAAACAATCCTTCCCCTGTACAACCTGTGACCGAGACATTTGGCTGTTAAACACCTGATCCAGGTGATCCGCTGTGGGTGGGGCAGGGATAGTTGGAAAGCAAGCCGTGGCCCTTGTGGAGTAGATTTGGGAACCACTGATCTTGGAGGTGTTTAGGACGTTTAGCGCTGAATGCGGAGACTAAAGCAACAAGGGGATTCCTTGACTTCTGAATCCAGGATCCGGTTTAACTGAGACTTTGTAGGAAACATTCAGACTTTTCAGTCATAAACTAGATGTTCATGTCAGTTAATGACTGTGACTTCTGACTTTTTGCATGCAGGTCGTGAATACGATAAAGAAGGTAACCTGCGGCCGTGGTGGCAGAACTCGTCTGTGGACGCGTTTCGGAAGAGGACGGAGTGCATGGTGGAGCAGTACAATAGCTACACCATCAACGGAGAACACATCAATGGAAAACAGACACTGGGTGAAAACATCGCCGACAATGGAGGCCTGAAGGCGGCGTACCACGTTAGTATGACGGTGAACTGTACCATTTGGGCCACCGTACATCACAGAACAATCACTGTTCATACTTTTGTCCTTCAGGCCTACCAGACGTGGGTTCAGAAGAATGGGCAGGAGAAGACACTTCCTGCTGTCAACCTGACCAATGACCAGCTGTTCTTTGTGGGATTTGCTCAGGTGAGCAGTCGTGGTCCCACGTGGATCTCCACTAGAACCACTCGTGTTTCTGTTGATGATGATTTGCTCAGTCTCTGCTGGTGGAGCTGGTAGCTTCCTCTGTGGAGGCCACACTCATGGAAACTGAGAAAGGCTGAGTTTCCCACTCACACTTCTGGGTCTCACTTTCCTCTCTCTGTATGTTTTCCAGGTGTGGTGTTCCGTTCGAACACCGGAGAGTGCTCACGAGGGCCTGGTGACCGACCCCCACAGCCCCCCAAGATACAGAGTCATCGGCACACTCGCCAACTCTCCGGACTTCAGCCGCCACTTTAACTGTCCTGTTGGGACGCCCATGAACACCGGGAAGCGCTGCGAGGTCTGGTAGACGGACCTGTGGGGGTTAATTAGGTCAGCCTGTTAATTAGCAGGTCGAACAGTTGGGAAACATGTCTGTTGTTGAGCAGGTGCGTTTCCTAATTGATGGCCTGGTTTGTGTCCTAATTAGAGCAGGTGATTAGGTCGTTGGGGGGCGATCCGGTGTTCCACCTACAATATTCACTTTCACATAGATTTATATGAACTATCTACTAGAGATGTTCAGACTGGCATCCTGTCTGCATACTGAGAGGACTCTGGACCTCACACAGAGACACGAAGGACTGATGATGATGATGAAGCCACATGGGACCATGTTGCTGATTTTTGCTTTATCGCAAGTTAATATTATTATTATTATTATTATTGGGCTTTAGTTTGTGTGAGTGTGTCTGTCTGACATCACTGTGATGAACTCATGCTATCATGTCATTGTGCGTGTGTGTGTGTGTGTGTGTGTGTGTGTGTGTGTGTGTGTCCATCATCACAGGAAGCTGTTTATCCAACATTTAGTCCAGGGCTGAGGTTTTCTGACTTTATCATCCCGATCCACCAGAGCTTAGTAGCTTCAGCCACTTGGACAGAGGTCAGGTGTTCAGATCGAATCCAGGTCTGTTCTAATAAAGTCACTATAAACACAAAATCCATCTGTGTCTGCATGTCACTTCATCAGTGTCTCACGCTCAAAGTCCACATCAGGTTCCTGACCTGTGCTCCTGGTGGCCTCAGGTGTCTGCACCTGCTCTGCACCATAATTCCTGAAGTCATGGTTCGGTGCAGGTCCCTGACGCTCGGCCTGTTCACCTGGATCTGAAGCCAGTATTGTGACGAGCTACATGTTACGGTCCGTGTGTGTCTGTGTGTGCTTCGCCTCATGCACGGCTCCTGTGTTCGTCACTGATCGTTCAGCAGAAGAAGAAGCTGCTTCCTGCCAAAGACATTTCTGTCCCTGTCCTCGTGATGACCAGTAGGATTTAACTACCAAGGATGTTGGTGGATCCAGAAGGTTTAGGTGTCTGTTTTATTCATGTTAAAGTGCCCTTTACTGTTCAAATCCAGGTACAGAAGTGATGCAGTGTCTTAATTTGATGTCACATATGATTCTGCTTTAACTCATCCTCACATTTTGCATAAAGCTGAAATAAAACGGTCAAATCCAGCAGAGGGTTCGTTCAGTTTTTAATCTATGCGTCTGTGGGATTCTGTTTTTGATCTGGTAACTGCTGAGGCCTCACTCAGGTCTGTGGAACAGGAACGACTGGAGGGGCCTGTCAACATCTGTACAGCTACGATTGACTGGAGTGAAACATTTCGTCGGAGAGAAATAAAATGTAATTCAGTTTGTGCCATGTTAGAATCCGCTACTGCTGGCAGCACACTGTGTGTGTGTGTGTGTGAGAGAGATGCTGAGTAAACCCAGCATGTTGTAATCTCCGTCCCTGTCCTGAAGGGGGCGTCGCCGCTCAGCTCTTACAGCCACAGAGACGCACCTGCTGGGTTTGATTTTCAGGAACATGAAACCTGTAAAACTCTCTGTTCCTATATGTTCACGTTGGTGTCGTCCTTCAAAATAAGAGTCGCGAGAGAAACGTTCCACGTGCCCCTTCTAATTTTTGGAACAGAGAGAAGCGGTAAGAAGTAACTTCACCACCTTGTACTCAGTATTCCGTGTGCGAGAAGTACTTTTACCAGGTCTGTGCCTCCTCCTCCTCCTCCTCCTCCTCACTCAGTGTATTAGGAACACCGAGGCCCTCCCGTTTCCAGCTCATGGCTCCTTGGAGTCCCCTCCTCCCTCCTCCCTCCTCGCTGCGGGACCTGCGGGACCTGCGGCAGACAGCAGCTGCACTCTGAGCTGCTCACCTGAGTCCGTAACGCAGCGCGCGCGCAGGTGAGTCCCTCCACGCGGGATTGTCTCTCATTCCTTCTCTTTCAGACTTCGCTGGTGTTTATCTCCGCAAACTAGAATCCGAACCTCCTACAATCGGTAATAACACGGAGTAATTTACTGAAATGTACTGGAGTAAAATGGCTAAATTTACTTTTGAAACGTTGTGAAGTACATTTACAAATACCTCAAGCCTGTTTTCCAGTGGAATATTTGTACTGCGGACTCCTGGTTGCAGTTCTTCTGTCTCCTCCAGCTCGTTTCTATTTGCACTGTAACTGTAAGAGGAGGGACGTGGTCGTGGGGGTGAGTCCTGGACTCGTTTTAGTTTGCTGAGGAATTTCACAGGTGGACAGCAGAGGACTCAGTCTGGAAGTGAGGAGGTCCAGCAGTGGACAGTTGCAGGTCGGAGCGGATCCAGGTTTTCAGAGAAGTTTCAGAGGGTCTGTGTTCTGTTCTGGATCCTCCAAACCTATGGTTTGGTTCATGCATGAGTCCTGGTTTGACACTGGTCTGAAAACATGGGCGACCTCGTGCTTTAGAATTAGAATCAAATCCAAGATGCAAAGTGCCAGAAACAGATGCTATGTTTAGATTGTGCTGATCCGTTCCAACCAGAGACTACATATCTGTGACACGCACGCATGAATGCAAAGTAGCGTTCATTTGTCTAGATACTAACATTACAACCTACGACGCACTGTTAAAGGCCCACGAGTCATATGCTGCCTTTACTGGTCCTCTGTCCTCCTGTCTCCTCACTGCACAGGAGACGGACTCGGATCCATCTTCTAGAAAAGACGTGGTTTTACTCTGAATGTGTCACGTTTTACCTTCAGCTCTTATTATTTGCTTGTTTTCTCTGGGTACTCCTGCTTCCCTTCACAGTCCAAACACCTGCGGTTTGGTAACATTATGGGGACTTTCTGGTTAATTGGAGACTAAATTTCCCATAATTGTGAACATTTTATCGGTGTCTGTTCAGTGTTTGCAGAGCAAAAGGAGGAGGACAGAGGTGAGCGAGGATGAGGAGCAGGGGAAAGCAATGCGATGACAACGCCACACTCATCACCATGAAAATGAAGCCGGAGACGGACTACGGCAGCATCACCGTGGTAACAGCAGTCAGCTAATTGTCGTTGCTTACATTCTGACCCTTATAAAAACATGTGGAGTTCCTCAGGGAAGCATCCCGGAACCACTCATCCTCTACTGAGCCTGTCCCATCTGCCACAGTGGCAGTTGGCCTTTCACAGTTTATTTCCCCACCATGTTACAGAGAAGCATTTTAAATGGTGTCTATTGGTGACCGCGGTGAAATGATGGCTCATACACACAGGTCATTAAGCTTTCTAAAGAAAGTCGCTCTGTGTTTGTTTTACCGCAGCAGCAGGAAACAGGACGTGTGTGAGACACGGCGGCTCCACACGATTTAACACTGACTGAGTGATCGTACAGTAGATGTTTGCTCTGCCTGTGTCTGTCTTCACTCTCATTAAGAACAACAAAGACATGAAACAGCGGGAAGGAACCTGCACTCATTAACTGAGAAGAACAGCTCATCAGAGTGTAGAGAGAATAAAGAATTCACTAAGGTTCTGATCCGTGAGATAAATTAACAACAAACATGTAGCATATCTGGTGAAAAATCAGTCCATGTGCCAGACAGGGGTGGAAAATACACGACGGGACTAAAAGATACTACACTACGAGTAGAAGTAACAGTTTACTCAGGGATGAGCAATTCTGGTCCTTAGCCCCAGACTCAGGACAACTCTAGGTTAGAGGTAGTGGCCTGGTAGCTCAATAGGAAGCCCAGACTCTGCAGGCGGGACCTTGAGCGAGACACTGTGGAGGTGAAATAGTGGTGACTCACGTTGTCGTATTTATTTCCCAGAATGCACCTGTCCAACTTTGGAACAGGAACACATTCAGTGACGGATCGACTCCAGTCGGTGAGTTAGTAAGTTTTACTTATGAGTCTCATTAAGCAAAAAGCTGCTTCAGTGTAATTGTCTCCAAACCCATTATTGAGTAGAGGTTCTGTCAAAGCCTAATGTGACCCAGACTTAACAGCTGGCAGCAGTACACACATGTTCTCGTCTGGTTCCTGGAGGAGGCTCAGCTTCTAGCCAGTCAATGAATTTCAGTCTTTCAGTTTGATTAGTAGTTTTATAGATTCTGTTATTTTCTGAATGTCATCTGAGCGCCGTTGGAGTCACTTGGATGCTTACTGTGGTTGTGTAGTGTGGATGAGGCTACACACAATAAGTCTTGACTTATTGTGGGACAGTACTGTTCTTTGGGTTGGTTTGTTTGGACTTACTTAAATTATTATACGTATGTTGATTTATTCCTATTGTACAGATTTTGTGTTGGTCTGGGAAGAGCCTCACGGCTCAGCGAAGGAGGAGAGTACAGGTGTTAACACTGCCCACCTGAGGTGGAGGGAGGAGTTTCTGAACAGACTGACACAGTGCGGGCTGCTGCAGGAACAGGTGAGTAAAACAAACACACCTGAGCACACGGCATCAGTCTCAGTCATGTGTCCAAGTCAAATATCACGTTACCAAGTGACAGCACAGTTCTTCCTCATACCTTTTATAACTAACTACATTCCAAATCTGCTTTGTTGCTCACTGTGTTCACACGTCCGTCGGGGTGATTCTCCCTTTGTTGTTCTTCCTATTGTGTCTTCTATTGTTTTCCACATTAAATTTTATTTTGGGAGTTTTCCCGTATGTGATTTGAGGGTCCAAGTACATGCAGTGTTGTTTCTGTACCCAGTGAAGAGACTGGACTATGAGAACTGGCTTTGAGTTGATTTATTTAAATAGCTGACTTATTCTCAGAGACGGGGTAACCTCATACTGTGGAGCTCGAACCGGACTGTAGCTACAACTGTCCAGAGGAATGGCCACGCATCATACGGATGTCTTTGAGTGTTTTAATTTGTCTCTTTCTATTCTCAACACCATAAAAACTACGACAAATAAAGAACATACGATTATTACATTAAGTACAGAACAACTCTTCATACATAAAGAAAATAAAGTACAATCACGTGGGCGCCACTTGAACCATGTGTGGAGTTTCTTTCATTTGGCCCCTGCATCCCTTCTCTGCAGTCACATCGACTATGACCTCAGTAATGTCAGTATTAATAGTTGCGCTCTGTGTTTCTGGCTACAGAAAGAAGTCCTGCAGACAAAGAAGAAGATCTGCTTTGTCCTCCTCAGCGCTCCGTGGAGCGTCCTCTGTTATTATGCTGAGGAAATCAGTCTGAGGGTCCCGCTGCAGGTATAAGATAAATGTTGTCTGTTCAGTGTTTCATGGTTCAGTTAAAGCCAGAGAAAAACAAACTAAATCCATAAAGATAGATATTTGAAGGGTGCAACGGTCCAGCTTGTCAGAATCCCAGTTCCTAAAAAACTGAGATGCATATTAATGTAAATATAATACTTATCCATACAACAATGTATACACTATATGCACACACACATAAAACCATCAGGTGAAAAAACAAAACAAGACGGAAACAGAGCAGAAACCTGGATCAATATCAGGATCAAATCCCAGCCCAGACTCGTAACCCATCCCTCATACCAGGTCTGTCCTTGAGAAAGAAGAAGCGTCCGCCAAGGAAGGTACCAGCACAGCCGCTGCAGCTCTGCCATCGGTCAAAACACAACACAGCACAACACGTCTCATTCATCACTTGATAGATAGACAGACAACAGGAAGCACCACGCTGCCGCAGGTTAAGAACCAGTGAGTGTCTGGTTCTCGTATCATACGGTCACTCCTATGATAATCAGCGTTTCCATTTTTTGTTGGTTGTGTTTAGACTTGAGACTCACCGCTCAGAGAAGCGTGTCACACACCAGGTGACACGCAAACATGAACACATGAACCACCCTTGTCCTGTCTCTCAGAAGGACCTTGTGCTGTTCACTCAGGATGGATGTGCAGATGGAAAATGTCCTCTGTCCTCCTACAGGTGGTCACCGCTCCCATCGTTAACTGGTCGGAACAGATCTCGTCTCAGCTGTCCCTCCCCAATCCTCTGTCCCAGGATGTCCCCAACCCCCCACCTGACTACTACACCTGCCAGTTCAGGACCAACAAGCTGCAGAGGTCCAAACACAAACACGCCTCTTCTACTCTGTGTGGTTGAGAGGGTTCCAGGTGGACTCCGTCTTTCCCTCCGGGTAAAACTGCTGCTCACAGCAGACCTGTTTTCTGTTTGCAGGTTTCTGGGCAGCGACAACAAAGATACGTTCTTCAAGACGACTCAGAGACACCAGGTGGTGAGTTCAGACGATCTAACTTGTCTTTAGATTTAAACCTTTGAATAGGTAAAGACAATATATTCTCTCAAAGCTATGAAAAAAGGGTTCTTAAAGGAAGGTGTAACATCAGCTCCTGGTGGTTCCAGACCTTTTCCATGTCACAATTCACTCAGAGCCTTAGAAATAGTTCAGTGCCTTCTGTTGCTCACAGATCAAAAAGCAAACAGGATGCACCACAGCAAGAAGTGACCAGTCTATAAATTCAATGGTTTGTTCATTTGAACATTGAGAAAAAATCAAGAAAGAAGTTATTAATTAATTAACATTTTCATAAATGAATCATTTCAGAATCAGAAATCAGAATCAGAACAAGTTTTATTGCCAAGTACGCTTGCACGTACAAGGAATTTGTTTTAGTGACAGAGCTTCCAGAACCACAGAAAACAAATTACGAGATAAAAAAAAAAAAAAAAGCACGACACAAAAAAATAATTATCTGAAAAACTGTGGTATTATACAGTATATTGCACAGTGGTAATTGTACACCATATTGCACATAT
>JAUMTR010000005.1:331839-352954 GCA_032270685.1 Microctenopoma stevenorrisi | reverse complement strand
GATTTACCAGTCGATCTACGTTCCTACCCTCACCTATGGTCACGAGCTCTGGGTAGTGACCGAAAGAACGAGATCGCAGATATAAGCGGCCGAAATGAGTTTCCTCCGAAGTGTGGCTGGACTCTCCCTTAGAGATAGGGTGAGAAGTTCGGTCATCCGGGAGAGACTCGGAGTAGAGTCGCGCGCTCCTGCACATGGAGAGGAGTCAGTTGAGGTGGTTCGGGCATCTGGTCAGGATGCCCCCTGGGAGAAGGCCCCGGGGCAGACCCAGGACACGCTGGAGGGATTACATCTCCCGGCTGGCTTGGGAACGACTTGGGGTCCCCCAGGTGAGCTGGAGGAGGTGGCCGGGGATAGGGAGGTATGGGTTTCCCTACTTAGGCTACTGCCCCCGCGACCCGACCCCGGACCAAGCAGAAGATAATGGATGGATGGATGGATGGTAGTAGCCGTTTTTATGAAGTCATAAAAAAAACGCTGAGACCAGGATGGCGTAATGTGACCGTGATGACACAGGACAAACTAGATGTGTCAGATGTGTCATGTGTGACACCTAGAGAGAATCCATCATCACCTGTTGTTTTAGGTTCAGCTGATGAAGACTTGAGCAGTCTGCAGCAGTGTGAGCAGGTCGCTGACGAGCTGAGACGGGCGGCGAAACGAGCCATACATCTCTACCAGCAGGTTCAGTACCAACCATTTTTTTATCTATTCAGCTAAAGCAGAAATATTTC
This sequence comes from Microctenopoma stevenorrisi, assembly GCA_032270685.1. Lineage (NCBI taxonomy): Eukaryota > Metazoa > Chordata > Actinopteri > Anabantiformes > Anabantidae > Microctenopoma > Microctenopoma stevenorrisi. The sequence goes on along the minus strand of JAUMTR010000005.1, from coordinate 352,220 downwards.
TTTAATCAACAAACATGATTTCTGAATCAAAAGCTTTCAATTACATCAGAAAAAAAGGTTTCTCCAGTACCCTGCTCAAAAAACATTTTCACAATAAATTAGGTCTCAATAGGGAAGAAAGTCGTGCTGGGCATAAAGACGCATGTGGACTGCGTCATGTTAGATATGGAAATGAAAGTCATTGAATGCTGAATTCAAAGACGCCCTGAAAATCAAGTAGAAAATACTGGGCACCAGTCCAGAACCTGCTTAACCTGATGATCTCTGGCAAAGGCCAGTCGAGCTGTGAGTTGAGTACCCTCCTGGTCTCTGTCAAAGGAGGAGATACTGGTCCTGCAGATAGGTTAAGGACATTCCAGGTCTTCTGGACTAACTATCTGCATCCTGAAACTCCTCTGTACTCCTGAGATTGTGCTGCGAGACACAGCAAACCTTCTGATTTTCAGAAACGCTGCGCTGGGTCTTGCATATAAAATCTGTCATTTGTTCTTTTACGTATCAGACAGAGCTGTAAAGAGACGTTTGATGTCCTCTGACTCTGTTACTCTGATTCTCAGCTCACCAAGTCGAGCGACGTGACGGAGCGGCGTCTTCAGATGTCATCCGTACTGCAGGAGGCGCTTGATGATGTTAACTCGGAGCTGCAGTCGGTGCTGCGGGGAGACGGGTGGGGGCGTAGCAGCTCCCTGACTTGTGGTCTGGAGGACGACACGATCACATCTCTGTTGGAGAAATACTCAGACCTGCTGGTTCAGATGACCCAGAACAAACTGAAACTACTCTGAACCAGGGCTTGTGACTCTGCAGCTGTTGCTACGGAAGGTGAAAAAGGACAAAGTTCACTCTTAGGGACAGGTGTTTGTGGGGTTTTCTAAACATCAGTATTAAATTTAAAGCACCTTATGTTGGTTTTTGTTTTTCTGTTTCACAACACAAACACTGTTTGTACAGAATTATGAATAAATGTATAATTTGTCTCCACACATTTTTCAAACTTAATTTTGAACTCTATAAAGAAATAATAATATAATTATTCATTTTTATTTTAAGCTATACAGGAATTCTATTCAACACAGGTGCAGCAATTTTGGACAAAAGGTCAGCATTGATCCATAACCAATTCTTTAAAAAAATCTTATTTCAGGAAAATCTGATCCTCCACCAGCTGATTTGGTTCATTTGCTATTTGTTTCCTTTCAATCTGTTTTGTTTCATCACACACGTCAGTAGAGGTTTGTGCCATCTTCAGGCTGGCAGAAACCTTCTAAATTACACACAGAAACATAAAAAAAAAGTGTACATTTGGTAAAATCACCCTTTTCATCAAATTTGATTTCTGAGAACATATCTGCTGTTTTTGTGGTAGATAAAGAAAAATACTGTAAATTCATTTAATATTTATTTTTGTTTGAAACCTTCCTGTATGCCATTAAAATTTGACATATCCACTGACTTTGATACATGGAAACAAAATATGTTTCCTACTATAAACAAGAGACTGAGAATATTTTGAATGGAGTTTGGATCATATAGGACTTAATGGTTTAAAGAAATGTTAATGGGAGTTAGTCTAGAAAACATAGTTTGTTTGTTTTTTCTGTTTACAATATTGACTAGTTTTCGTTTGTGGATGAGACTGAGACGCCCTACACTGCACTGAGCCAGACTACATAGAGGAAATGTCATATTCTCGGATTTGAGGGCTCTGTCGTCAGCGTAACGTCTGAGGAACAAAAACCGCGCAGAAGTCGTTGTCCTGGTGATCTCAGGTGAGACCCGCACAGGACTCGTCCTGCAGGGTGTGTGTGTTTTTGTTTTCGACAAGTTTCAACTCCAAACAGGAAGCGCTGGGGGCGGGCGGGCGGTGATTGGTCCGGATGCGCGAAGCAACAGGTTTCTCGAACAGTTCAACACAACAAACGTAGAAGAAGAAATCACGGAGTGTCAACGCGGAACTGTCTCCAGCACCGAGGCTCCTGTCAGCGGGGACACGGCCCGGAGCAACCCGTGCTGCGGGCATCATGGCCGCTTTGACCGTCTCCACCCGCACACCCGTGACGGATCCACCGGGGCTGGCTGCGGGAGGCGACGGCGGGTCGGCGTACACCTGGAAGAGACACATCGCCTGCCAACTGAAAAAGCGAGATCTGAACCAACGCACAATGTTCCAGGACCTGATCCGCTTCTGTACGAAGTACAAGTTTGTGTTAAAACGCTCACAGTTTGGCTGATGTTTGGTTTGATCCAGATTCATAGAGATACGGAAAGTTCGTTTCTCAACCAAACTCCATGTGGAAATGCGCTTATTTAATAGTTTTATTTAGTCATTGGCTCTGAATTCAATGTACCTGGAAAAACATTCATTTGTTTAAAATGGAGTTTGGTTCAAAAGAACCTTTTTACATTCTGCTAAAAAAAAGTTTGGATAAATCTGTGGTAAAGAGGAGTTTTCTCAGGAAAGATTTTCTGAGTGGATTATGTTTGAGTCCCAAAAATAATGTCCTGCAGTTCTGACTCGTGTGATGTGGAATTATTTGAGCCAGTAAATGTACACAGATTGACTTCAGAGACTAAGAATCCAGAGTCTGGACTCGGAACAAGATTGTTTGAGAGGGTCGTCCCATTATCTCAGTTATTGTTTCAGTCAAGTCTCCTCAATAATTTAAGTTAAGTCTTTGAACCAGGACCTCGAGTGATTGGACTGAGTAGGTCCTGAGAAATAAGGAAAACCGATCACTTTAACCACTAAAGTAAATCTACTAAACAATGAGACGAAATCCAGCTTCTGGAGTGGTCCAGACCTCAGCCCACAGACATGCAGAAGAACAGAGACGTCCTGAGAATGTGTCTGAGCTGAAGCAGCTTCATGGTCCAAAGTGTGTCCTGGATGTTGTTTAGGTCTTATGCACAGATACAGGAGGGTCTCACTGGGTTAACAGTCCTTAAAACAGTTTCACCATCACTGGGTTTACTGTTCAGCAAAGTCATGAAACATCTGGACTGTTTGTGTTTCTTAAATCAGAAACAGTTTGTTAGTATATGAGACTCTGGTGAAAACCAGGTCACATTCCAGGACCAGTTTCTGCAGGAACCAGGACCCTTCCTCTGTCTCACTGTGGAGTCCAGCAGCTGCTCGTTTTTCTCCACTTCCTTTGTTTCTGTCACAGGAACATGTTAGAAAACCACATCTTGTTCTGCTTCCTGTCAGAGGTGATTGATCTGCTGTTGGTTTATCAGTCAATCAGAGTTCAGCTCAGTTCAGGCATTGTTACCTGGTGCAGCAGAAACCAGGATCAGGCCTCTGATTGTGTTCTGTTGGTTTTCAGACACTCGGCTGCTGGAGAAAACCAGTCTGGCCAAAGGAATCCTGAACACCTCCATCGGGTAACTCGCCTGCATCAGTCGAGGTCAGAACTTCGTTTGTGCGTCTGTGTGTGTAAAGATGTGCTAATGTTTGTGTTGTGTGTCCAGGTGTTCCTCCGGCAGCAGCAGCAGGTCCATCTCATCTCTGCTCCACCAGAACAACCAGCTGAAGAAAACCACCGGCGAGGTAAGAACCACAGTCCTTCAGCAGGTCATAGTCTGAACAGTAATCAACCACCAGGACTGAAGGGGACTGGACTCTTCCAGTCAGGACTCCCCAGGTCTGAGGGTCTGAGACTCAGAGAAGTTGTTTCCTGATGTCAGCGTTTGTGTTTACAGTAAACTTCTGTTAGTCAGAGTCACATGACAAACGTGACATCATAGTTTTACTGGATCCAAACATCCAGAATCCTCCAGGTTCACAAAGTCACACATTTACCAGGTCCTTCTGCAGGATTCTGGGTCCTTAAATGTGTTTCTATTTTCACACGGGGACCAGAGATGTGTCCTTTAGAACAGAGACGAACTGGAACGGGTCTTCCTCACTCTTCCTCTGTTTGTGTTGTTTTGTTTCAGTTGGCCTATCAAGTGCTGGAGCTGCAGCAGCAGATTAAAATCAAACAATTCGTTGTAGAGCAGCAGCAGGTCAGGTGAGTATGACACACCTATTATTTTATATTATTTAATATATCTTTAATAAACCTTTTTCTCTGAATATTTTATGTCTACTCCTAATTTTATAATTCTGTTTTTTTTAGCTCAACATGTTTTTCTGACTTTATCATTATTATTATTATTATTATTATTATTATTATTATAAGGGAGTTTTTTTCTCTCCGCTGTCACCTCAATGCTTGCTCAAGTGGGACTGTTGGGTTTTCTCAATGTCTCTGTATATATTGATATAATGTGTGAGGTCTTAAACACTGTAAAGTGCCTTGAGATAACTTTTGTTGTAAAATGACGCTATATAAATAAAGTTGAATTAAATTCTATATTTTTTTGTACAATATTACTATTTCTACTCTAAAATTTTAATTGTTCCTAAATATTCCAACATGTTTTTCATGAATAAATCTCAGCATCGTTATTCCCGTGGTGAAGTTCACTTTAAACAACACGCTACGTCTCTCTAGGTTCAAGGTTAAAGGTTAGCTCAAGGTCTAAACCCCAACATTAAACCAAAGTGGAACATTGAGATACCTATGTGAACTGAGCCTTTAAATGTTGTTTGTGTTATTAACCCCTTCTTTCCAACTCATGTGGTCAGGCTGGTGGAGGAGGAGTGTCGGCTGGCGGGGGCGTTTGGTGCATGTAAGGACCTGCACGAGCGGGTGGAGCAGGTTCACAAGGAAAATGGGGCGTTGAAGATTGAGTACGATGCTCTGCTGGAGCGACAGAGGGGGGCGGAGACTAGACTGAGGGAGGCAGATGACAGAGGAGGACACCTGCTGGAGGACATGATCCACCTGAAACAACAGGCAGCCGACCGCATGAACAGCCTGAACGAGCGCAGGTCCAGGTACCTGAACGCACCCGAGCCGCTCTGATCCGGCTCAGTGACGTGGTTTAACCTGTCGGTTCTGTTTACATCAGAGCTCGAGTGATGAAGCTGCAGACGGAGGCACAGAGGACTCTGACGCAGAAGGTCACGGTCGACAGGTGAGATCCACCTTCTGGTTCCTGCTTCTGACTCGGTTTAAAAAGCTGTTTGATCTTAAACTTTGCGTTTGGACCTCACTGGATTGGGATTTGTGTTTCAGCTGTTCCAGTGCTCCGAACTCCAGATCCACGTCTCCCAAGAATGTGGACGAGTCCACAGAGAGACGCACTCGTCTCTTCAGGTTGGAATCGGAATCAGAAATACTTTATTAATCCCTAATTAATACTTTCTTATTAAGAAATTTGTACGTCTTGGTTGCATCAAGTTACAATAAAACAAAACCCACACACAATACAAGAGACACCACATAATAAGACGTTCAGTGGTATGAGTTACTGCAGCCTGGGAGGTCATGCGGCGTGTCATTATTGACCCTTCAGATGGAGGAGTTGTACAGTGAGATGGCCACAGGGAGAAAAGACACAGGACACAGGTGTCACAGACCTCCTGAAGTCCACATTCAGCTCTTCAGTTTTTGCCACATTGAGCTGAAGTGGGTTCTGTTTGCACCATGTGACAAAGGTGTCCAAATGGAGTCGTCAGAAAGGTGGCAGGTTTCACTGCAAAAGCTGTAGTCGGTGGTGGAGAGGGTGAAGAGGAATGAGGAGAGGACTGTCCTTTGAGGTGCTGAATACACACATCTGTCAAGTAATCCACAATCCAGGACACGATGGAGGCATCCACCTACCCAGGAGACTCTGCTTGATGGTATTGAAGGCACTGGAGAAGTCAGAAAACATGATCCTCACAGTGCTCCCCAGCTGGTCTGGTGGGTGCAGATGCGATTGAGAAGGAAAATGATGGCATCATTGACTCCAATACGTGGCTGGTACGTAAACAGGAGGGGGTCGAGGTGTGGTCTGACCCTGGGTCGGAGCAGATCCAGAAACCCCTCTTTCCAGAGTCTTCATGGCATGAGAAGTCAGGGCCACGGGCCTGTAATCCTGGGGGCCATTGGGACGTGACTTCTTGGCTACAGGAACAGGGCATGATGTCTTCCACAGCACCGAGACTCTCTGCAGACTCATTAAAAAGATTTAATGGAAGGGTCCACAAAGCTCGGGGGCACAGGCTATGAGGACATGAGGACTCAGCCCATCCGGTCCGGCGGACTTGCCTGAGTGCAGTTTACTCAGCTGGCTGGGTGAGGGGAGGTTGTCAGTGCATTCATGAGCTCTCAGAGAGCCATGGGGAGTTGAGGGGGAGGAGAGCGTTGTGACTATGGATTGCAGACGGGCTCCGGGTAAGTCTGCTGGGGGGTGCACACTCCCTGCAGTGTCAAATCTGTTGAAGAACAAATTTAACTGGACCTAAACACACCTGGAGACTGACTCGTCTGAACGTGTCTCTGTGTAACTGAGCTCTTCTCACGTTCCTATGTTTCCTCAGATCTGCGTCTGCTTCATCGCCAAGGATCCTGACGTCCATCAGAAAACTCTTTGAGTGAGTGTCACCAGGTCCACGCTGTGACTGCGATTTCAGTTTGAACTGAGAACCAATCTTTGTGTTTGTGTGTGTGACATCAGCAGGAAGAGACGCGGCCGCTCAGTCTGTGGTCTGGAGGAGGATCTGATGGGTCCTGTAGGAATCTGCCTCCCAGCCAGAGTCCCCGTTAGAGCTCTGCAAGTACTGGTAAAAACCCACAGTCCTGCTCACACATGAGTCACAGTGAGTGGAACAGAAAACTTTTCTGCTCGGTCTGTGACTCAAACAGTGTTTGTGTGTGTGTGTGTGTGTGTGTGTGTGTGCCAGCCTGTCCTCACATTAAACACCAGTCAAACAGAATCACTGATTCTTTCTGACTTAACCGCCTTTAGAAGATTTAAGGGTAGATGCAGCAGAACAGAGTAGAACACGTGTTTTTACTGCACATCTCTCGTTCATGTTGATTTGAAGAAGTTAAAGAGACAAGAGAAGAAGAGAGGAACAGTAAACTTTATTAACATGTCTGTGAATGTGTAAATTGGGCCTGATTTTCCTGGGGATGGATGAAAGGGCAGCATGATAGGTCAACGATAAACCGTTAACGACCCACTTAATGGGGCAGGAGGAGCTGCCAGGGGTTGAACTGAATTTTCTCAGGACTTTGTTCATAGCTGCACATATATCAAGTGTAGAACATCTACACTCAGCGAAGGGTTTATGGGTTCTCTTCAACTTCCTCTCACGGCTCAAATACGTCCACACTGAGACGGACTGGACACCTGTCCACTTGTGGCTGCTGGGATAGGCTCCAGCACCCCCAGAACCCCTAAGAGAACAAACTTGCAGCATGATGGATGGATGACTGTTCTGTCTCTGGATGCTCGGGTGGACCGGTCGTCAACACGGTAGCTCTTAGTTTGTTTTGCACTCTCGTCAGGTCTCGGCGGCCTGATAGCTCAGTGGAGGCCTGGTAGCTTAATGGGTTAAGCGTCAGACTGGGATGTAGAAGGTCGTAGGTTCGAACCCCGTCTGAATCCTAATCTATCCCCCACCAGTGTCCCTGAGCCAGACACCCAGCGCTAGCTCCCTGTAAGTCGCTTTGGATAAAAGCGTCTGCCAAACAAAGTAAAGTAAATAAAGGTTCCAGTGATCGTGATCTTGCTCTTTCACCTTTTTGACCTTGATCCATATGCGTCTCTCACAGGAGGCCCATGAGCAAGGCATCAACGCTGTGACGTTCAGCCCCAGCTCGGACCTGTTGGCCACCGGAGGAACAGACCGAGTCATCAAACTGTGGGACATAAGAGCAGGTACCTAGTGGATTTACTGTTGTTCTGATGGTAGGGATAATGTGTTCTGGTTCTGACTGGACTGCTGGTGTCATCAGGATCGATGACACACAGAGTGACTCTGGATGGAAGCACAGAGGGCGTCACCAGCATCGCGTTTGACCCGGCGGTGAGTACATCACCTGTGCCCGGACTTTACACAACACACCTGCTTCAGGAACAGTCTGATGTCAGAATTAGAAGATTTTATTTATCCCCTAGGGAAAATTAAAATGCAACAGAGCAGCATGGCGTTTAGGATAAGAACAAACACAGGCAATAAGAATGAGATGAAAGAAAAAATACACAGAATATACAGTATATACACAGTTTGAGATTAAAGTGACTGAGTAGTGAATGAATGACTGTAGGTGAATTAAATAAATAAGGTGTCTGCAGTGTAAGGACGAATGTAGTTTGCGTTTATGGTCTAGGAAATGGTCCTTTAGGATAGAGTTAAAAAGCAGAGTGGCTTTAGGGACAAAGGTGGCTCCTCCTCTCAGTCCTACAGGAGATACAGTGGAGGCGTTGTCCAGAGGGGAGCCATTGAAATGCAGGGTGAAGAATGTGGGGGGGGTCTGTGATGATTTTGTCTCCCTGTTGGTTGTGAACCTGTGAAAGAGTTCTGACAGGCAGGCCAATGATTTTAGAGCATACTGATGCCGTGAATCTGCTCTGTGTTGCTCAACTACCTCCACTGGCTTCACATAGATGGTGGTGGTGACTGAAGCAGCCAGATATCTGTGAAGGTTCTCAGTCATCCAGGTCATGGTTATCTCAAAAAAGGGTTTATCCAATAGCAACTGAACTTGTTAGGTTTCTTGACGACGATTGCCCTTCTATCCAGAGGGCTTTCTCAAGTCTGAGAAGGGCGAAATGTCGTCAAGAAACCTACAAGTCCAGTTGCTATTGGATAAACCCTTTTTTGAGATAAGCAGCCAGATCCATCTGCCTTCTGGAGAAGGTCACCACCATCTCGTTGAGCTCTACTATGGAGCTGTCACACTACTCTACAAACTCCTGAAGAGCGGGCCCGTGGTGTTGTGAGGGGCCTGACAGCAGTGACAGGAGAACTGTGTCGTCAGCAAATTTCACCAGGTGACAGTTTGGCTGTGTGGATCTCCAGTCATCGGTGTAGACGATGAAGAGCAGGGTGGAGAGCACACAGCTCTGTGGGAAGCCTGTGGAGGTGGAGCAGAGATCGGAAAGTGAGCCGTTGACCCGAGTCCTGTTGGTTAAAGAGTCCAGTATCCACAAGATCAGCTGATCATCCGTGTGTGTGTGTGTGTGTGTGTGTGGGGGGGGGGGGTTGTTCTCAGGGTTCCAGGGTCCTCGCAGCGTCCTACGATAAGTCGGCGTTACTGTGGCAGCTGGAAAACTCTGTTCCCAAGGTAACAACACAGATTATTCACCTGACACGTTTTTCTGCAGCTATACACACACAACAAACCTGACAACACAATCACAACTGATCTTATCTCTTCACAAACCAAAACAGACACTCAGCTGCAGGTTGTCCAGGTCTCCTGTTTAATGTTCAGCTGTCTACCTTTCTGTCTCACTTGTCTCCCCTGTCCGACTCACCCGCTGGTCTCAGCTGACTCTGACAGGTCACAGCAGGAAGGTAACGGCAGCGAGGTTCAGCAGCTCATTTCATCGGGTGGTGACAGGAAGTGCAGACAGAACCGTCAGACTGTGGGACCTGCAACGAGCTGCCTGTAAGTTTTATGACTGATCGATCATTGACTGCTGATTGGCTGGTCACTGTCTGTTGACTGTTGGTCCTGTCTCTGCAGGTGTGCAGGTAGTTGAAGTGGCCTCATACTGCAGCGATCTGGTTTGTCCTGAGAACTGTATCATTAGTGGACACTATGACTGCAAGATCCGAGTCTGGGACACCAGGTAACGTCTTTATGTGCTGTGTTTATTCCACACTTTACTTCACCTACATCTGCCCTGGTACCTGGAACAGACACCATCCTCCTGTTTGGGTTGTTATGTATGATAAATATAAACTTTTGCCCAGACCGATGAAGCGATTCGGATGAATTGCGAAGAGAAAGAAGTCCAATTCAACTTCCACCACTTTCCTTCACCTAGTTACTGCACAACTTCATCCCTTACTCAAAGGCTCCTGTCAGATTAGAACCATTAGAATCTGATTTCAGTTCAGTTGGTTTACGGTGAACTGACGCCAAACAAACGCTTCAGCTGCTTTTACTCAGCTGAAGAAAACACAAATCAAACAAAATAAAATCCTGCTTTTATTGGCAAGTTGTTTTCTGCTGAGTAGAAACGCAGTAGAATCACATCTCTGTTGTCAGTGCCGTAATTTAGATCCTGCATCACCTCTTGCTCGTCCTCCAAGCCGTCTCCACAGCGACCCACTCTCTCCCTCTGTTACCTAGCAACAGCTCAGCTCCTGGAGCCCGACAACTGACGGCTCTCTCCACCTATCACACCACAGCACCCACTCTCCTGACTCCTGATTGGAGGGTTACATCATTCACTAGACTGTGATTGGTCAGATTTTAGAAGTTGGGGAAATAACCTGATTAGACGAACCTTATGATGACTGTGATCTTTACTCTGATGTAAACATGATACAACAAACATTCTGATCATGGGACATTTGATTTATTTCGTCTTCTTTAAAGCCTTTTATCATTGTAGGTTAATTGTTTCTAGTCTTCAGGTGTTAATAATTTCTTCATTGCCTGATGGTCGTGCTTGAGTGGAATGGGTCCTGACATTAAGCAGCTCTAATCTAGTTCCAGATTATATAGGGTTAATTAATATTATATATATATTATATATATATAATTAATTAATAATAAAGAATACTTTATTGATCCTCTTGGAGAAATTGTTGTTTGACAGCTGCTATACCTGTGTCTGCGCTACGGGGTATCAGTGTCTTGTCCAAGGACACCTCCACATGTAACCTGGTGGGACTGGGAATTGAAAATGACTGCTCTACACACTGAGCTGTCATGCCGCCCAATATTTATCTTCATGTCACTGCGTTGATCCTCCGGTGATATTTGAAGACATAAAGTTAACTGAAGCCGGTTTCTGACCCTCAGAGTTGGGAACTGCATTCAGGAGCTTCCAGCTCAGGGTAAAGTAACATCACTGGACATCAGTCCTGACCACAGCAAGCTGCTCAGCTGCTGCCGTGATGACTGTCTGCAGCTGGTCGACCTGAGGTCGTGGAGCAACGCTCGTCTGTGCTTCAGGTACAAATACAGTCACAGTTCTGTGTTTCCAAAGAGCGGCGGTGTGACAGTTGATTCTCTGACCACCTGTTTATGTCCCAGGGCTGAAGGGTTCAAATGTGGCAGTGACAGCACCAAAGCTGTGATCAGGTGAGTTTATCAAACAGCGATCTGACTTTGGTTACTGGGACAATCTACAAAAACACTAACTAGTAAAATCTACAAAAACACAGTTTTTCTATGTGATATGTTAAAAATATGTTTGCTTAATGTAAAGATGTTTGTAGCAAAACAGTTTGACTGTGTCTGTGACCCGGTATCGAGCCCGTCTCCTTCAAACAGCCGTCACTCTGCACCCGTTTCCTCGCTCCAGGTTATGTCCAACTAAACACAGTGTGATGCAGTTACAGATAAAATCAATAACAATTCAAGATTAAAAAATGTAATTATAAATACACCTGCTCTCACTTCAGAGGGAGAAAAAAGAACCAGAACCAGAGGAGAACCACACCACAACAAATACGAAAAAACAGAACTGCAAAAATCTAAAAATAGATGAATGGATGAAAGAGGCCTGGGTTAGGCGTCAGACTGGGATGCAGGGGGTTGCAGGTTCAAACCCCGTCTGACTCCTAGTCCGTCCCCTACCAGGTGTGTCCCTGAGCCAGACACCCAGCGCTAGCTCCTTGTAAGTTGCTTTGGATAAAAGCGTCTGCCAAGCAAAGTAAAGTAAGGTCTTTAATAGTCAGAAGTTGAATGAACAGTTATGAAGTGAGTGGAGGAGTGATTGTTCAGGATCCAGAGGAGTTTGGGCAGAATCCTCCTCTTACCAGTTCCCTTGTAGACTAGGGGTAGTCCAGTCTGGTCCTAAAGCCGCAGTCCTGCTTGATTTCCAACAGACACTGACCACCACAGACTCAGGAAACATCCGCAGCAATCTCCTCCTGAGGAAATCCAGCTGTTTCTGAGGTTATTGTCCAAGTAGACTTCCACATATTTGGTAAGAAACAACCCCCACCTCGGATACAAAGAGGACCGGGCCGTCATTTTTCCCACTAGTCAACAAAGCTGTCCACCACCATCTGGTACTGGAGAACAGTCTGTGGTCCTACAAGCAGCATCTGAAGGTGATGAGTGAGGGGGACAGAACTGCCCCTGTGCGGCACGTGTGCTGCAGACCACCATGTCGGATCTAAACATTCTGGAGGGGGTCAGTCTTAAAGCAGTGCAGGCAGATGGTGTAAACGTTTCCATAAGACCTGAAGAAGAAGACAGGTACCGACCACCTTCTTACTCTGCTGTGATCATGTAAATGAGTCGGTGGGTGACACGATGGAGGAGGTGGAGTCACTGTGTTGGTGTTTTATTTATGACCACTGATGTCTCCAGGTTGACTGAGAGCGCTGATCCAACAGACTAGTGTGTTACTAATGCGAACGCTCAGCAGAAAACAGACACAGAGGGAGGAGGTGGTTCATTTCTGCAGTTTCCATGACAACAGCAGCAGCAGCATGCTTTGTGAGAGTTTTTACACTAAATATATAAACATGTTTCAGACAGCTAGGGTTCCCTGCTGGGTTTCCCCTGCAGTTCTACACAGAACCAACAAGAAGAGATGGTACACAACAAATGTAGGAGCTGATCTTGCAGAATGATGAATTAGTAGATTTTCATCTTAATTGCTGAAAGAGATCAAAGGTATATTGTCGATGTGGAAGTGTGTCTATAATTCTCAGGAATACAGGAAGTAACCAAACTAAATGTGAAAACGGTTGTTTGTATACAGGCCAGATGCAGGAACATTTTCATGTTCTGCTCCTGAGTTTTTATCTGTAAGGTCCCTTCCTCCTAAGGTTCACTTGAGGTTCACACACTGATGAAAACCACCTGTGTCCTGTGACAGAAGAGGTTCAGACTCTAAAAAACATCACCCCTTCACTGCTGAATGTCTTTGCTCTAAACGTCAGAATTCAAAACTAGAAATGATCTTGTGATGGTTGTTCAAGAGCCTTCGAGCTAGAAGCTTAATAAGGTTTGAATGTGAACATGTACACAGTAAGGCTGGGATACGGTTTGGGCTGGGATCTCCACATGGTTCAGGTTCCATGTAGAACCCTGTTTGACAGTTATCTCTCAGTCTAATGAAACACTTTCATTCTTCAGTCCAGACAGTTGTTTTCTGGCAGCTGGTTCAGCAGACGGTGCAGTTTACATCTGGAACGTCTCCACAGGCAACCTGGAAACCCGGCTCCCCGACAAACACAGGTAGAGGGAGGAATAATTTCATTCACCTAATAAATACAGTAGTCAATCAGTCACCACCCAGTTAGTTTATAGCGGTTTTAAAATATTAGTCTGTCTGAGGTACAACAGAAAGATCAGACCAGGGCACAGAGAAATCCCAGAACTTGTAATTAGGATAAATACAACTGTAAGTCAGACATTTAATTTCATTTGATTTGACAAACAGAAAGCTGTCAGGAATCCAATGTACATAAAACCTTACAAGTTTGTAAATATCCTGCTGTTAGTGGCAGACTGTGCGGATTTATCCTGCCTGGATGAGCTTTCTCCTTGCTTTCCACAAAGCAGCCTAGAAAGGTGCCAGATTCTGTTACAGTTTCAAATCTGGGATGGGACTGGGATGCAGAAGGTTGTGGGTTCGAACCCCGTCTGACTCCTAATCCATCCTCTACCAGGTGTGTCCCTGAGCCAGACACTCAGCGCTAGCTCCTTGCAAGTCCATTTGGATAAAAGCGTCTGCCAAGCAGAGTAAAGTAAAGTAAATACAGCCATTCTAAAATACAGTTTTTCAAATTGGCTGCTTTATAGGACTTATAGGATCTACGTTCTGTCGACATAAATGAGATACCGTAGTGAAGTTTTCTTAGCTTGTTTCAACATAATAGATAAATAAAATTGTCTTACTATAAGATTAGATAGAAGAATCAAAGGCTCTTGAGTGCTTCCCTGAGGAACTCCATGTTATCAGAAGAGAATGTTCTAGGTACAGTTAACATTAAGCCTCCTTTCTCTCAGTTTGTCTATAAGTGCCGTGTCCTGGTCTCTGTCTGGTGAATACCTCGTCAGCGTGGACAAGAGCAGATGGGCCGTCCTGTGGAGTGACATCTGAAACTAGCTGTACCTGAGGAGGTTGTGTTGTCACACAACGCGTCTGAAAACAAACACAGTTGTTAAAAGGAGTGTTCTGGATTTTTGAACTACTTGTTATAAGGACAAAAGGGACATGGAACGTGCTGCTTTTTTAACCTGGAATGACTAATGACTCATTACTAATGAAACAACAATAACCTTTCTTTTTACTAGATTATTAGAGGGATAAGTCCGTCTTAGATTTTCTGGAGAACTTGTTGACTTGGAGTTTGGTTTCCTCAGGGTTGCTGCACATCTTCTAGCACTGATTTGAATGTAGTCAAAAAACTTTCAGAGGTGTTTACCGTCGCTTCTAGCTGATTTTATTTCTCTCCTGGTGTTGGACAGTATTGGTAGTAGACACCAGAACATCAACCTTTATCCTTCTCTGTAATTTTGACGATTAATCCATGTCTATACATCAGAGATGTTGTGTCAAAAGCCTTGAACCTGTTGAGCTCTGGCTGCTGCTGCAAGATTCAGTCTAGCTAAATCTACAATAACTCCATAACAGTCGCACTTCACAGGCTGCTCTTCTGTTATCTGTCTTTTTTATTTGCCTCGTTTTGACCTTTAAATGTTTGTGACCTTTATGGATTTGATGGTTAGTGGGGGAAATAGACCAGAGACCAACCGCAGTCCTCAGGTGAACGCAGCACAAGTTGTTTCCATTCATCTTGAATTCAGTCGTGATGAAAATCAGCCACAGACATTTTGTTATGATGATTCCCAGTGTTCGTCACCAAGAAGCAGCTGGAGGTCGATGACGCCCCAGTAAGAATGAGCCTGATCTATTTAATTGACCACACAATGGATCTTTTCATCTCTGAAAATGTAAAAGTGAAAGAGCAACTGTGTGAGTTGACTCAGCAGAGGAACACACTGTCTTAACATCATAGCCGAGAGAAAACCGTGAGACATGGACCAGGCTGATCCTGATTCTGAGGATCACAGCAGTTTGTCTCCTGTCACTCGTGGATGAAAAGTCATTTGAATATCTCTGTTCTGCTCTAACCTAAAAATAAACTGTTTATTTAATAAAGCAGCTGTCTGTCCTTCACCTCGTCTTCTCCACGTCCCTGCTCTCAGGCATTTTCTCATTTTTTATTTTGAATTTTGTGGATGAAGTCTCGTCAGATTTCTAAAAATACAAGGTGATGAGGAGGAAGAGGACAAACTTCGGCCCTGCAGGCTGCTTCATTAATGAGGGAGTAAGGAGCAGCTGCTGCCTCTGACCTGACAGACCCTGGACCTAGAACCTGATTGCTGCACTCACCTGAAGGCCTGATAATACAGAGAGAGGATCCTGGTTCTAGGTTTGGGTTTTTCTTCAACTCGTAGGATAAGCAAGAGTCTCCAGTCATTAGTCCTCATCCTGGTCTGGATCACTCAGATGTGCTGATTTATGGTAAAGCTCCGATTTACATTCATCTTTAAAGAAGGAGAATGATCAGATTGAAAAGTTTATTCCAGAATCTGCATGTTCGGTTGCTCATAAACGTCAGAAACGAGCTAAAACAAGTTGTGTTATTAGGGATTAGGAGACGTGGTTGGATCGGTGGACAACAAGCACAGATTTCCAACAAGCAAAAGTTTATTTCCATAGTTTATATTAGAAAAAAATACTATATTTTTATAATAGTGAAAACTTTATTGATCCTTTTGGGGAAGTTGCTGTTTGGACAGCTGTTAGACCTGTGTCCGCGCTACAACGGGGAATCAGTGTCTTGTCCAAGGACACCTCCACATGCAGCTTTGTGGAGATGGAGAATTGAACCACTGACCCTTAGGTTGGAAGACGACTGCTCTAAACGCTGAGCTATCATGCCGCCAAATAATTAATAATAAGTAACATAATAATAATAATTAATAAAACTGTATTTAACACATAAAGCTACTGGACTGAGTGAGGCATGTTTTACTTTTCTAAATTTAAATACTATCCATCCAGGCATTATCTTCCGCTTGGTCCGGGGTCGGGTCGCGGGGGCAGTAGCCTAAGTAGGGAAACCCAGACCTCCCTATCCCCGGCCACCACCTCCAGCTCACCTGGGGGGGACCCCAAGGCTTGGGAATTTGTAATACTATTGAATAATTTTTTTTCAACTTAAGGTAATGTGTAAATCTTTTCACTTGTGTTTAGGCAGCGTTTATCCTCCGTACCCTAAAGCAGTTTGATGTTTTATTTTGGAAAATTTATTATTTAGAAAATATAAATTCATAATTATGGTTCAGATGGAGGATGGAGGTCAGAGTCCTGATGTGAGCGTGATGTTAATGTCACAGACAGAAATAAAATGTGTCCTCGGGGTGTTTTAACACTGCACTGCTAATGAGGTGAGAGAGACATAGGCAGGCAGTGAAAGAGAGGGGGAGAGAGAGAGAGAGGGAGGGAGGAGGGTGAGTTAAAGAGGAGGAGCAGCAGAGTGGTGGATTCAGTCTGTTGTTCGGTGGGTTGGAGCTCAGATGGAGGTTTTTCCTCCTGCTGAGGAGAATCTGACGGCATGACGACGACTTCCTAAGAGAGAGAGACAAACAGAGACATCCTCCCCTCAGTTTCCACGGTGACGGTACCCCCACATCCTCCTCCATCATTGTCCGGCTGCTGTCCACTCGTCTGCGTCGTCAGGATGGGCGATAAAGGAACCAGGTAAGATCTGTGTGTGTGTGTGCTTTCATGTTTGTGGTTCCATCACATCGTTCTGCTGCTGGTTCCTTACAGAACATTGAAACACGCACTTAGAGGAGTGTGTGTAACATTACATAACGTTCAGCAGCAGTGTGACGTGTCACTGACAATCTCTGCTTACTTTAACCTTTCTACTGATAGTACACACAGGAAATACACACGCATTAGTACACTGATCCATGTAAATATTTGTATTTGTTGATTTACTGTGGTGATGATGATGATGAAGAGCAGAAACACGCCTCCTTTACAGTAAACAACTGGCAGCTACATGTCACTAACACACACAGTACACATGTGTACAGAGGTGGAGAAAGTATCTTCATGGTGTAGAAGTACTAGTCAGAGCAATACAAAAATTACCTGAAGGAAAGTGACTGGTTCATTTTCAGCTGATCGCATTCATTCATCTGAATCATTAAAGCAGAAAAAGTACAAGTACCTCTAAGTGTGCTGCAGTGCAGTAGATGTACTCTGCTCTTTTCCAGCGCTGGTTCAGCTCAGAACAGGAAACGTGGGTCACACCGTGAATCTGCTGCTTTCACATCATGTTTGGAACAAGCACAGTTTAAAGTGACTCCTGTGACTCCAACTGGTTTTAACCACTTCACTGCCGCAGAACCGGCTGTGGGTTTCGGCCTGTTGTGGTTCCGCACAGAGCCCAGCTCAGACCATGCATTTTCCTGCTGTGTCCTGGGTTTGAGTGTTTCTGTGTTTGCAGGCTGAATGATCCGACCGTGTCGTGTCCGGAGAATATTAATGAGGCGGCTGTGACAGCTCAGACATACAGAGCAGCTCAGACTCTGACTCTCTGAGTCACAGGAAACCTTACAGTCTGGACAACAATTATTAATTACAGAACAAACTTCTGTTCAGAGTTTAAAGTCTTAATGATCTGAGAGTCGTCAGTGATCACAGCAACAACTCCTCAAACATCATTAAACTGGAAAGAGAACCCGGAGTTTGTGGTGCTGGTTCTAAGATGCGAGTCCTGCCAGGAATCAATCTATTAACTTCACGTTTCCTCGTCTTTAAACCTTTTTATGACTCTTTTTATAATAAGTGTTTTTGTTCCAAGGTGCTGACCTAATAAAGCTGACTGGACCTAGATCAGCAGCTCTCTGAGTTACGGTGCGGTCCGTCTGTGCCAGGCCTTAAAAAACAACTACACTCATTTTGAATGTGATTCTCCAATTGACAGAAAGGAGTGGGGGGGTGGGGGGGTTGAACTGTTCTGTAGATTCTCATGTTCAACAGGAACCTGAGTCTGTCCATGTTTCAGGTGTGCATGATGTGCAGGACAATAGAACCAGCTGTGATGATGATGGTGGTGATGGTTATTGATCATAGTGATAGTGATGATGATGATTATTGATGACGGTGATGATGATGATAATGATATTGGTTGTTTCACAGACCAAACTGTTGAAGAAATGATAACATTAAACTGAACCTGTTATTTTGGTGAAAAGCGTGTGTGTTTGTGATTGTGACTTTCATACCTTTATGCTGAAGGAGCCTCACAGAAAACAAACACAGTCACATCTGTAACAAACCAAAGCTTCAGTTTAGGTCAAATCAATAGAAACCTGCAGAGAGACCCTGGTCAGATTGACGAATCATGGGTACAAGGACAACCACAGCGTAGAAATACTTCATTCAGAATGTGTGTAAGTACAAAAGTATTTAAGTAGTTTTACTCAGGATTCTGGTAATTTTGCCTTTTGTTTCTGATTATTGCTGTAGTTGCTGCAGATCAACTCCCTCAGTTCTAATGACACCCTTGGTTTGGTTTTGAGTCTGAGAAAGAAGCACAGAGAAATGTTACTGCTAATGATTCAGACTCGTGTTGAATGTCTTTTAGGTGTGAAGTTGTTTTCACACATGAAGATTTACAGTTCAGGTGTTTGAGCACATTTGAAGGGATACTCCCTGTGAAAGTTGTGTTTAGCTCTCAGCAGGGCAACAACGTGTTCACCGTCATTTGTGTGTCTGTGCTCGAGCGATGGGACAAAGTCAGACCAAAAACCCCAGTCGCCCCTGAGATCAGATACAGGACCATGTGTGGAAATGGACCAAGTCTGACACCTCCGGTGTCAATTTTTCAATTCTTCAATTCAACTTTATTTATATAGCGCCAATTCACAACATAAGTCGTCTCAAGGCACTTTACAGTGTTTAAGGTTTAAGACCTTACACATTATATCAATATATACAGAAGAAACCTCCAGCAGAACCAGGCTCAGGGTGGGCGGCCATCTGCTTCGACCGGTTGGGGTTAGTGGACATAGGATAGAGAAAAGAACAGCAGGTAACATAGATCACAACAACAACAACAAGGAGCAGCAGACGAAGCACTGGGCAGGTTGGTAGGACCAGAAACTGTGGTCTTACACTAAAGAGGTGTAAACATTATCACCTACAGTCAACCCCATATTAAATCATACCACTGGCAAATTTTGAAGTTACTTTTATTCAACCAGGAAACCACAGGAAATGACATATGTGTCTCCCAAAAGATAATACGATGATGTACAATTATTATTGAGGAAAAAAAAATTTCTCAGCTTTAATTTACATATAAGCAAAAAGTGTCTTGTCCAAAATTATTCATACCCTCCACAAACTATCACAGTCTCTGAGAAAATCCAAAGTTCGATACCATTCCAAATAGTCCAAGCTGCTCTAAAGCATCCTAGTTATCCCGATTAACTGGGAACAGCTGTTTTAATCAACTCAACAGGAGAAAAACAGCAGCTGCAGTTGGCTTGTGGACAGGCATGGCTAAGACAAAGCAGCTCAGTAATGACCTGCGGCTGCTTACAGGTGGCTTCTGCGGCCTGGTAGCTTAGTGGGTTAAGGCATTAGACTGGGATGCAGAAGGTTTGATTCCCAGCCGTGACACCCCATACCAGGTGTGTCCTTGAGTAAGACACCTAGCGCTAGCTAAATGCTCAGTGGTCTCTCCTGGCTGGTGCTTCTTCAGTTACCAATAAACCCCTCCAGATGGTCCAAAATGCGGAGGCCCGTCTCATTTTTAACCAGCCGAAGTACACTCATGTCACACCTATTCTCACCTCTCTTCACTGGCTCCCAGTAGCTGCTCGCATCCAGTTTAAATCCTTGGTGCCTACAGGACTCTAAACGGATCTGCTCCATCTTACTTTAACACCCTACTGGTAGGTTACACTCTTGCACGCTCGCTGAAAATGAAATGAAAAAATCCCGTCTTCACGAGGTCTTATATGACAGTCTAGTCTTTTCTCCTTTGTGGTCCCTGCTGGTGGAACAACTTGCCCTACCACATTCGACTGGCTGAGAGTATCACCACCTTTAAAAACTCACTTGTTCAAAAAGTACTTTGAGTCTAACACCCACACACACACACACTCACTCACACTCATTATGTTGTCTAGCACTAAACAATTCCTAACATGTTCTTTGTCGTAGTATCTCCGCGTTTATGAGAATTTGAATGGTATTTGCTGGTGTCTTCTCCTTGTAAGTCGCTTTGGATAAAAGCGTCTGCCAAGTAAAGTAAA
>JAUMTR010000005.1:301122-313209 GCA_032270685.1 Microctenopoma stevenorrisi | reverse complement strand
GAACCATCTCTTAGTTATGCTGCTATAGGTTTAGTCTGCTGGGGGACTCCATATCACACTGAGCTCCTCTCCTTCTCTTTCCTTCTCTCTCTCTCTCCCTCTCATCATGACATCATTACATGTTGTTAACATTGTGACTTGTTTCTCCCCTAGTTGTGCTTTATCCTTCTGTCTCTCTTTTCCTCTGTACCTTTCTGCAGGTGTCCTTGACCTCGGTGTGTGATTTCACCTTGTGGCCGCTGGTCTTGTCATCCACTTTCGTCATGATTTGGTGCTATATAAATAAAAAGGAATGCCAAAATTTAATTGAATCATTTTTGGATGTACACTTTATTATGAATTTTGAACAGACAACAGTATATAATCTTTCATTTGGATCAGCTAAATAAAGCTCCATGCTGGTTAATTGCTCCGGTGTAGTTTGAAAGCTGATGTAACAAAGTAAATTATCTCTAAGGAGATTTCCTGTTTTTGTTTTTTTAATAAATAAATTATACACACTTCTAACTCTGGTCATTTTCATGAAAACTTTTTTATAAATGGACTTTTATTGAGACCTTTACTGCTTTGGATGAAGGATCCTTTTCAGATTCACAATGCTGAATCCAAGAGAGGACTGAAGTGAACCATGCAGCTGTCAGGAGGGGTTCACATAAAATGCAGACTAACTGCACTTAAAACGTACAAACCATAAAAACACTCCAGTCATTCTCAATATCGGGGACTGATGATGTTATAACGTAGGGAGACACAGTGACACTACAGCTTTACCTGAAGCCTGTGTTGACAGTAGTGTGTAGGCCTGAGTCAAGCAGCAGCCGGAATCTTGACATGAGCTTATAGAAATTGAATTTACCTCAAACACACTCTGTGGGGTTTACAGTCTTTTATCGATTTTGTTGTTTTTTTCACAGGAACATAGTGGAATTTGTAGTCTGTCTACTGCTTCAAAGAAACATGCTAATACCCTTTGAATACAATTTTTCTCTGTGAATATTCTCAGTAATCCAGGTAAAGTCTGAACTTCTTTCTTGTAAGGTTAATTCAACCTTACAAGAATTGATTTAAATAAAGTGGAATTAAATTACCATGACTCATCTTCCATACATTTTCAGGTGCATTTTCAGTGTTCCTCATTTTAATTGGCTTTGATAAGCAAAAATACTTGACATGATAGATTCGAATTCAGATGTATTATTCAGTTATGTTTTGTTTGTTGTCAGTGGGGAACAGTTTTGACAACATGGAAGCACATCAGTATCCTCCCGAGTTGTTGTCGTATCTCAGTGGTTCTGATGCCATAGATGATCGGGTTGAAACAGCTCGGGAAAAGCGGGTACATGGTGCTGAAGAACACCCGAAGGGCAGCAGGGAGACCATTTCTGATCCGAAATGACAGGAAAGCAATGAGTACAATAATCAGACTGACACTGATGATCACAATATGGGTGATACAAGTGTGAAGAGCTTTGACATTTGATAATCCTGACCTTAAGACAGAGCTAAATATAACTACATAAGAAGTGACTGTAAACAAGAAATCGACCACAAGGATAAGAGACACAGAGCTTAATCCCACCAAACTGTTGATGGCAGTGCTTCCACAGGCCAACTCCACCAAAGCCATGTGCTCACAGAAACAGCCATCTATCACATTTCTGAAGCAGAAATTCAACTTTCCTGCGAGGATCACTACCACCAAGACTATGAACATATTTCTGACAAAAAGTGGGATAACGAACTTTAAAAATCCCCAAAAAGCCATGCGTTCGTGATAATACAGTGGTGTGCAGATGGCAAAGTACCGATCCAGGGCCATCCATACCAGAAAGGTGGACTGGAAAGACCCTATAAAGTGAATGAAGTACATCTGAACCAGGCAGCTGCTCAGAGAGATTCCCCTCCAGTCAAACAAGAAGCTCAGCAGCATGTTGGGGACAAAGACCAGAGGGAGGCTTAGGTCCACAAAAGCCATTCCAGCAATGAGGATGTACATGGGTGAGTGGAGGCTCCGCTGTGAAATGACAACGTACAGCAGCAGGGAGTTGGCCGACAGTGAGATGATGAACATGATGAAGAAAGGAATGAAGAGAATGGGCCTTAGTCCTCCAAGTTCATTGAAGCCATTGAGAATGAATTGTTCATGTGAGGTGTTCATTCTCTCTTCCTCTAAAAATCTCCCCTCTGCAGGGTTTTAGATCAAGCAGCCTGAAAACACAGAGAAATACATTTATTTGTTTGTGTATTTGTATTTGATGTAGATTTACAAAAATACAGCAGAAGATTCAAACCTTCCTTTTCTTATTAACTCAGATATATAAATCATGAAAGTCAAAGACTAATGGCCATCCACAAAATTACAGTATGAAGAAACTATTATATATATATATAAATAAATATATAGTTACTTCATACTGTAATTTGAATTGAATATAAGTAATGTGTAAAACAGTTTCTTTTAAACCCCCAGTAGCTAATTTCAGGTATAATTCAACAATCAATCAATCAATCAATAAAAATACAAGTTACACTGCATTAGTTCATTTTTAACTATTATTGATTCATTGAGACATTTTTATTAAAAAAAGATGAATAATGTAATCCACTATTAGTGTTTTGCCAAAACTATTCATACAAATGATGGGCCAAAACATTAGAAACACCTCAAATTTAGACCAAACATTAAGAGGGGTATCTAAAACCTCTGAACACCTCATGATGACCTCAGTAATAAAGATATATAGAATTATCACCTTTCTAACACCTTGTAAATGTATCAGACCTAATAAAGTGAACAGTGAGTGATCCTTTGGCTGCAGAGGGACTTTCAATTGTTAAACAGCAATCTGCCAAATAACAATGAATAAATCTTTGCAATTGATCCTCACAAGAGCAGCCCATAAGTCCTAAAGGTTTTTGGTGTCATCCAAAGAGAGAAATGAAAAGACATTGAAAATATACTGGAAATAATAAATAAGATTCTGGCCATTGAGTAAGAAAGTATAACTATAAATATCAAAGTGTAAAATATTTGATATAATCAGAGGTGAAAAAACTCAACCTACTGTCTAATTGCTGCATTAAAAAAATTAATTTGAAGCTTAGTGTCTCAGTCCTAATGTTATTTGTTCTTCTCTTATCTGCAGTCTGATGATATCAGTCTCCTCTAACTATCCCAACATTCACCTGTCTTGGCTGAACTGCAGACTGAGCACCTTAGTGCACTCTGTCCGATGCTGCCATTGGCGAAAGCAAATCCAATATGTCGTCACACATAGTCATTGTAATGGACTAGAAATCTGAGAGAGTAACAGCATCACACAAGCAAAATACACTACGTTAATAATAATAATGATAATAATGAATACTTTGGAAATTGTGTGTTCGAACAGCTGCTAGACCTGATGTCTTGTCCAAGGACACCATGACATGTGGCTTTGTGGAGAATCAAACCACTTAGGTTGGAAGACGATTGCTCAACAGACAGCTATCATATCAAACCCCGTGGACACCCTGCTTGACATCTGCCAAAAAATGACAGGATTTCAACATTTAGAAAAATAATTTTTTATTGTTCTTGGCTTCTTTACTTTTTGTTATCCAATTAGTAATGTGCTTTTATAACAGAACAGGACATGCTTGTTTTCAGGATGTGTTTTCTGATCTCAGTGGTTCTGAAGATGGAGATAATTGGGTTGAAGCGGTTCGGGAACTGCAGGTACTGCTAAAGAAATATGACTGGTTGCAGAAAGACCATTTTTGATCTGATATGACTGAAGACCACAATGTGGGTGATGCCGATCTGAAGTGCTTTAATGCAAGACCTCAGCACAGAGCTAAATATCACCACATATAAGACAGCAGCAAAGAACACGTCAGCCACAGGAATGAGGAACAAGGTCAGCAAACCCACCAAGTTGTTTACAGCAGTGCTTCCACAGGCCAGCTTCACTAAAGCCATGTGCTCACGGACACATGAAGTGTTTGTGAGGAGACATTTTCCATCATCATCTACTCCTGAAATCTCTTTTAGATTTTAGTTTGATGAGCCTAATAACAAAAAGAGCAACAAAATTTTAAAATCTTACCCACAATAACGTGTGGGCTGATCACTCTGACGTCTGTGGTCATGAAATCATTCGAACGTCTCCTGCTCGCCCACCTGAAGAAGATCACAGACCCTTTGCTGGAACCCCTGCAGTTCGCCTACAGGGCAAACAGGTCTGTGGAAGATGCAGTCAACATGGGTCTTCATTACATCCTGGAACATCTTGACTGCCCGAGCACATATGCCAGAGTTCTGTTTGTGGACTTCTCATCTGCATTGAACACCATCATCCCTGAGACACTCTTTTCCCCCCTCCACCTGTCAGTGGATCTACAACTTCCTGACCAACAGGTCACAACAGGTGAAGATGGGAACAGTTGTAGCGGCGTGGCCTTTTTCGGCGCATCGGGTTTGTTGTTTTTGTGGCTGTCTGGTTAGAGCTTTGTCTCGGGAGCATGTCCATGGTTGCTGACGGGTCGCTGTCTTACAGTTGCCTGTTAAAACCACTGGTCTTTAGTGCGTAAATACCCGCCGTGACGCCACATGAAGACTAGGGGGGAGTTACTTAGTTTTGGTAGGCAGTTAGGGGGATTGACTCTCTTCAGCCTTCACTATTTGTGAACAGCGTGTTTTTTCACTTATCTTTTTGAACGGTGCTTGTATTTTGAATGATGGCTCATCTGGAGGAGTTTTTTGATTCTCCTTTGGAGGCATTGTTGAATTTGCTCACGAAGGAGCAGTTACTTAAGGTGGCGGATCCTTTTAGGATTGAGATTGATGACAAACATTGTAAACAGAGTGTGAAGACCATTTTGAAAGCCAACCTGGTTGAGTTACACATTTTGGCTGCGGAGGTTGACATGGACGCTTCAGAGGAGGCGGCGATGGCTGCTCCATCCCCTCCGTCTGACGCTGCTTTTTCGTTTGAGCAACGTCGGGAGTTATTATTATTACAAATGGAATTCGAAAAACAGAAAACGGATCGTCAGCTCGCTGTGGAGTGTTTAAAGTTGGAGCAGCAAAAGATCGATTTTGAGCGTGAAAAGTTAAAGCTCATTAAAGCGGGCAGGTTGAGTTCTGGCGTGGGGGTGACCGATGAATCAGTTTTATATTCCGGTTCCTTTGATCTGGTCGGTAACCTACGTCTTATTCCTAAATTTAACGAGAAGGACCCTGAGACGCTTTTCGAGCACGTCGCTGACTCCCGAGATTGGCCTGATGCCGATCGCACTGTAATGTTACAGTGTGTATTGACCGGTCGAGCGCAGAAGGCTTACTCGGCTTTGTCTGTAACTGATTGTTTGAGTTATGCCAAGGTGAAATCGGCGGTGCTTAAGGCATATGAACTGGTGCCTGAGGCTTATCGCCAGCGCTTTAGGAATGCCGGAAGGATAACAGACAGTCCTTCTTGGAGTACTCACGGGATTTGGTTAACAACTTTACGCGCTGGTGCGTTGCCTGTGGGGTAGACAATTTTAAGGATTTGTCAGACCTAATTATTCTGGAGCAGTTTAAAAACTCCGTTCCTTTGCGTGTCGCTACTTATATCACAGAGCAGCAAGTGAAATCTGTCTCTGAAGCTGCTGCCTTGGCTGATGACTATGTGCTCACGCACCGGAGTGAGTTGCGTGCTGCTCGCGGGTCGGAGATTGTTTCGGCCTCTATGCCTGCTCATGTGTCGGGTACTAGGTCTCCGATGGAGGTTAAGCGTTGAGAAGGGGGTGATCAGGCTCTCACATGTAATTTCTGCCACAAACATGGCCATTGGAAGTCGGATTGCCCCGTTCTTAAGTTTAGGGCGAGACATTCTAATGTAAAACCTGCCGCTGCGACTGCTCCAGTTTGTTCGTCCGCTGCTCCCTATCATAGTGAGTTGCCTGCTGCATGTGGGAGAGGTAGTCTAGCTTGCGTTGAAACCTTGTATGTACCTTTTGTCACCACTGGATTTGTGTCTCTGCCGGGTTCGGTGGATTGGGTGCCGGTGAGAATTTTGCGCGACACTGGTGCTGTTGATTCTTTTATCCGGGCCGGTGTGTTGCCTTTCTCAGAGGACACCGCCACGGGAGATTCCATACTCGTGCGGGGAATTGACATGTCGGTGTTATCTGTGCCATTGCATCACTTACTTTTGGTCACAGAACTGGTGACCGGTGATGTGTGTGTTGGAGTGCGGCCAGCATTGCCTGTTGCTGGGGGGGACATGATTTTAGGAAATGATTTGGCGGATGGGCGTGTGTTTTCCTCTCCTACGTGTTCACCGCTGGTTACAGCTGTTCCTTCCACTGCAGGGACGTTACCGAATACCCCGGACGGTTCCAAGGTGTCCGTTGCGTGCGCTGTGACGCGTGCTATGGCTAAGCGCGGTTGTGACGAGGTTGTGGGCTCTGAACTTCCAATTTCGCTGTCTGATCTACCTGTCTCCTTGTCTCATTTAGATCTTGTTGCAGAACAACGGGCTGATCCATCTTTGGGGTCTTTGTTTGACGTGGCCATGAGGGTGAACGGGCAATTTCGGTTTTTCAGGTGGTGGTGCCTCAAAAATATTGCGATATGGTTTTGTCTGTGTCCCATGATCGATCAGGGCACATGGGGGTGAGGAAAACCTACGACCGTATCCTTAGATATTTTTTCTGGCCACGTTTAAAGAAAGATGTGTCCGCTTACATTAAGTGCTGCCACACCTGTCAAGTTACAGGCAAACCGAATCAGACCATTCAGCCAGCACCATTACGTCCCATCGCTGCAATTAGTGACCCATTTCAGTGTCTGCTCATTGACTGTGTAGGTCCCCTACCTCCGTCTAGAGCTGGTGCTTAATATATTCTAACCGTGATGTGTCAAAGCACTCGCTTTGTCCCATGATCGATCAGGGCACATGGGGGTGAGGAAAACCTACGACCGTATCCTTAGATTTTTTTTCTGGCCACGTTTAAAGAAAGATGTGTTCGCTTACATTAAGTGCTGCCACAGCTGTCAAGTTACAGGCAAACCGAATCAGACCATTCAGCCAGCGCCATTACGTCCCATCGCTGCAATTAGTGACCCATTTCAGTGTCTGCTCATTGACTGTGTAGGTTCCCTACCTCCGTCTAGAGCTGGTGCTTAATATACTCTAACCGTGATGTGTCAAAGCACTCGCTATCCAGCTGCTTATCCTTTACGCAACATAACTACTCGTTCTGTCGTGAGGGCGCTATCTCAGTTTATTTCCACGTTTGGCGTCCCTCGGACCGTTCAAAGTGACCAAGGCTCTAATTTCTCCTCTAAAGTGTTTGCACAAGTGTTGAAACATTTGCACGTTCAGCACATCTGATCTACAGCGTATCACGCCGAGAGTCAGGGCGCGTTGGAGCGTTTCCATCAGACATTGAAGTCTTTGCTCCGTGCTTATTGCGTGCAGCTTGGTCGCGACTGGGAGGAGGGTTTACCCTGGTTGCTGTTGGCTGTACGAGAGGTAACGCAGGAAAGCACGGGGTTGAGTCTAAATGATCTGGTGTTTGGACATACAGTGCACGGCCCTTTAGCAGTTTTGCGTGATGGTGTGTCGCAGGCTGTGCCGCCCGTCAGTGTCATTGACTATGTGAATGGATTTAAGCATAGGTTGTATGAAGCTGTGAGACTGGCCAGAATTAAATTAACGAAGTCACAAATCAGGATGAAACGGTTGTATGACCGGAGAGCGGTGCAACGCCAGTTTTCCTCTGGTGACCAGGTGTTGGCGCTCTTGCCATTGGTGACTTCTCCGTTCCAGGCCAAGTTCTCGGGTCCATTCACTGTCGTCAAAAAGGTTTCGGATGAGAACTATCTGATAGAGACACCGCTTCGCCGTAAACCCACGCAGCTATGTCATGTAAATCTCCTCTAGCCATATTATGCTCGTGAGGTTGCGGCCGGAGGTGTGTCTGATTCCGTTACTCCTGTATGTCTGGCTACTGGGTTGACGTCTGAGGCCGATGTTGCGGAGGAGCCCGTTCCGCCTGATGGGGTGTTGCGTCCAGGGCGCCTTAAGAACTTACGAAACCTGATGCCTATCCTGATGCTGTGGATGGATGATTGTATTGACTGTGTGGGTTCCGCTAAGTTTGTGAGTAAATTCGATTTGTTAAAGGGTTATTGGCAAGTGCCATTGACGGCACGGGCAAGAGGAAATTGATGCTTTTATTTAGAAGTAGTGTAAAGTTTCTCTGGGATGCGGAGTGTCAGTTCGCGTTTGACAGCGCGAAGACTTTGTTGTGCTCTGCGCCAGTGCTGGCGGCCCCCTAGCTGAGCAAGCCGTTCAGTTTACAGGTGGATGCTAGTCAGGTGGGGGCTGGGGCAGTGTTGTTGCAGCTGGATGAACAGGGGTTGTGTAAACCGGTCTGCTATTTCTCTAGGAAGTTCAATAAACACCAATTGAACTATTCTGTCATTGAGAAGGAGACTCTGGCTCTTGTGTGGACTCTGGAATTTTTTCAGGTATACCTAGGTTCTGGCTGTCTGTCTACACAGATCATAATCTGCTGACATTTCTGAATTCGTTTAAGTCTCCAAACCGGAGATTGATTCGATGGTCCCTCTTCCTGCAGGCGTACTGCTTGCGTGTCCATCATATCAAAGGGGTGGACAATGTCATGGCGGACACTTTGTCCCGCGCCCTTGGGTGAATTTTGGGGCTTTGTAAATCCCTTTGGGATTTATTTTATGGTGGGGGGTGTGACGGTCCTCTGTGTACTCGTTTGTTTGTTTTCCTTGCAGGTAGGCGGAGTCTGCATTGGCTGTGCGGGTGCACCTGGGCCCTGTGCACACGAACAGCCATAAAAGGATGCTGAACCCTGCTGTCTCTCTCTCTCTCTTCCTGATCCGACAGCGTGTGCGGTGGCTGTGTACCTGCCACGCACACACAGATTTTCTTTTGTTAGTTTGCCTTGAGTTATGGTCTGCATTTTTGGTTGTTTCGTTATGTAATTAAAACATTTATTTTATCGTTAACCCACGCCTCTCCTCTGTTTTGTTGCGGCTTGAGCCGGTCGTAACATCATACAGAACAGGCTTTATTATAAATTTGTTCGATAATAGATATTTTATAATTACTGTAATTAATACAGATATAGGTCGTTGTTGTGTTTTTGCAGTTTTGTGTTTGTTCTTTTCTACCTTTTTTCTCTCGACAGGTATTGAAGCAGATTGTCGGTGTCTTGTCTCCCCCCTCTCTCTATTATCCTTTTTATCATTGTCCGATTATCTGTTGACTCCCTCCCCACCTTCTTGTTCTTTTCCTCTCTCTCTCCCCCTTTTTTCTTTTTTATCCCCAGGCTTGTCTGTAACTGAAATAAATAAATAATAAATATAACAAAACAATAAATGAAAGGACCGTGACTGATGACTACACACTGTAAGGAAACTGAGTTTGTGGACCCAAAAAGGCA
The DNA here is from genome assembly GCA_032270685.1 of Microctenopoma stevenorrisi. Lineage (NCBI taxonomy): Eukaryota > Metazoa > Chordata > Actinopteri > Anabantiformes > Anabantidae > Microctenopoma > Microctenopoma stevenorrisi. Next base: position 303,756 of record JAUMTR010000005.1, on the reverse strand, counting down.
CTCAAGGTTGTTTAATAACAGAAAATGATCAGATAAGGTTATACAAAAACTATTAAACCGAAAACCACTCCAAAAAGAGGGAGAGATAAACCGTAACTGCAGAAATAACCAGAAAACTAAGGCCAGACTTAAACTAATACACAGAACTAACTAGATCAAAGGACTAAGCTGAGATAAACTAAAAATCAGTCGTACAGAGGAAGAAAACCCTAATGAAAAGTGAACAGAGGAATAAATGCAGAAAAACTCAAAATCACTCAAGGAGGCACGACTAACTATAGGTAAGGAGAAACTAAACAGTGCGACTAAAAGGCTGAACACACGGAAACTCAAGAACACTATCAGAAGAGGAAGACACGAAGGTTTCTAACAAAGGGCCGGGACAGGGAGGCGACAGACGAGAGGACGGGATACAAACAGAAAGCAGGAGAACAAGAACGCACAGAGAACACACACAAGGACGAACGCGGACGGGAGACAAACCATAAAGACGCAGACCAAGGATCAGCAGATGCGGGGCAAGACGACGGCAGACTGACAAAGGCACATTGGGGAAGCAAAACAGGCGAAAACTCTTGACAGCAGGGACAGCATAGGTGCAGAGGGTAAGTGCAATATTCCGGCAGAGTGTGAGTGGCGAGGGGAGGAATATAACGGGAGTGAAAGTGAACACTAACTGACAACAGGTGCGCGTGGAGTGATCAGGTGGAATTAGAAACAGCTGTAAGTGACCCGAGAGAATGAGGCCAGAAACAGGAGGGGGGCATGGCAGCTAGACAGACCAGACGGAGCGTGTGTGAGCCGGTAAATGTGCGGGATAGAACAGGAACGTAACAGGTGAGTGACAAAAGGCGAAAAGAAGACAGAAAAACCTAAACACACATAAACACAACAGGAGGGCAGGGCGATCAGGGCGAAATCGTGACACACGTGACGTACTCGTGTCATCTGTGTTACTGACAGGCCAAAAAAATAAAAAATTAGACAAGGTAATGAGCACATTAATACAGTAAATGTACAAACACACATTATTTAGCAATATGCTAAATTAATGAATAAGGCCAGTTAAAATAACCTTTCAAATCTGGATTAAGCAACGCGTTTTTTAACGGTCTGATTCTGGTCATGTGAGTGCATGGTGCGTGTTTCGCTCTCTCTCTCCCTGACCTCTTGTCGTTCTCTTGGCCACACCCTCAATGCCTTTGTCCTCACCTGTTTTTTCATGTTACTCATTTCTGCTGCACCCTGCTACGTAGTGAAGACCAGATGAAGCCTTGTGAAGCTTTGAAGCCTCGCAGCCAAATGGTTCGCAAAATGGTTTTTTATTTCTCGAGGCCTCATTCATGGCTTTGCTCACAAACCCCCTGCTGGTCAAAGACAGTAAGGCAGGCAGATGTGTTCCTGTTCTTGAAATCGTCTTTCCACAGTTAGAACCAAGTGTTTTCTTTGTGTGTCAAGCTATGATGACATTAGTTTAATGTGTGTAGTTTCTAAAGTGAACTGAATAAATCCACTTAATATGTATGTATCTTTGAGACTGACACCATACAACGCCGTTGCATTTTTTTACCCTATATACCCAAACCGCGAACCACTACCCGAACCACTCACGTGGTACGCCCCACAAACGGGGCTTCATACGTCATCACATACATCATTGAAGCGAGCCTCGATACACCCTTCGCAAGAAATTCAATCGATACACGGCCTGGTAGCTCAATGGGTTAAGCATCAGACTGGGATGCGGAAGGCTGTAAATGGTAAATGGCACTTATATAGCGCTTTTCTCAAAGCGCTTTACACTGCTTCTCATTCACCCATTCACACACACACTCATACACCGATGATAGAGCTGCTATGCAGCTGACCTGACACACCGGGGGCAACTTGGGGTTCAGTATCTTGCCCAAGGAAACTTCGACATATGACTGAAGGAGGCGGGAATCGAACCACCAATCTTCCAATTGGCAGGCGACTGCTCTACCTCCCGAGCCACAGCCGCCCCGTTGTGGGTTCGAACCCCGTCTAACTCCTAATCCATTCTCTACCAGGTGTGTCCCTGAGCCAAAACACCCAGCACTAGCTCCCTGTAAGTCGCTTTGGATAAAAGCGCCTGCCAGGTAAAGTAAAGTAAAGTAAAGATTACTTGACACACGCTCCGAAGCCTCGACACAAGGAGTCCCATCACTACTGCTATGTCGTCTTCTCCACTCTAGGTTGGTCTTGTTTTGTCACTTGTATTGTTTGTGCAATTTGTCTTCCCTCCTGTCCCTCCTCTCTTCTATTCCTGCTTCTCCCCTTGCTATAGTGTGTATTTAATTTTGTCGTGTTTGTAGCTGCATCTAGGGTTGTCTATGTCTTGTGATTTGATTAGTTTATGCTAGTAGCTACATTTGAGTTTTGTTCTCATTGTAGTGAGTTTTTGGGTTTTGTCTGTAGACTTGTAAAGTGTTTGTGTCTGTGCATATGTTTATTAGATTTGTTATGTTTGTCGTAGAAAAACTCGGTGACTCTCAGTGGTCAGATTAAAAATGAGTTATTTAACAGAACAGCAATGCAGTGTGGAGAATGGAATCAGGCAAACGCAGGAGACCTGGACGTCCAGAAGAAGGTGAGCTGAGGATCGACGGCCAA
>JAUMTR010000005.1:286711-301022 GCA_032270685.1 Microctenopoma stevenorrisi | reverse complement strand
GTGACTGAACCATCTCTTAGTTATGCTGCTATAGGTTTAGTCTGCTGGGGGACTTTCCTGGCACTCTGAGCTCCTCTTTTTTCACTCTGTCCACGTTTTGTTATGATCATCATCCTCAGTAAAATTACAGTGTCCTGTTAAATGTCTTGGTGTCTTCCAGACTGGTTTCATGGTCTCAGTGATAAGCTTGGTAAAATAATAATGAGTTATGTTTATTAGATATCAGGATACTTTGCAACACTAATAGATATGTAAGTGTTCTGATGATGCACACGTGTTAAACCAAAGTTACTGAGCTACACAGGCCAAAACCAGTAAAAGACAAGGAAACCCAACAGCTGTGACAGACCTGGGGTAAAAAAAGAAAACATCTGTAAAATATAAAGGTGACCTGTGCCGACACAGAAACAAACCAGTAGCAGTTAGATTCAGCAGTTTCTCTACGTGTCGTTCAGTGAGCTCAGTTCAGCAGGGTCGGAGGAAGTTGTTCTGAGAGTAAAAACTTATCACAGTGAGGTTCAACAGATTTGTCCAACCTGCATCTTTAACGTCTTCATCACTGAGTCTTTTTCTGTTTAAAATGAATTTCACCTTGTCTGTCGTGTTTTCACTGTTGGACTGTATCTTTCTTTACAGACTCATCACTCTTTGTTCTGTCGCACTGTTTTTAAAGCAGAAATACGAAGTGAACTGTGTTTAGGTGGCTCCACCTGCTGGTCGCACACAAACTGAGGTCCGCGAGATTAACTTAGGTGACTTTAACGGACTGAAGACATATATATATATATAAGTGTGTATATGTAAGTCTTTCTGCACAATGCCTCAAACCAGCAGCTCGTTTAACAAAAGCACGTTAACTATGAGAAACTCACCTGAAGCTCCAGGTGTTCTCTCTCAGCTGTTTGGGTGCTGGTGGATCCATATTTCCTGAGGGTATCCTCAGAGTTAAAGAAAAATCTTTGACTGATCTGCGAGTAAATAAAATCTTTATTCAAGAAAGTTTACATCTGTATTCACAAACAGTGATGTTCATTGTGATGTCTGTCCTCAGTCTCATCCTGAGAGTCCAGAACCTGATTATAGAGACTTCAGACTATCCACGTGGACCCACGCTGATTGGAGCAGGATTTATTCTGGTGACTGTAAAAGAAAAGCAGATGTTCAGATCCAGTTGTCACACGGTTTGTTGTGGTCCTTCAGGTTGTGGCACAGGCAAACCTTCAGGAACCAGGAGACCAGCTCCTGTTGTTTCGTCAACGAGACCTTGAACCCGAATCTTCAGGCCTCTGATGAATCCTCATATTGTCTTTTTTTTTGTTAAACTAGCAGAACCTCAAACGTCTGCAACAGGACGGACTGTCCTGTGTTTCAGCTGAGTCCTGCTTGATGGCGACCGTCTAGCTTCTTCATGTAGCTTACAGTGGTCAGTGGCTGTCTGCTGTAACAGCGTCCAGTGGTTTCACAGCAGCAGCAGCAGGTGGATAAGTACTTGTTAGTTTTAGTTTAGATGATTTCATCTGCAGAAAATGTGTCATTTGCAAAATAAACATTTATGTACAGAGTAAAAAGCAGTGGACATGATTTTAATCCTCATCGAGCTCCTGGGACCCTGATCTGAACCGATCAGCAACAGCAGTTTAACTGTGAAAAGGTTTTACACAGAAGAAAGAGTGTTTGAGGTCACGGTGGCAGCGGTTACTGTGCTGGGAACAGGTCTAAACTGGGTCGTTATGATGTCAGCACCTCTAAGCAACACAAGCATCTGAGCAGTCTTTTACCTGGAGTACCTAAAACCGTGTAGACTAGGATCATCAGCAAGACACTTCCTGTTCGTCAGGGGATTATACACCTCCGAGTATGTGACAGTGAGGAGTGTCAGTGTTCACATGTAGACGTACTACAAGGCTACATGCTAAATGCGGCCTAACCCCCCACACACACACTCAGAGCTTCTCTTCCTGAGACTCTTTGTATCCACACCCTCCTGGTCCCGGTCTACCGCTCAGCACTGATCTTGTATCGCAGGACGAAGTAAGCGATGAGCCTCAGAGAGAAGAAGAAGATGGCGAGGATGATGAAGTCCAGGTAGAGTTTGGCGTCCAGCATGTCGAGCTCTTTCAGGATGGCTTCAGACTTCTGGAAGTGACACTTGTGTTCTTCATCACAGTGAAGATCCTCTCGATCCAGACCGTAGATCGACAGGATGACTCCCTCAAAACCGTATCTGCAGCACAACACGCACAAAACCCCACCGCTTATTAAACTATATCACTCATTAAAATAATAATATTAAAACCAGCGCCTCCACCTGACGTAGGAGATGTAGGACATCCACTGCAGGTACCAGGGGATGGTGTCAAAGCTCACAAAGAATCCAGAAAACAACAGAACCGGGATCGCAGTGACCGGACCCACAAACGTCGCCACCTGCAGAGAACAAACACCTGAGTGAAGTCAGTGGGAAAACATGTCTGTCTGCGAGTCACACAGGTGAAGGCAAGATGACCTGCAGTGAGGTGGAGGCAGCTCCGATCAGCAGACCCAGACTCTGAGCCACCAGAGAGGTCAGGATCCCCAAAGACAGGAAGAGGAAGAACCGCCCGGCGTCTGGAGGCTGAGCCGTCATCCAGTACACAATACTGCAGTACACGACCGGGAAGATTACCTGTCCGAGAGGAGACAGAGGACGGGACCTGAACCAGAACTTACATAAAGACCAGACCAGGGACTAATGTGAAGTCTCCTTTTTGTTAATCTTTGTCTGGACCGATTACAGACCTGGCCTGGTACTTTAGGTTCGTGTGTGTGTCAGATGATGTACTAGAGTCTTACCTGGAAGGGGACGTCAGCCATGGTTTTGGCCAGGTAGTAAGTCTTCAGGCTGTACCAGTAGTTCAAATGTTCCCTCAGAAAAACTCCCATCTCCAGAGGAACTAAAAACACATGATAAAGCTGTGAAAGCCACTGAACACAAACACAAAGTGTTCTGAGATGTGCGTTGTACTGACTCACATGTAAGCACGGTGGGCATCAGAGCAGCGAACATTAGGAACAACATAGAGAAGAACAGGAACCCGGAGTTACTCAGAACCTTCTTGGCCTCGTTCCCAATGCCCAGGTACAACAGACCAATGAGAACACCGATCCCGATGTGAGACGAGATCCTCAGGTGAGTCAGCACCTGCTCAACCAACCAAGTGTTAGAACAGAGACTACTGCACATGTGTCGTTTTGCAGTAACACAACTGTCCTCCGGGGGTCACTGCGTTTTCTCACCGAGTCTCTGAGGATGCTGAGAAGGGTTCTCCTGAACAGGATGGAGAACTGGGTCATACAGCTCGCTGAGAAACTGTGACAGCCTTCAGATGAACAAGTCTCCTGAGGAACAGACCATGAAGGAAGTTCAGTCAACACACCAACATTAAATCACAAAAATGCACAATGAGAAGGTCCAGTCTACTAATCTGACAAATGTTTGCTCTGCATAAATCTGCATAACATATAACATCTGTCACCACAGAAACTCAACACACAAGCTGCTGTGTCCATGTCTGTGTGTAGGCATATGGGGTCAGAGCTCCCAGGAAAACCAGGAAAACGTGTTTCTGTCGCTCACACCTGTTCAGTGTGTGGCTGCAGCACGTATTCACGCACGTTGGGTTTTGCCCATGTGACTCTCATCCTCAGTAATCTGGAGGCTAGGTGGCTTCTGTCCCCGTGTCTGGTTGGAGTTACTCGTCCTGTGACCTCGATGCCGCCCGGCTTTGCTGAGCTCATACAGGTAGGACAGGACGCCTCAGCCCTACGCTGCAACCAGCTCGACTGTAGCTGGGCTCAGTAAAGTTTATCATATCATCGTTAAGCCACTGCCGAGGGTTCACCTTGTCTCTGACACAGAAGAACTACAAACATGGAGGACGTTCACATCTTCTCAATGGCGTAGTCTGTTGGGTGTGTTTGTTTTTTTACCTCCTCTGTGCGCTGCCAGAGGAACGGGTGGTGGTTTGTGGCTCCATTCAGCTCGGCCTGAAAATCCTTCTCACAGGTCTGGTCCAGAACCGCCTTAACCAGTCGGACCATCTGATCCCCGTACTCCCCAGACGCCACCTCCATCACTGGAGCAGGGAACAGTGAGTCAGAGATGCAGAAATCAATCGTCAGTTAACCTGGAGGGTGGATGCGAGGGGTCTTACCAAAGTCAGCAGGGTTGTGGTAGGTGGGACAGTTGAGTCCGAGGTCTCTGAGGTAGGGAACCAGAGTAGACACTTTGCCTCTGTAGACACACTGACCCTGACTCAGAACATACAGCTGCACAAACAGAAATAAATAATATTTAGTGTTTCTGAATGAAGACACGTGTCCCTGTGGTGGTACGGCTGTGTGCGTGAGACCAGGCACCTTGTCGAACAGTTCGAACAGTTTGGCGCTGGGTTGGTGGATTGTGCAGATGACAGTTCGTCCTCCCTGAGCCAGAGCCTTCAGCAGAGACACCACCTGGAAACAGGACGAGCTGTCCAGACCACTGACACACACAGAGACAAGGAGGACGGTCAGTGGTTCAGCTGCCCCCCCCCCCCACACACACACGGTTCATCCAGCTCAACTCGACAACCTGTTAGTAAGTATTTCATACCTCCTCTTTTAGTCAAATCAAAACACTCGATGTTTTGGTGACTTCACACAGAAACTAAATATCTTCAGCAATAAAAAATTCATTTATAGCTTTTCAAACATAAGACATGAACAGAAATGTGTTGATTGTATTGAAATAAACTGAACTAATGTGACACCGCTGTGACGCAGGACGGAAAGGTTCCTGCGTTCTGTCCAACCTGAGCGGTTTCTCACCTCGTGGGTTCATCGAAGAACATGACCGGAGGATTGTTGACGAGCTCCAGGGCGATGGCCAGTCTCTTCCTCTGACCTCCCGACAGGTGAGACGTCCTGGTTTTTGCACAGTCTAGTAAACCCAGAGCTGTCAAGATCTCCCGGACCTGAACATACAGACACCAGAACCTCGATTTAATCTCGGAAACAAAAGTATCGACACAAATTATTTAGGGGCCTAAACCCACCATCTCCCTGCGAGCCTCCACCTTCTCCTGCAACTTCAAGTTGGCTGAAACCTGCAGAGAAAAAGCAGGTTCAGGACTACAGCAGCTGGACTACGACACATGGGGTTAAAAATATGAAGTGACATTTTAACATCAACATATAAGCGCATGTTAAACGTAGCGAACAGAACCCATGGTGGTTCTAGTCCTGATCTGAATCACTGATTTCACCAACGTCAGTGACATGACTTAGTGTATTATCACTGGTGTTGGTAACTGTCCCCCACGGGTCGGGGGGTGGGGGGTACCATCATGGCCTCGTGTACGGTGAGGTGAGGCAGCAGCATGTCGTCCTGCATGATGTAACAGGAAACCTTCCTGAAGGAGCGCAGGTCTCTAGGCTGACTGTTGATCAGAATCTCCCCCTTCATCCCTGTTTCCCTGTTCAAACACAAAACCACACGTTGACGCAGGAAGCTGGAACCACAACCTGACGAGTAGTAGAGAATTGTTCTGGTTATAGTAGATGTGGGTTTGTGTTGGTCTATAAAGGAGCATGAGGACTGACGGACTGGGCCCAGTCCCCTGTGTGTGTGGTAACAGTTAAACATGAAAGAGTTTCCCTCCATCAGACCAGACCACAGTCTCTCTCTAACCATAACCAGGGGTCATCTGAACCTCGTTATGGACTGGTACTGCTGGAGGGTTTACCCGCTCACTGAGCGATTTCCTGGTTCCTCTGTCAGTTCTCCACCTTACTATGCAATCTCCCTCCAGAGTCTTTACAGTAAGATCAGGACCAGACTTAAAACAGCAGAATTAGCTCATGATGTCTGGACAGATTTAGTCCACTCACCTGTAACCAGCCAGGATATTCATGAGGGTGGACTTTCCGGCTCCTGAGGGCCCCATGATGGCCACCAGGTCCCCGCTGGTGAATTTTCCAGAGATCCCTTTGAGCAGAGTTTTGTAACCTGAGACAGAGCAGAAACAATCAGTACACAGGTTCCCAGCTGGGCTGAGAACAGCTTTTTGTCCTCAAAGGCACGAGTCAGGTTTCAGTTGGTTTAGAGGTTTTTCAGGTTTCACCTGAACACATTCACACAAACCTCGTCTGACATGGACGGAGATCAGGCCATGTGTGATTAAATGCTTCTGGCCCTGAACGGATGGGGGGGTTATTAAAATGTTTACATATTTAGGTAAGGTTTCTACTGAAGATGATGATGGTGACGATGATGAGGCTGAAGATGACCTGCAGTAACCGCTGTACTGTTTATCTGCTGATGGAGGCCAAACGTTCTTTAATGAGATTATCAGATTTAATCTGGGGAATTGGATTTAATCCCCTGACCAACAGTAACCTCTGCTGCAGTAGTACACACTGTACTGCAGTGATACTGATGCTGCCTGATGGTGGAACATAAATTAGTTAAGTAATGTGTGAGTAAGTTGAGTGATGTGTGACTGAGACACAAACGAAGGTTGTGTGTCGTTTCCTTGAATGAACTCAATGGATGATGCAGCAGATGTTTTTAAAGAGATTAGTGATGATCTGCAGTCACCTGATTAACAGACCCGTCAACAGACTCGTGCACTCGAGGGAAACGAACGCTTCACTTTTTCAGGTGTAAACAACCTGAGCAGGTGGGAATCTTTTTACTCAACAAAGAGTGAAACATGATCTGTCGCAGATTCTCGTTACGGACAGAACAAACCCCAGATACTCTGACATCATCGTACTGCAGTACGAGAGTAAACACACAAAATGACCTGTAGCTGTACGGAGGGGGGGTCCAGGAACTGTGTGAGGGGACACGTGAGGTTCAGTACGGGGCTTTAAATCTGTTCATGCATGAAGCTGAACATTCAGATCAGTTCTTCGTGTTTTTACCACAGACGAGACAACAAAGTAAAGTGGTTTCTATGTGAAGAACATGAGATCTAAACTGATGTGAACTGGTCTGGCTGTAAGAAGCTGCTGCTCTGTGATAAAGTCTCTATTCTTCTTGTAAAACGCACATAAGAAGTGTGAATGAGGCCAGATTCAGGTTCTGTCAGATCAGGTTTCATCAACAGACCCGAAGCTTCTGTTCGGTTCTTTTGTTTCTTTTCTTTTGTCCTGAGAGAAACGTGACACTCGAGCTTCTCACTGAACCAACTGCTCGACTTTCTCTGAATCCAACACAGAAAAAATCAGTGTAAAGTTTGTAAAAACACAAGGATTTAACCCAAACTAATTCAGTTTCTGCAGACATGAACGTCTGGGTCTGAGCCCAGGATCCAAGACAAGAGGCGACTGTTTTCACAGGGTTTCCTGCCTGTTGCCCCTGAATCTGTCACTGTCCCTCGTGTTTTTGTGTTTTTCTTCCAGTGACTGAGCTGCTTCTAATCTGACCTGCAGTTATTTCCAGCAGGAGACTGAGATTAACAGATTACAGTCTGGTAATCCACACACAGAAACAAAACCTGCATCTAAATATAATCAACCTTTGTTCGTTGAAAAAATCATCATCATCAAAATGTCGAGTGAACGTCCCCTCAGAAAGGCGCTGTCTGATTTCTGGACTCTGGACCAACCTGAGCCTGACAGGAAACGTGACGACTCCTACGTCAGGTGATGCAGATTCTCACAGGTAGAAAACGAGTAACTAAGTCTTCGTCCTTTCATCTTCCTCTCTCAGTACTCGGGACAATAATCGTGATTCTAAAGGATTTGATCCTCTCATCTAAACAATCTGAACATGTCACAGCACTCTACACGTCCTGATGCGGTTCGTACCTTTCTTCCTCCACCAGGGTCCCTCTCTGACAGAGTACGTGACGTCTTTGAACTCTATGTTGACCACTGGTCTCCGCGGTAAGGAGGAGAACCTCTGGGCCTCCGTCAGGTTGTTGTCTACCTTCTTCAGGTGTCCCTGCAGCAGCAGCGTCTGCTTGTTGCCTGACGGCCGCTTCTTCACCACCTCATCCATACAAAGGCACACAGTCCGGGGGTCCAGCATCAAGTCTGGGGGCCCGTTAGTGTTCTGAGGGTCAGATCGGAAAGTGAGTAGATGATCAGAAATGTCACCCCCCCACACACACACACCATCATGAAGTATGCTCAGCGCTCCGTGGTGACTCGACCAACTTTACAGACGTCACCCGAATGTACGAGGCGTTTTCATTATTTTGTCCACGTAGCAGCAGATGTGAGGGAGGCCGGGTGCTTCCTGCTGACATGTTGATGTGTATGCGGGACAGAACATCCTGCTGGGACACTAATCCGGGGAGGTCACTGTGGAACACGGCACAGCTTAGTCAGCCCGGCAGCAGGATCTATAAAGACACGCGCGGCTGCTGTGGGTTAACACAGAACCAGCAGGTTCAGGTTCTAAACCAGCACAATCAGCTGCCCAGAAAACACAGTTAATCATATAATCTGCATCAGGTCTCTTGCTTTTACCCGGCAGGTGTCAGACCGAAACCATCAACCTGAACTGGTCGTGGGTTTTTAAAAAAAATATGTGAGAATCAACGTGAAGATCATCGTAAAAAAACATAGTCAATGTAAAAAAAGGAAGAAAAACCATCGAGTGGCAGCGCGGGAAGGTTTCTGTGACAGAAGCACGACAAGCTTGACTTTACTGTGCTCAAAATCACATAAACTGGTCCAAACGTTTAGGGATTCTGTTCAGTTCACACTGAAAAGAACATCTGGCCGGCCGTGGAGGCCCCGTGATGCTCTGGGGCTTCGGTTCCTCCGCCACTGGGAACCAGCAGCATGTGGAAGCCAGATGGATTCGTTCTAGTACCAGGTCAGAAAACTTAATTCTGTCTGTGAGGAAGAGGAAGCTTGGGCCTACATCACTGGACCTTCCAGCAGGACTACGGTCCCAAGTACATCTCCAGTCCACAAAGTGGTCCGGGAAGGTTTTAGAGAGACTGCCTCAGTCCCCTGACCTGAAGCATGTAGGAAATATCAGATTCCACAGACACGCAGCCAGGAGCTGGTTCTGGGTCTGTTCCAGTGAAGACAATTGGTGACGTGTGTTTCATTTATGAAAGGTCATAAAATAAACACATTTATCGCAAAGACAACAGGAAACTAACTGCACTCAAGTCAAACGTCCTGTCTGGATAAAATGGCCACTAAACATCTCTAAACTGTGTCTCTGACGTCTCCTCCACATATTCACTGTGTCCGCTGTCAAAGCTTTAACTGTGTGTAAATGACGTCTCCACTCTACGTGCTGCGTCTCTATTGTGTCTCTACTTTACAGCTATTGATTCTTTGTACGTCCACTGGAAGTAAAATGTCCCAGTGTGTCTTCACCACACGTCCAGATGTGTGGGCTGATTAAGTCAAGCATGTTATGAGCACAGCCTCTGTCCGTCACGTCCTGTCCTCAGTACTCACCATGATGATGGAGTTGGTGACGGTGGGGTTGTGGACGGACCAGGCGGCCATCAGACAGGCCATGGCCGAGAGACAGCGACGCTCTCTGACACCGTGTGTCCCTCACACACATCTGATGAGAGTGGCAGTGTCACGCAGCAGCTCTGACTAGTGGACCCGCCCCCTGGTCATTAATCCCCCCGCCCGTCCTGCCCCTTGGCTCTGTGGACAAACAGGATGAAGTGAGCTCTGTGGCTTGATTGGGGCGAGTCCAGTCTATTAGGAACCTGAAACTGAGTCGGTGCTGGTCAGAACAGCTGATTTAATCTGTGTCCATGTTATTTATTCTGTAAACTCGACAGGAAGCTGAATCAGAGACAGAGAGACAAACCCTCTGTTTAAAGTCATCTTCCAAAAACCTCTTTTTATTAAAAACAAACTATATTCAGCAATAATCTACATCTAAGCTTTTAGTTTCTTAAAAACATTCACTGTGACACAACTAGAAAAGTCTCAGTCTCATTTTATATTAGTTTAGATCCAGTCTTTGTCTTGATGAGTTCTACCACAGCTCTACCTGCTGGGTAAACTGTAGTACTGCTACAGTACTACTACAGTACTGCTACAGTACTACCACCACCAGGAAACCAGACTCTCCATGTGAGGCACGGTGGAGGTGGAGTCACAAACTCACTGCTGATGATGACCCTCACCTTCTCAGAGACCTTCATCAGGATCCAAAACCCAGCAGGAAAAACCAGTGGAACCAAAGTTCACTTTCATCAACTCACGATTATTTCTCGTGTTTAACACACTTTACTCATCTGATCCACTGTTTGACCTTAAAATCAGCTGCAGTAGAAATAAACGTCTGTCCAACAGAGAAATGAATGAAAAGTCAACCGGAATCTTTAATTAATAAAAAACATTCAAACTAAAAGTTGCTGTTTTAAGGCATCAGCATGTTCATCTGTGAGGAAGAGGAAGAGTCTGGACATTTTATCAGCCTCACATCTGTTTAGCATCATCAGCTGACGATGCTAATCTAAGTAACATCAACACACAAAGAATCAAATGTCAAAATGAGAAAACTACCAACAAACAGTTGTGAACACAAGCTCAGCACACAGGCGTCACCCCCCCCGGTCCAGATAGGGGGGGGGGGGGGGGGCTCGTTCCAATGCTCTTCATCAGCAGCCTCAGTGCGACTTTACAAAACCTGGAGCTTCAATGAGTTTTTACTGATCACAGCTGGACAGCTTTTTTAGAGCAGGTATTAACGTGTGTGTGTGTGTGGGGGGGGCATTTAGTCTATAGTCAGGAATTGGCCATAACTAATTAGCATGTATATTTCTGTTGATGTAACAAGGTACTAACGTGTGTGTGTGTGTGGGGGGGGGGGGGTACGCAGTCTTACCACTGACGAGGTCCCAAAGCTTTTCTACATGTTCTGAAACAGACACGAGGTGAAAACAGGGAACACTGATGAAAAAGTGTCATCTCTCTGTTTCTACCAATTCGTCATTCTGAGGTAAGAAATAAGTTTTATCAGAAGCGTCGCGTGAAGAAATGTGAACTCAGGAACGAGTCTCCTTCTCGACAGCTTCATTCAGCTGCAGAGACAGAAACCGTCGCCTTAAATTTAACATCACATACAGTTTGTTCTTCTCTCTGTGAGACACGTTCAGACATTTAATGTGACAATAACTGTTATAAAGGACAAGTTCACTGTTTTTTTCACGGCTATCTGAAAACAACAATCAGATTGTTAAAAACTTTTGAGTTGTTTATTTGCAGCTAATAAATGATCACATCGTTCTATTTGTACCAAACTTAACAAAATCATCAGAAGATGTGTTTAAAATCACAGTTAGAGTGAAAAACACTGCAGCTGTTTCTTCTTTTATTAGCATGATGTAAAAAAACAAAACTACAGAAACATAAAAGAAGATGGAGCATCTCTGAACACACCAACGGTCTCTACTTACAGCTGCATGTTCAATGAGTGATGGGTGACTGTGATAGCTTGTGTCTCTGCAGGCCGAGATTGAAAAGCAGGAGGAAAACTGCTCTGAACTATTTGGTTTTCTTGTCTGTGGCCAGGGTGTCGTGGAGCTTAGAAACACTCTTTTCAAACTGGTCCATCACCAGGGTCCCGTTCTCGTCAAAGAACGCTGACACTGATTTGGTGAACTCCCTTTCCCTCAAGTTCTTGGACTTCCCGTCGATGAAGGAGACTCTGAGGGTGTACTGGTCGTCAAACCTGAGGGAACAACATGAGGAGAGTCCACATAATCAGGAGGCATAAAAACAAGACTAGACGTACCAACAGATGTACGGTGGCCCTGAGAGGTCAACACATACTGATATCTATGCTGGCTACGACACAGAAAAGTGTCCAAAGATGGAAACGTGATCCTGAACCATCAAAGCTTGTGTCACAACTCCGCCGTCATGTGACCTGTGGATCGAGAAGCTTCAAACATCATCAGTGCTTCACTGGTTTGAGTTTGTACTAAATTAACAGGAAGACGCATCGTCGTGATTCATCAGTGTTGGATTTTGAGGAGAGACAGACACGAGTTTACTGAAAGTTTAGCATCACTCTGATGTCACACCACAGGATAAGATGTTGCCTCCTTGCGCTAGCTCCGTTAGCTCAGCTGCTAATGAGCTGCGTTCTGAAAGTGAGGTCTAGGTTCACATCCCGACCATCAGACACATGATTGTGTTGTTGATCTCTCGCTCGCTCAGCTGCTATGTGTGGTGCGTTTAAATTCATCATTACACCACGAAGCTCTGTATTTGGAGACAACACAGAACAGGGACCTCTGCACAGCGTCAGTCTGTAAGTCATACCTTCAGACAGACTTTCCCTTGTGACACTTGCCTTAACCTCAGTGAACCAGCAGGAGTCGCTGTCCAGCCTGTTTTACCAGCACTAATCATAACTTTATTTCATTCAAGAGATGATGAAAGGTAAAGTCTCAGGGAGGAAACGAACCAGATTGTGGATCAGAGTGAATGTTGACGGGGCAGGAGCAGCTCCAAACCCAAAGACTGTGACTCACCGTTTGAGGGATGAGGACAGTTGCCAGATGTGGTCTGGATCCATCCCAGCTGGATCCTTCTGCAGGGCCACCAGGAAGATGTTTTTCTCTTTGTAGGAGGTGTAGAGCGTCAGGATGCCCATCATGATGAAGTAGGTGATGGAGGACGAGTCAAGGAACAAGAAGCAAACCCAAACCAGCACAGAACAAACCAGCTGTGATTCATGAGACCGGACTACATCATCATGTTTTACTGAGCAGATCAACTCTGAGGAGGACCAAGTTCTGATTCACACTCCCTCTGGATCATCAGAAACCTGGATTCATTCATCTCCATCACCAATTAACACATAATCCTTACATTCTTGTTACTGGTGGGTTGTTAGTGGATATGAGATGACGCAGCAAGCAAGGACTGGTCTGGACTCAGGGAAGGGGTACAGATAGTCCCAGACCAGCGCCACCATGGCGAACAGACAGGAAACGGTACAGATCAACAGGCGACTGTCGACCAGGTGAAAGTTCTCCACGTAACCGTACTTCTCCAGCAGGACCTGATAACAAGAGTGTTAAACAGGGACAACGAACATGAACTCAGACATCAGAACAGGGTCAGAATCAGAACCTTGTCTTCACTGTGATGTTATTCAGAGCAGGAATTAACAAAATAGCCTTTGTTATGGACAAAGTTGTTTGTGGTTCTTTAGTCAGTCGGTGCTGAACAAGCTTTAGACTGGTTGTGTTATTAGTGTTTTTACCAACTACGCAGCTGTGGTGCTGGTTCTGGGTCGTTTCACTTTACTGTACACGGTGTGTATCGTGTATGTTCATCTTGTCTTCAGAGATCGAGTTTGGTGTGTTTGCACCACCCAGCCAGATTACCTTAAACTCAGATTATGTGTGATGAGACTAAAAAAATTACCTTTTTCCCAGCATCGTCCAAAGAGTTCTTCACAGCTGCTCCGTCCCACTTATCGATCTTCACTGGCTTTTCATCGATCCTCCACTGAAACACACAACGCTGATTCTCACACACTTATCGTGCGCAGACTTTGAAATCTTCGCCGATTGCTTCATTCTTTGCGCATCTTATCAACATTACTGTTTGTGAAACCAGCGCGAAAAGAGGCAGAAAAATTAATTGTTAGTTTTCTGTACGGAGTTTGGTGCAGCAGCTGGAAACAGGAAACGGAACAAACCGCTGCAGTTTAACCACAAACTGATTCAAGCACAGCACCAAGAAAAATACACGTAAGTCTCTTTACTAACTCCGTATATTTTTATTCCAAATAACTTACTTTAGCCTGTGACCGTTAGATTAACTCGCCAACAACCGCACCTTTAAAACCGCGTAGCGTGATCTTCTTGCAGAAAACTAACGCTTCTATTCCTGCAGTTCAAGCTTCAAGGTCAATTACAAAGCAGAAATTGTATTTTAAGCTCCGTTAAAAAGGAAAACATCTCACTTTCTCCAGGAGACCACTCTTTCCGTTCCTCGCAGCAGCCATCTTTTCTCTTCCGCTACAAATGCGGCTCCTGTGATCTGGACGCATCTGATTGGTTCGTAGCGAGAGTTGAATACGAGTGACGTGTGACGTAACACGTCAGCAACGTAAGCACAAACTCGAGAAAATAGAATCTGGACTCAACACATTTTATACTATGAGGATAAAAAAGGGAACGAAAAAAATTATTAATTTGTATTTAAAAATACATATATATATACATACACACACGCACACACACACACTCCTCAGCTATGTGGGGTTCTCCATCACATATTCAACCTGAGCCTACAGCTGGAGAGAGTTCCTCTGGGGTGGAAA
>JAUMTR010000005.1:274203-286203 GCA_032270685.1 Microctenopoma stevenorrisi | reverse complement strand
GACACACACCGACACACACCGACACACACCGACACTCCGACACACACACCGACACACACACACACACACACACACACATATATATATACATATATAATCTATATACAAATATTTATACATGTCTATTTGAATTTTGAGCTTTTTCCACATCGTTAATCAGGCAGCCATCGATGACCCCAGCAGAACAAAAATATGAATCTTAAACTTTACACATTAAAAGACGACAGGACGCATCTTAAGTTGTTTTATGTCTTTTAGTTTTTCTTGGTTTCCAGCAACCTCGGCTCTCTGACTCTTCCCAATACAAAACTACTGAAATATAAACTATGAATATCGCCCATCGGACAGTCTCAGGTCATTTGGCACTCAGCAATAACTCCCGGACCAGCCTCTCACTCTGACACCTATATGTCAGACTGCATCGACTGAAGGATGAAAAGCTTTAGTACAGCTTTATAAAATGTGCATATCAGTGTTATACAGAGTAAAGCTTGTGACAAATAAAAAAAAAGCCCTTCAGCAACAAAAGCTCTCCAACACTTAACCGTCAATAATTAATAATCATGTACAGGTATCATATCTCTCAGAAACATCCCTGCTCCAATCATCAAGAAACTAACGAGTTCTGATTGAAAACATGATTAAATAATCAGACCAACGTAACCTGGAATGTGAAGCGATGATTTGTAGATGATGGGCTGAAGCTGTATTCACATTATGAAATCAGAAGATTCACGTGGGAATATAAGTCATTATACCTAAATACAGATTTGATGTGCTTGTACTTCAATTACAACGTTAATGATCCCACTTCTATGTAGCAGAATAGACATCATCCAAAAATCAATAATTGTTTCTTTATCAAATTAAAAACAGTAGTAGAGTGTGCACTGATATATAAACGGGAACGGGTTAAATTTAACGCTACCTAACCCCCCACACACTGCGTTAACATTAAATCGTCTGTTTTCTGTCCGGAACATGTCTGAACCGTTTCAAACAGGAAACCAACACTCGGTTCTTTACTAATCTGGATTTAAATACAGAAATTACACATTTTTATTATTCAGTGAATCCTGGAGCAATTGGTTAATAAACAGTAACTGTTCAGATAATTAATCAAGTGAATTATTATTTCTGGAATTAATAATAGAAACACCTGCAGGTTTCAACTTTTCACAAATAGATATTTTTTTACTGCTGTGACATTTTACACAGTCGTTCGAGAACAATTTGATGGTATTTTAAACCTGGCTTGTAATGGATCTGAAACCCAGACCGTCCTTGGTTTTAAACTGAACTGAAAAACGGTTCAGTTCAGCCTCAGACTAAGTGGGCTGTTATTATGGTTCGATCAGTCTGGTTCGTTTACCCCTTGGTTCTGAACACTGCGCAGAGACCTGTGAGGATGGGGACCTGGTCCAGTGCGCGGTAGGTTTGAGCTGATTTTCCACCGGTGAACAGAGAAAAATGTGTTTTGGTTCATTTGGACTTTTTGCTGTGACGATTAACCAAACTAAATTCAGAGCAGATACACTATGGGTTTGATACGCTCCACGGGTAACTCCAAGCATCGAGACATGTTTAGAAATGAACCAAGAGACCCTGACACCAGTCCATGATCATATGGCTTCTCACACATGCTTCTCTTACAGTCCAAGCTGCAACTGTATATTTTTAACGTTGACCCCAAAAAGCCCCACAACATGACTTTTCTCTCCTAGAGAGTAACGAGTCAAACCCCTGACCCCCGGTCCAAAGTACAGGTCTGTGGTGGTCCTTTCTGATAAGTCAGGGTTCTCCTACTTTGGATTGTGGAACACACAGCTCTCACAAGGGTTTTTGAAGCCAGTTCTGTCGGGTCGTTGTGGGGAGACCTCCACAGAGCTCTATCAGATCCTGATGGACTGGTTCGGCTATAGTTCGTGCTCGTTTTTATCTTCGTGTCAGTGAGCTCAGTTTTTGGTCATTTGCTGGTGTAAATACAGGTTTGGAAGAAAAGAACAGGTTCAGGATCTTGAACATTTTTCTAAATATATTTGAAATAAAATCCAATTGCTGCTGCGATGATGGTCGTGTAAAAACATTCATACTTTCTCTTTATCTTCACCTTTCATCACTTGCATATATAAACCTCAGCAGATGACTCCTCTCTAGTGCTTCTTGTTGATTCTCCGAGATCTCCGCAGGCCTCGCCTCCTCCGGTTCTGATTGGACATCCAGGATCGAAGAAAGTACTTGTCAGGGCTCCTCCTGCGATTGACTGTCTGGTTTTCCAGGTCGAACTGTCTCTGCAGCTTCAGGGCGAGTGCTCGGTCCTGACGTTCCTGCTGGATCTGATGTATGTACCGCTCATCAAAGGCCTCCTGGCTGACCGACCGAGTCCTCTTCAGGTCCGAGTCCCATTCTGAGTCCAGGTGTTTAGTCTTCTGCTTCCTCTTTTTGCCCCTCCTTGAGGTAGACTGGTTGTGGATGCTACTGTCGGACTCCTTCTTGGGACTCTGTGAGTCCTTGGGCACTAACTTACACAACTGAAAACCAGAGTTTTTGGTGTATGGCGAGAACGACTGTTTTCGACTAAAGATTGTTCCTCCGCTGCAGGATTCAGGAGCAGCTCCTGTCGGTTCAAAATCGGAACTTATTCTTAAAGCCGCCTCATTGGTGCAGCGGATCGCAGGAACTCTTATCTTCACCGACTGGAAACTGTCCATGTCTCCGGCTGGAGGCTCAAATAGGAGGCGCCTCTTGTTGATGGACATCACTCCGTCTGCTACTGGGGACTGCTTAATTTTTGTGGCGTCCTCGAAACCACTGGTCTTGTTGTGAAGCTCGGTGACGGGGCTTGTTAGTGTGGCCTTCGAGTTCACTTTGAGGCTTTGGCGGTCCAGTTCAATCTGTCTCCACTTTTGAAGGACAGCGGGACTGGCCTCGTAGCTGGTGGCCTTCTGCAGGCCACGGGTGAGATTCCTGGGGGTGGATTTGACAATGGTGGGCTCCACCAGGCGGCCGTCCGGCAGGCGTTTGGGTGGTGTGCAGGGCGAGCAGACGATTGGTTTGAAGTGGTTCAGCTCCTCCGAGATGCTGTCGTTGCTGTCGGGGCTGATGGAGCGCTCGGGTCCGGAAGGAGGTAGGACCAGAGGCGTGGACGACGAGGATGTGACGACAACTCGCCAGGTGAGTCTCCGGTCAGGAGCTGTGATCGGAGCCGAGACAGAGCGACTGTTCTCAGAGGACAGGAGGATACCTGCTGTGTAGCTGTGGTTGATACCGACCTTGTAGAACAGAGGCAGGAGAGATAAAGGTTAAAAACAAGTTTTACACTTTGGGATGAACCCAAGTTCAAGATCAGATAAATCAAAGGGGATTGAGAATCATATTTATCCTTACTTAATTTAATAAATCCACTGATGATGAAAGATAACTGACATCCACAAAACAAAGCATATTTTTATTTTTATTTTCACTTTCAAGTAACCTGCTTACTTTCTTACTTAACCCATTAGTTCTTTGGTCTATCAAATGTTCAAAATACAGTTTTCCAGAGTCCAGTGCAGTTTACCATCTTAGGGTTGGAGTCGTACCTGCTCCATCATGTTCGGCTGGGTGACCTTCAGCTTTCCCCCTCTGTCCTCCACTGGATCAGTGCAGCTTCGACTCCTCTGAGAACTACTGAAGAAGAAAAACACTCATTAAAGTCACATAACATAACACATTTAACTAACTGTGGAAGAGGCTCCATCCTCTTTTAAAGCACCAACATGTAGTGCAGCTCGTGACAAGGTTCCATTTCAGGGACTTGGTCTTCTTGAAAAAAACAGCGGGGAAGACGGCTGGAGGATGAACGTACATTTTCCTTGAAGGATTCTCACAGGTGTGTGTGATGCCCCAGTGTTGGGTCTGACAGAGAAAAGATGTTTGAGTCGATCTGCTCACCCAGTGAAAGTTGAGGTTTTGGTTTTCCTGATGAAGGCGGAGATGTTTCTGATCCTGCTGCTGATCGGCTCCTCGTTCTCAGAATCAGACAGTACTCCCTGTAAAAGAACAATATTTTAGGAGCTGATGAGATGGATTTGTCAATAGTGGCCGAGCAGGAAACCACTCCTGCAAAATGTTCTCGGAATGACGCATCTTGTTGCCTCTAGGACTAAGTCAGATCAACATCCTCACTCAGGAACACTTTCTCATATCCACCATAATGGTGTGGAGCTGTTCTGCTTCTGATTCTTTTCTTCCCTTTTGACCTGAGAGCACCTGCAAGTCAAAGGTTGGGGCTGCACGGAGACGAGCTGGACCATAGCTCATCTTGGCAGATGGTAAATACGTTGACAGTTGAACAATCCTGGAAGTAAATCTGACTCACCTTGTGTTTTCCCGTCTGTCCGTCTGCAGACTTTGGGATGAGAGCGGGAGAGATGAAGAACTCTATAAACACCAAAAAAAAAAATTATAAATCAACATAAAAACATAATCAGATTATAAAATTAAACACACAAAAGGTTTGTTCTGCTGTATGCATATGTATTTTTCTGGATGATGTATTATATAGTTCTGAAAGGTCTTCTTATTAAAAAAGCCTTCCGAATAAACTAAACTGATAAAATGACAATAAAAATGTACATGTAACAACCTACACCATTAAGACAAGAGACTTTTCTCATTTCACAAAAAAACGTTTGTAAAATGTTGAATGTCTGAACACAAGCAGGAAAAACAAGCTACATCTACCGTAAAACTGCAAGAAAAGCATCGTAAAAATCAGAAATGATTTGATGGAACACTTTTTTTACCTCCTCTCAACAAGAATCAAGTTTCATGAGTTCACAATATTATTTTAGTTTAAGTTGTCCAGCAGTAAAAAGTAAGTATCTACAGATCAACATTCTTAAACAACTAATCTGATAACTAGCTAATTGCTGCTGTTATTTCTGGGATAAATGTGTCGATGTAATGTACAGTAATGAACACGCAATCAAATGGGTGAAATAAACCTTTAAATAAAGTGAAAACCTGGACAGAACATATCAGTGATAATAATGCAGAATAGCTGAGGCTGATTGATTCAGACAGATAATGAACAGAGCAGCTGTACAAGTCTGGACAAGTCTTCAACTCCAGACCTGAACCTGAACAAAAACTGACCAAAAACTACAGACAACTTTAGCCTGGAGCTGCTGTTTAAAGTCACATTTCAAACACTAAAATGAATGAAAAGCGTTTAAAAACAGCTTCATTAAAAACACAATTTAATTTGTCCCACATCGTCACAAACACGCTAATTATTTTCACTTCCAGCTGTTTTATCAGGCCTTAAGATTAAACTGAGAAAGAACTGACACTGAACATTAAACACTTTCTGAATCTTTCTGCGGCTCGTCTGTGAAACGAACACCCAGCGTCGGTTCTGTTAAGGCGGTATATGAGTCGTTCTTTTCACGGTAAACACACGTACCTCTGCGGCTGTCACAGTCCCTTCTGCCCGGCCTGCTGCTGCTTCTCTCGGGCTCACTCTTTCTCCGGAGCCGCTCTTCGCTGCCTGAGTGTCTCCGGGCTAGGCAAAGCAGACAGGCCGGGTGTCCACAGGGCGGTCTCACGCCGGCCTCAGGCTCCGCGCACGACGGGCACTTCTTGACTTCATCCTCTTGGGTGCTCGACCCGCACCTAGCTCCGAGCCTGGCCCGGGTCCTGCCGGAGGCGGCGCTGGCCGGTCGTCCAGGCCGATCGGCGGACCCTGCGGTCGCCATCTTCCCTGGTGAGTCTTCTCGCTCCGGTCCGCTCTGAAAACAAGCCCCGCCCTGCACGAGCGCAGAGTGGACGCGCGTACAGCCCGCCAACCGAGCGGTTGGATCACGGCGTGAACCTGGCTGATATGTCCCAGGTAAACTTCAAAATAAAACCGCTCCTCAAACACAAACCCCGTGGACTGCAGGTAAGGCCTTGGGACATTCAGTTGTAGAATGACTTATTAACAGTTAGTTTTTGTAGTGCACCATTGGGTGTAACCACGAGTGGCAGTGAATTACTTGAACATAGTAAAACATGGTAATTACAGAGTATAGAGAAAATTATGTTACACGAGAAGTAAATATACGTTGTTTTATACAAAAAACTAAAACGTTATCAAAGTTCCGTGAATTGTGAAAAACTGGCCTTGGGAGTAGTGGTTTACGTTTTATTGTGAATGGGTTTTAAACCGGAAACAGATTTCTATTTGACCGCGGAAGAAGAAAAGAACAACAACAATGGCGGCGGGCTAAGAGCAAAGTAGCCACAAAGAGAAGAATATAAAGAGGTGGACGGTGAAGTTAGAGAGGTAAAAACCCTGAAAATGAACGAATGCAAAAATAAACTCAACTAATAATGATTCAACCAAAACTGATTTCACCTAAAACTAAAACGCACGGATAAAACAGGGTTTCGTGATTCAGTGACTCAATATGTAGCAGTTATGTTGAAACCAGTAGAAATAGCGACATCTGCTGGTCAAACGTTCGGTACTGCACCTGTCGCCTGAAGCCTGGTGAAACATGATTAAACATTGATTGTGCTGAATATATCACATAATCACTATAATAGATAAATTTCGTGGCGCCACTAAGTAAAACTGAAATGTAAATTACTAATACAGGTAATGTCTAGTGACAGGAGCTGAGTGTATGTATTAGCTTTCTTAATATAACCGTGTTCCAAATAATGATCTTTGTAAAATGTCAAAAACAGGAAGTGATTATTTAAACTTCTATTTAACTGAAAATCATACAAAGACTTTGTAATAAATTTAATACAGTGATGCAGCACAGTGGATCTTTTGTGTTGCTGGCTTTGTACTATTTCCAGGACTTGTTGCTGGTCTGGTCCCAGCTCAGAATGCAGGGCAGCAGGCCTGTGGTGGAGGTGGTCCGTCGTGGCCTTGTCTCCTATCAGGAGGCCTTGAAGCTGCAGCAGTTCTACGTTAACCGACATCAAACCAGTCTAGCTCACACTCTACTGCTGTGTCAACACCCGCCTGTCTACACCACCGGGATCCGTCACAAACCCTACCCAGCCTCCCTCCTGGACCCACTCCGCCTGCTGGGGGCTGACGTGCACCGAGCCAACCGAGGGGGACTCATCACCTTCCACGGGCCAGGTCAGCTGGTCTGCTACCCCCTCCTGAACCTGGGCAGCTTTAAGAAGGTTGTAGCTGGTGTGCTGAGTTGAATGAGGTTTGATGTGAGTGGACATGTGCTGAATTTCGTTCTTTTGTCACAGAGTGTTCGTTGGTACGTGTGTGGGCTGGAGAAGACCATCATCTCGGTCTGCAGCCGGCTCGGCGTCGAAGCTTACACGTCTCCTCACACTGGAGTCTGGGTTGGAGACAAGAAGATCTGTGCTATAGGTATCATTTAATTAGAAGTTTGTGACACTGAGCCTTGAGTTTGTTCCTAAACTATTTGGTAAGGTGCTAACCTTACGCTGTGAAGGGAACATTTTTTACCTCCCTTTTGTCCCTGATGTCGTGTTGAAATAATAAGATGACTGTGAGGGTAACTACACTCAACCAGATGTGTTAGAGCCTGTAAATGCGAAAGACTCAGCATTAAGTCTCTTCACAGGTATCCACTGCGCTCGATACGTCACATCTCACGGTTTGGCTCTGAACTGTAACACCGACCTGTCGTGGTTCCACCACATCGTGCCGTGTGGCATTGAGGGGAAAGGAGTGACATCTCTGAGCGCTGAGCTGGGGAGGGACGTCAGCGTGGAGGAAGCCGTCCCTCATCTGCTGGACGCCTTCAGAGACCAGTTCAACTGTCGCCTGACTGACGGAGGACCTGCAGATGACAGTGGAGGGCTATCAGGGGATAGAAGCTGACCTGATCAGAACCACTGAGCTCGCAGTGCGGTTCTTCACACATGGGAAAGTGTCTGTGGACGAGACATCAAACCCAGGTGTAGCAGCTGAAACATAAAGATGATGTGTTGTTTCACACGTTACACGTTGTTGTTTTACAGAACAGAACAAACCAGAAAGATTATATACAAATAAACAAAGTTTACCAAAAAATAAATGAACATTAAACGTCTGTCTCCACAGGTAACAATATAAAACAAATATAAGTGAAAAAAATTATGAATACATTTTAGAGAT
Organism: Microctenopoma stevenorrisi; assembly: GCA_032270685.1. Lineage (NCBI taxonomy): Eukaryota > Metazoa > Chordata > Actinopteri > Anabantiformes > Anabantidae > Microctenopoma > Microctenopoma stevenorrisi. The sequence continues at coordinate 278,075 of JAUMTR010000005.1, read as the reverse complement.
GTTGCAGATCCACACCTGACTTGTCTTTATCCATAATTTATTGCCATGTCTCTGTGAATTTGATGAACACATTGTATAAATCTGTCCTGCAAAAATAAAGTGTCCTGCATAAAATGTGCGGCCTGGTAGCTCAATAGTTTAAGCGTCAGACTGGGATGTAGAAGGCCGCAGGTTCGAACCCCGTCTGACTCCTAATCCATCTCCTACCAGGCGTGTCCCTGAGCCAGACACTCAGCGCCAGCTCCCTGTAAGTCGCTTTGGATAAAAGCGTCTACAAAGTGAAGTAAAGCTGGGGGCTCTTATTTTGAAAATAAGCCGGCGGCTGGCGAAAAATTAACTGTTGTTCATTACGACTTTTACTGTTTCACATTTATGTGAAGATTTAGACGTTTTGTCTTACAACAACACTCAGGAACGTGTTCGGTGTTCAAGTGTTAGCATATAGTTATCAGGGTAATATCGTCTCCCTGTGGCCGTAGGTAACACTAGCTTCGCTGTAAAGTACAGAGTCACATGAACGTTACACCAGCAGCTTATCAACAGAGAGATGAGGTCCAGGAACCGGGAGCTAAGTACCGTTAGCATCGGGCCACCGCTGGCTGTTAGCTTCTTTAGCCGCAGGCGAATGTCTGTGCTGCACTGTACCGAGCTTTAGCTAACGCTAGTCCGGTTCTGTGTCAGCATGGGAGACGAGAACGGAATAACCGGGGACCTGAACGCCAACATGAAGTATCAGAGTACCGGCGACCAGCAGCTGGACAAAGCGGTGCTCCAGTGGTTAACATGGGACAAAGTGAGTGTGTGTCCACCGGTCACTTAGGAAGCTACGATGACCGGAGTCCTGTCTGTGCCACGGTGTTGGAGTAAAACGTCACACCAGACTTCCCTTAAAAAGTCGTACATTTAACGCAGACATTAAACACGTTGACCACCAGATGTAGCATTACTAGTTAAAATACTGCAGTTTGAAAAGAAATGTCATTTCGTTAACCGGTTCTTCAAATTATTTAGGGAAACAAGATATGTTTTATTACCTTTAAACTTTCTCTCCAGTTTTGTGAAGCGCACTGATGCGTTCAGGTGCGTATAAGCTGTATTGGAACAACTGTTGTTGCAGCAGAAAACATTTGTATTAAAAAGAAATCAAAGGTAAAAACTGTATACCGGATTACACCACTGGGACTAGAAAGGTCAGGAGATTTTGTCTGTAATGTTCTTATTGCAGTCATCTACCTCTATAGACAAATTAAAAATAGAGAGAAACTCAAAGGAAGTTCTGTGTGACGACACAGTCCAATGTGTGGGCTGGTGTGTGTGCGTTTTGCCCGCAGTGCAGACGTTCATAATCCTTGATAATCATCGTGTAATAGGCAGTACCTGCCTATTACCAGGCAGGTACTGCGAGCAGGTGGGTGGTGTTTGTGTCCATCATCCACCTCCAGTCGTGACAGAAGTGGAGCTGATGCACCAGCTCATTGATTCCAAGTTGCTGAACCAAAGATCTGTTAACTGGTTTTTACTCAGTCAGTGCTGTGTGTCTGTAAAGGTCACGACTGCTCCGTCTGCTGCTGACCTCCACCGTAAAGGTCAGCTGACACAGATACACACACACAGCAGGCTGAGTGATGTAATCCCTGTTGTTCTGGCCTCACGTCCTACGTGTCCCAGATTGACCCCATGTCGCCGCACCAGGCTCCATCCGTGACCAACATTAGTTTTGTTATTAATACATCTAACATGTAAGTAATGAAAGCTTGTAGACAGAGTCCAAACTTTTCCTAGATCCCTACAGACGAACTGAAGCAGATAGAGTGGCCTGGTAGCTCAATGGATTAAGCGTCAGACTGGGATGCAGAAGGTTGTGGGTTCGAACCCCGTCTGACTCCTAGTCCATCCTCTACCAGGTGTGTCCCTGAGCCAGACACTCAGCGCTAGCTCCTTGTAAGTTGCTTTGGATAAAAGCGTCTGCCAAACAAAGTAAAGTAAAGATGTAGGACGTTTCTGCTTATTCTGCCATCTTCATGTTCAGGAGATGCTCCTCCTCCTGCAGCCTCTGTCAGCTTTTTACACCTGTCTGTGTAAACTTTCTCCAGCTCTGTCAGGTCCAGGCTCCATACAGTCTGTCCTGCTCTGACTGAGTTCTTGTTCTGTGGTGCAGAACCAATGTACACGGGCCCAGGTGGAGTCTCTGGTGGCGGACGCTCGGTTGGACGATCTGAGGTCGAGACTCTGCAGCAGGATGCGTTTTGGAACAGCCGGACTCAGAGCGCCAATGGGAGCCGGCTTCAACCGAATCAATGACCTCACTGTGATCCAGTCCACGCAGGTGAGACCACGTAATACACCAGCAGAACTAAACAGGCCGGGTCTCCTCCACCTTTTTAATCCACACGAAAGGAAAAGAAATCAAGTTTGCTCTGTGTGTTTTCCTTTAGGGTCTGTTTTCGTACCTGTCCCGGTATTTTGCCGACTTTAGCAGCAGAGGAGTTGTTGTTGGATTCGACACCAGAGGACAGGAGGAGAGCGGCTGCAGCAGTGAGCGGTAATCAGCTATAAGCACTGTACAAACCTCCCAGAACCGGATCCTGGTCCATCAGAAGGACCCTGACAGATGAACAGTGGTTACAGTCCGATTGTGTTAGTAGACGGCCATGGCCAACGTTTGAACGAGTCATTTGTGTTTCAGGTTGGCGAAGCTGACGGCTGCTGTGATGCTCAGCAGAGACGTTCCTGTTCACCTGTTCTCCACTTTCGTCCCCACGCCGTACGTGGTGAGGAAACACTCCAGCTGTTCTGTAACTACACCAGCAGCTGTGTGGCTCTCATTAACCTGTTTGTTTTACCTCAGCCGTACGCTGTGAAGAAGCTCGGAGCAGCAGCTGGAGTGATGATCACTGCTTCACATAATCCTAAAGAGGACAACGGGTACAAGGTGAGCACAGACGGTGGACGTTGGACCTGCTACGTCTGTACAGTTAAAAAAACAATGTGTTTGTTTCCGGAGTCACATCATTGGGTTGTTTGGAATCACCTGATCACGGTAGGCATATTGCGTCACTTCCTGTTGTCGACACTGATCGATCAGTAACACGTTGTTTGCTGCTTGAACTATCTGCATTCCTATTATCTGACTTTTGTGGTTAGTGTCTGTTGCTACAGTTAAATAATACCTTTGTACTCAAGCACTTGTTCTTTACAACTCTTGCTAATTTTGTTAGTGACAACTAGCTAATACCCACGCCTTATGCGAGTTATGGCTTCCCTGTCTTCCTCTCCTTCTTCTCCCTCTGTGACCTGTTCTTTGTGTCATATGTTCTCATATTCCTCTGCCTAAGTTTCTGATAACGGTATATGTAATAGGTGTGAGTTATTTGCAGCCTTAGAGGCGAGGATGGTAGATTTGGAAACTCGGTTCTGCACCATGGAAAGTAAACCAGCTAGCCAGGTGCCCGTAGCTGGTGTGGAGCCAACTAGCTTAGCCTGTGCTAGCTTAGCTACTGTTAGCCGCCCCCCGGCAGCTCCCGAGCAGCCGGGAAACCAGTCTGGCTGGGTGACGGTCCGTAAGACGCATAGCCACAAGAAGCCCCCCAAGGTTCACCACCAACCTCTTCACGTGTCCAATAAGTTTTCTCCGCTCAGCGACACACCCGCTTAGTTACCCACTCTGGTTATTGGCAGCTCTATAGTCAGGAACGTAAAGCTAGAGACGCCAGCGACCATAGTTAAGTGCATCCCGGGGGCCAGAGCGGGCAACATCGAGTCGTATTTGAAACTCCTGTCTAAGGATAAGCGTAAATATAGTAAGATTATAATTCACGCAGGAGGTAATGACACCCGGCTACGTCAGTCGGAGGTCACTAAAGTTAACGTTG
>JAUMTR010000005.1:239493-263350 GCA_032270685.1 Microctenopoma stevenorrisi | reverse complement strand
TGAGATGTTTTGCTGAGGTGAGTTGCTGTCTGGAAAGAACAAGATCTCTGTTTTTGATAGATTTAGTTGGAGGTGTCGCTGGAGATGGAGCCCATTTACTGTTGGATCACAGTCCATCAGATGTTGACACAGTACCCTGCCGAGTCCTCAGAGTCCTGCTCTGCTTCGGGCAGGACTCCACTGGACGTCCGTACCATCCTCATTGTGTTCCTGCTGAACAGAGACTTCTCATAGTCCATCAGCTGCCTCCAAAAACCAGCGTTGGGTCTAATGAACGGACGCTGCTGCAGAACCAGTTCATGAGCCTGACGGAGGCTTACGCCCTGAAACCTGCAGAGACCAGAACCAGTGGGAGGTGCAAACACATGAAAAACAAGACAGCTTCAGAAACACACAACAGACAAAGCAAAGAACTGTTGGACTCTCAAACCAGGTCCAGACTGTCAGTCTAGAAGTCGAGTTCACCTCATTAGGTAGGCCACAATCAAAGCAGGAGAGCGGCTCCGCCCGGCGGTGCAATGGACCAGTGTGTTCCCTGCTTGGTTCTGGTGGATCCTTTCGGCCACAGGGTCAAAGTACTGTTTGAGGGGGGCGTGAGGGTGATCCTGGATAAGTACGTGGAGGACCTGCAGGCCTTCCAGCTGAGGGTACGACACGTTGTCCAGTCCGCTGGCGTTAACGATCAGAGTGATGTTCCTGCTGGTCAACACCCTGAGGTTCAGAGCCGGGTCCAGACCGCTGAGGTACAGACCAGGACAGACCTGAGTCACCGACATGTTCACCTGCAAAACCAAACTGATGAATCACAAGTATTAAAAACAGTATTTCTTCCCCCAAAATCTTTTTTTACTTTAGAGTACTTTACATTAATACTTAATTACATGAATACTAGATTAATTACACATTATAATAATACCCACACATAATACTCATTAATTAAAGTGTTTGCCAGCTTGTTGACGCGTGTCCGCGGAGACATGTCGGGACAAACACCGCGTCACCAGATGATGACTCACAGCCAGTTTCACTTCTGTTTCCAGTCCAACGATCAGCACATTCTCCTCCAGGTCCAGGTAAGATCTGCTCCGGTTCTGTCCGTTAAACACATCCAACTAGAATCGCTTAATGGGAAACACGCTGAGCGCAGCAGCTCCGACGTTTAAGCCAAACTTCAGCCAAAATAGCAACAGTTTAACGCTTCGTTCCGTAGCTGCGCTCAACGTTTGGTTATGTTATGTTATGTTATTCCAATATTACATGAAAATACTGTGTGTTGTTTAGTATTTGTCTTTAGGTTGGACTGAATAAGCCGCACTAAACATTACTGACGTGTACTTTATGAACGACACAGACCAAGAACATCTGATGCGTTCTTTAATGAATCTTGTTAAATAGTATTTTTGATGCCGAATGCAGGAGCAGGTCCTACTTCTTCACCACACCTTCACTGATCTCATCTAGCTGCTCCACTTTTGCCACAACACGAGGAAAAATATTTTCTGCCACTTTCAGAATAGAGTTTGGTGATAAGTGTGTCGCTGTCAGACTGTTCAGGAAGATGATTAAGGTGCAGCGCAGGGGTGACGTCATCTGTTTACTCACCTATTCACTGCTGATTTCACTGAAACATGAATTTTACAGAAAAGAATAAAAATAGCTGTTAAGATTAGCCAAAACATCCGGTATGGATTTTCACAATAAAAGCCTACGAAGGAAATTCCAACATAATTGATCAAGTCTAAACTTAATGACTACAACATCAATATTATTATTATTACTACATATTTAGTTATATTGTAAATTTAAATTTTTCCTCATCCTCCAATGTCTTATTGTCTCTGGTGTCTTTGTTGTTCTAGTCCAGACTACTGAAAAATGCAGAAACAGAATCCCAACAAGACTGAGACAGGTCCGACCCAGAAAATCCTAATACCACAAGTTAGATACCACCCGACCATCCAGACCCAAACGCCTGGAGCACCAGCCAAAACCAATAAAACCAGGACCAGTCACAGATCCGCAGTTAGATGCCCCCCTTTGACTGGGAATCAGGGTGGGGACAACACTGCCAAGATTGATCCAGTTTCTGATGTAAAACCAGGTTCTGATAGAGCACAGAAACAAAAACCGAGCCCTCAGAAACCTGCCAAGACATCAAATAAGAACCTGAACCACAGAGGTGTTGAACATCCAGATTCTGCTCCACAGAAACTAGACCAGCTCTCCCGGAATGACCATTCCCGACCAGAAGATATCCCTCTGGGTCTGGGTGTCCAGCTGGACAGTAATGTGGTGGAGGAAGTGGAAGTTCTGACCCGAGGACAGAGGACCAACCAGGACTGGTTCTCCTGGAGGAAAAACCGGATCACGGCCTCTGTGGCTCATCGGATTGCTCACTGTGGCTTTGTTAACGGCAAGAGCAGAACCCCACCCTCTTCTTACCTGGCAGCGATCACAGGTACGCCCCCCCCCGCAATTATACAAGCACACCCTTTAGACAAGTGTCATGCTGGGATTCTATGAGGTCTTTGAGATATGAAGATCTATCAGCCCCTCATATGCTTTAATTTTAGGCTCAGCCTTTATAGCCCAAAAAACGGGTTCTTTATTAAATAAACCAGCTGTGACTCTACAGGTGAGGGTCCAAGAGTCCAGACCAGAGCCATGAGTTGGGGGATTGAAATGGAGGCAAAGGTTGTCCGCAGGTACCAGGTAGGTTTTGTGAACTCTTCACTCTGCTTCAATAATGAACATTAACTCCTGCTGGTTCGGGTGTCTCTGCAGCTGGATTTTGGACTGAGGCAAAGATTGTTAGTGATGGAAGATGCTCCTCTGTGTGTGAACTCGAATTACAAGCACATGGCTAAATACAAAAACCACAGGAATAAAAGCAGAAGTAAAATAAAATATTAATGAACTTACTCCTCAGACACTGAAAAGTTCTGCGCTGGGTCGGTCCGTCTTGGTTCAGGACTGTGGTCTCTTCATTGACGTCCACCATCCCTGGCTGGCTGCAAGTCCTGATGGCATTGTGACGGACGGACAGACAGGCAAACGGCTGCTCTGCCTGGAGGTGAAGTGTCCCTACAAACACAGACACAGGCGAGTGGAGGACGCCTGCAGGGACGACCGCGCTTTCTGTCTGCAAATACAGGAGGACGAGGACGGGGGGAAGTCCAGAGGGGTAAATTAGTTTTGAATGTCACTCTGCTGTTAGCTCGTACTGTTGCTAAGCTAACATCTCGTCCTCCTGTCCCAGGCTCCCGTCTATTGTCTGAAGACGTCTCACAGTTACTTCACTCAGATCCAGTGTCAGCTGGCTGTGACGGGTTTGCGCCACGCCGACCTCGTCGTCTTCACCCTAAAGGAGACGGCCATTGTACCTGTGACCTTCGACCCCCACCTGTGGGAGGAGACAGTGTCCAAACTGGAGGTTTTCTACAAGGATGCTGTGCTGCCGAAGCTCAGAGAGAGGGCGGGGCTGGGGTCGGCGGCAGCCTGGAAACCAGAGCAGTAGAGGAGAGGTTCTCTGAAGGTTCCTGCTGCCAGACTCATGACGGACAGTTTACAAATCATGAAACAGAAAATGTTGAGACCAGTTTTACTTTATGTGGTCAGAGCAGGTGGGTGCGAATGGGGGGGGGTGGGGGGATGAACCCTAAATGAATGTAAATTAATTATTTTTTTTAGATAAAGACTAAACTAAAGATGCAGAAGTTTCCTGCTGAATCTGTCCACCGGGACATTACGAGTATTTAAACAGATGATCACAGCGAGTCAGAGACAAAGTGCGTTCATCTGGCAATGATCACAAAAAATGATTGTTTAATTATTAAAAAGGAAAAACATTTATTTTGTGATACTTCGACTGTACTACAGTTCAGAAGTAAATATTGTAGTATTTATATTAGGTGAGTTTTAAAGATTTTAACCTGTTACATCAATATTTTTATTACTTTTTCATCGTCATACTTTAGCTCAGGAAACATTTTAAATGCAGTCCGACACCTTTGAGCTGGGAGGACTCAGCAGAAACACAGAGTCCAGTTCAACAGGTTCTTATGTTTGATTCATTATCTCAGTACGTTCTGTTCATTTTTGTCATGATCCTAAATTCTCGTTAAACACTGCTGATGATGGACCCACGCTCCGGAGACACCGTCCGCGTGGGAGCTGCAGTTTTCTCACTGTGCCGGGGATTTTATTTTAGATTTGACTGTCTATTTTTTCCACTACATTGTGCCTAAAACTGAACCGCTACTCTTTTCATGTGGTACCTGGACCTGAGCACATCTGTAACCACTTTAAGGCTCTGTGATAATAAAGCTTCTTCCAAAATAACCTCAACAAAAGACTCAAAGCGTCGACGTTAAAATACGAACCATCCGTGAATCAGCCCGTCGCCTAAAACAATGACATATTCAGGTCCGTGTTCGTTTTATTAGCAGTGCCAGGCTTCTCTGCAGGGTCTGTTTTCATTCGTACTGTTCAACGGACACAGTATACGCGTGGACCTGCTGCAGACTGGACTCATACAACAGAACATTGTGGTTCAGAAACATTGCTAAAGTTGAGCTGAAGGTAAAAGGTGCCTGGGAGCCGCACTGCTGCTCGCTGAGGAGGAACTATTAAAGTTAAAGACGAGAATGTAACTGATGATCTAATGCTTTTATTGTATCTCTGATGGAAATATAGAACGTCAGGTCCTTTAAAAAGCATAAAACCTCCACGAGTCGATGATACAAAACAAAATCGGTTTTAATGAGACGACAGACAAACGACCTAGTTTAAATAATCCTCCCGAGTCCGCTGTGACCTCACCAGGTGACTGACCAATCAGCTCGCAGCAGATCACCCCCTGCAGCAGGAAGTGAGACAGTTCAGAGGAGTCCGCTCTGGCTCGGCTGACTGGCCGACTGACAGGTGTCATTATGGAGGGGGCGGGGTTAGTGATAGTGGTGGGCGTGGCCAGCGCTCACAGGTAACCCTCCTTCTTGAACTGCTCGTGCAGGATGTCTCGGTACTCGTCGAAGCCGCCATCGATGCGATGAACTTTCCCGTTTTCACACACCCACAGCTCTTTGCACACCAACCGGATCAGACGCTCGTCGTGCGAAACCAGGATGACTCCGCCCTGAAACACACAACACACCTGAGCAGATGCCTTTATAATCAACGACTCACCTGGTGACTGACAATCTAAACCTGAATCTAGGCTGAAACCAGGTCTGAACCAGTCTTCACATCAGTGGTTTCAAACTGACACTGGTCCTCAGAGACAGACTTTCTGAGACTCACTTTGAACTTGTTGAGAGCTTTGGCCAGAGCCTCGATGGTCTCCATGTCCAGATGGTTGGTCGGCTCGTCCAGGATGTAGAAGTTTGGACTGGAGGACACAGACAGGAGGTTACTGAGCGTCGGTTCGGTAACAGCTGGTCGAACATGACACACTTTCAATGGAAGTTCAGCTCGGCTCTGTGGTCGCGTCAATGTCACATTTATCTTCCTATTTTCAGACCCATAGCTTTCTCTCACCATGGCATGGTCATCTGTGCAAAGGCCACGCGACTCTTCTGTCCTCCTGACAGACTGGCCACCGGCCTCGTGGCCAGCTCTCCGGTGATACCGTACCCTCCCAGCTGGTGTCGGTACTCCTCCTCAGTCCGACCTGCCGGCAGCAACCAGCCAGACTTTAGCTATGCCGTTTGTTACCATGATAACTCAGTGAGATGTCTGCTGATGTTTGTGTAGTTACCAGGGAACCTGTTGAGCAGCAGCTCCACAGAGCAGACGTTCAGGTCCAGTTGGTCCACGTGGTGCTGACTGAAGTAACCGATCTTTAAGTTCCTGAAGAGACGGGTAAAGTTCTAAAGTGAGACTTGGGTCTGGTTAATCACTGTTCCAAAAACCACACGCCGAGTGTCAGCAGTTTGTTGTAAACAGACCAAGGTCTCTTCTTTGCTCTGATTGGTTGGCTGGCCGTCTTACCTGTGAGCTTGTCGGACTCCGCTGACCAGCATTAAATCTCCCATCAGCAGTTTGAGGACTGTGGATTTACCGGCACCGTTTTCCCCGACCTGACAGTAAACACAACACGGTTCTTATGGGTTCTGGTAAACAGCAATATGTGACTAGTTTGCAACTGCACACTTTGGTAGATTCTACATTTTGACACGTACGATGCAGATTCGAGACTCGAGGTCAGCCGACAGGTTGAGTCCAGAGAAGAGCGGCATGTCTGGACTGTAGTAAAACTCCACTTCGTCTAACTGCAGGATTGGAGGAGACAACTTCTCAAAGTTATCTGGAAACCTGCAGAAGACAGCGATCAGTCATTCTCTAATCAGACTACAATGAATTCAGGTTTCAGATCCAGACTCAGGATTTGTTTTTTGCGACAGCGTTGTTTCTTCCTACCTCAAAGTGACCTCCGTTTCTTTTTCTATTGGCTTCAGCTCAGGTCTACAGGAGGAAACAACACAGTTAGTGAAGCGTTTGTGTGGACTCAGATTCAATGTGTCACAGATGTTTCAGGACTCACAGCTTTTCCAGCAGCTTCAGTTTGCTCTGGACCTGAGCTGCTCTGTTGGCGTTGTACCGAAATCTGTCGATGAAAACCTGCAACACAAACCAGTCCGTCATGTGACCTGCATCTGCCAATTACCATCCTCCAAACACCTGCTTCCCTCACAGTGTCCGTACTGCAGCATTACCCGCACGTGTCGTCTGTACTGCAGTATTACCAGTATGTGTCTTCTGTACTGCAGTATTACCCGCACGTGTCGTCTGTACTGCAGTATTACCAGTATGTGTCTTCTGTACTGCAGTATTACCCGTATGTGTCTTCTGTACTGCAGTATTACCAGTATGTGTCATCTGTACTGCAGTATTACCCGCATGTGTCATCTGTACTGCAGCATTACCAGTATGTGTCTTCTGTACTGCAGTATTACCCGTATGTGTCTTCTGTACTGCAGTATTACCAGTATGTGTCTTCTGTACTGCAGTATTACCAGTATGTGTCTTCTGTACTGCAGTATTACCAGTATGTGTCATCTGTACTGCAGTATTACCCGTATGTGTCTTCTGTACTGCAGTATTACCCGCATGTGTCATCTGTACTGCAGCATTACCAGTATGTGTCATCTGTACTGCAGTATTACCTGTATGTGTTGTCTGTACTGCAGCTGGGCTTCGTACTCTCTCTGCTGATTCTTCAGTCTGTCTTCTTTGGTTTTAATAAAGTTTTCATAGTCACCACGGTAACTGTCAAGTCTCTGTGAGTGCAGGTGGATGATGTCCGTTACCACGGCATTCAGAAAGTTTCTGTCGTGGGAGACGACCAAGATGGTGGACTGCCACGTCTAAGGGAGGAGGGTTTGATTATCTGTTAGCTCGAGGCTAACTGTTGCCTCTGTTTTCAATGAGAAAAGCTAACAATAACGTAGCAGTGTTCAGACCTGCAGGTAGTTCTCCAACCACAGGATTGCTCTGACGTCCAACATGTTGGTCGGCTCTGAAACACATCATCACACCACTGATACTACAAATGCTTCAAAGCACAATTAGAATGAGGTGGGAAGTAACGAGTTACATCGACTCCTTTACATTTACTTAACTTAATAAAAAAAACTAATCGTAGTTTTACTGCACCATATGGAGTGAAAACGCAGTGGTCAGAGGAAGTTTCCCACAAGGAGACACAGGGTGTCTTACGATCAATCATACTACACCACAACTAGTTGACTACACTCCACTCATTTCATTCCTAGTACTCACCGTCCAGCAGCAGCAGGTCCGGCCTGAGGAAATAAAAAATGTCTGTTAAACATCTGGACGTGTCGCAGCATCACACTCAACGAGTGGGAGACAAGTTTCTATGTGAGGAGCAAAACTCACCGAGCAAACAGAGCTCTGGCCAAAGCCAAACGCATCCTCCACCCTCCTGAAAACTCCCTGTGTGAACACACACACACACACACACACACACACAAAGTTGTCATTTATAGCTACACTGCAAAAAAAAACTTTTCTTACGTAGTAATTTTCTAAATCTGTTTAAGCATGTCAGTAAATCCAGACTGTGAATGTCGCGTGTGAGACGACTCACTTTGTGGCCTGCAGTTGCATTCTGGGAGAGAATCCGAGACCAGCCAGGATGACAGATGCCCTGATTGGACGAGATAGATGTCAATCAAAACCACATCAGAACAGTCCATGAGCAGCTAATGAGGCCCTGAGCACCCCTGTGGTGTTCAGCCCCCTCCTACAGAGGACCCCCCCACAGAAACACAGGACGACCGGTTGGTTTGTTGTTGTCACCGTGTTCACTGCAAACACACATCACTGAACAGAATCTGCTGCTGGTTTTTTCAAACCCCTTACTGACAGAGCGACTGTGTGGTTGCCATAGTTACCGGGCCGGAGCTTTGTCGGCCTCAATCTCCTCCAGTTTTCCGTAGATCTCTGAAAGTCGGACGCTCTCCATCCCGTCGGCACTGAGACAGATCCAAACAAAGTGTTGAACACTCTCGTGGTTTCACCTCCAGCAGCTGCAGCATTAACCTTATTTTTAAATCTTACGTTCCGTTGGCGATGCGAGCATTGAGCCTCTTCTCCTCATCCAGCAGCTCCTCTCTTAGCGTATCACTCTGCAGGACGCTCTGCAACGCAGGCGTACCATCGCCCGCCACCTCCTGCTCCACGTGAAGGATGGAGATGTGAGCCGGGACGCGGAGGTTACGACTCGCCAGCATCTTCAACAACGTTGTCTTCCCCAGGCCGTTACGTCCAACCAGACCGTAACGCCGACCGGACGCCAGGGAGAGCTCCGCCCCCTGCAACAGACACCTGCAGAGAGAAAAGTACTGAGGTGTGAAGTTAGAACTTCCAGGAGTAAGAAAACCTCCTGAGATTTCCTCCACGACTTAAACACTGCGTCGCTCGAGCTCAGGTCCGAGTCTGACTCAGTGAAGCTCACGTTCAGGTCTCAGGTGGATTTTATTCAGTGGATCAACCTTAACTGACACAAGCCTGAGGATCAGTTCTCAGATTCAGGGTCCAGACGAATCCACTCAGACCCAAGTGAGTTGCGGCCTGGTAGCTCAATGAGTTAAGCGTCAGACTGGGATGTAGAAGGTCGAAGGTTCGAACCCCGTCTGACTCCTAATCCTTACCCTACCAGGTGTGTCCCTGAGCCAGACACCCAGCGCTAGCTCCTTGTAAGTCGCTTTGGATAAAAGCGTCTGCACAGCGAAGTAAAGTAAAGTTTAAACAATCCGCGGCCTCTCTCACCTCTCTCCAAAAGAAACGTCAAAGTTCTCGATGCGGATGTCGTAGCTGCGGTTCTTCCCTGACTGGTCAACTCTGTTATCCTTCTTACTGTTCGCCTGACTGGCCGACGCCTCCTCCAAGACTCTGTAAGGAGGAGAGGGACAGGCGAGAACAGGTGAGAACAGGTGAGCTAGAGGAGAGTGAGAATAGGTGAGGGCGGCTACTCACAATGGAGTGGAAGCTTTCTGAGAGTCCTTCTCGTTCCTGCGTTCGTGTTTAGCTTTCAGCTTCGCTTCGGCCTTTTCCAGCTTCTTGGCATCCACAGTCTGACACAGAGACAGGAAGTGACATCACAGTAAAGACATGTTCAGATAACCTGACACAGGACGTCAGATTCACTGGTCTGTGTGTTTACATCTAACACATAAAGGTTTTAGGACAGTTTGATGTTTTGTTTGTTGCACATAGCAGAAGACAAAGTTTCTCAAAGTCAAATAAAATATTTTTATTTGACTTTGATTAATTTCTCCAGTTTGTATTTTATTATCTTACTGTGTTCTGTGGACGCTTCATCATCCAGATTCCCTGAACATCTGTGGCTGCTGAACCTGAACAGAACACACACGTGGTTCAGTACTGAATGCAGTAGAAGTACATAGGTACACACGTGGACACAGGGTGCGACAGACGTTACCTGAGTCTGCAGAGATCTGAGAGAGCTGCACTGGAGCGTCCAACAACATCTGCTGCTGAGGACTGTTGTGGTTATTTCTGAGAAACAGGAGGAAAAGAGATTTTATTCTTCATCAACAGCAGAATTATGAACCTGATCCACACTGAGGGAAAACATGAAACCATGTTTCTGTGTGATGATCGGAGACATTGCTGTGGTTGGATCAGTTTCCTGCTCTGTTGCGAGTCTGGCTTTGTGAACCCACTCAGTGTTTCATGGATCCTTCAGACCTGACACAGACTCAGTTAAACCAGGTTTCTGTGAGTCCTTCTTACAGTTTGAGGGTGTTGAACATCTGGAGACAGATGTCTCTGATGTCGTCCTCATTTTTACAGTCGGCAGACACCTCCTGCAGGACTCCTCCGACGGCATCGTAAACCTCCTCCCCATCCTCGAAATCTGCCCCGCCGCTGTCCAGAACACCTGAAACACATGTCACTAACACTCAGACCCCACACGGGAAAATCCTGCTTTCTGGGTTTCATATAGACAGACATTTCTGAAGACACCTGGGTCAGCTCCAGCAGCCGGAGACAGTCCAGAAGACGATCTGACAATCGGTTTTCATTAAAGTGAATGACAACAGATACAGAGCCTGTTTACTTCACAGCGATTTGCCCTTGTAGCAGTGAACTATTATCACGCTGCAGACGAGTAAAACTGAAGGTTACTCATGTAGCAACTTTGTGTTTCCACGTACTGACAGAACAACAATTAGCCAACAGGACAACCTAAAGTGAAATCAAGTAGACGGATTCAGCTCTTTAACTGACAGTGAGGACTGTGCTGGTCTGATGTTAGAGTCACTGACACGGCAGCACACAGGAGCCAGACTGGCGTGAGACTGTCCCGTGAAGAAAGAGCGTTAAAGTGAAGAAATCTGCTGCCAGTCTGGAATTCGGTCTCATCACATAATAATAATACTGGTCCCAAACATGAAACCAAGTCCCGATCTCAGTCCTAATGAGGGTCTGAGGCAGGAGCTCAGGTTCATGAACAGGAATCCTGGAAGAACAGACAGGAATCATAAACATTTAGTTATATTACTATAACGACCTGGTAGCTCAATGGGTTAAGCGTCTGACTGGGGTGTAGAAGGTCGCAGGTTCGAATCCGGTCTGATTCCTAGTTCATCGCCTACCAGGTGAGTCCCTGAGCCAGACACTCAGCGCTAGCTCCTTGTAAGTCGCTTTGGATAAAAGCGTCTGCCAAGCAAACTAAAGTAAAGTAAAGTAAAGTAAACTTATCTGAAGAAGCAGCAGTAGAACTACTTTTTCAGGCTGGGTCTTTGATGTGCTCCAGCCAGATTAAACCAACTCTAACCCACATTCCCGAAACTCCCTGCCAACCCCTTGTCGCGGTCCTGCGGCCTGTGGATGCGTGTTGCGGGTTTATTCTCTCTCGGAGCCTGTTTTACACCTGGCTAATGGGGCCATGCTGCGCTACCCGGCGTTCCTGCTCTGAGCAGTCAGCCCGGTTAGCTTAACCCCGGTTAGCTCACTAGCTAAAGAGCAGCGACTAACGGTCAAATTAAAACACGGTCTGTACGGGGCCGACTGACAGCGGGAAGACAGTGGCTCTGTCTCCGGCAGACCGCGGCTCTGTTCCCAATGTCTCACCTGTGATATAGTCGAAAAGCTCCGAGTCGATCTCAGGAAACTCGTTTTTCAGAATGTCCACGTAAGTCGCCATGATACCCGGCCCGCCACACTGCCGCAACACGCATGCGCCAAAACGACACGGCGCTCTGAATTCTGGGGGTTGTAGTGTTTGTGCCAACTGAAATGACGTCACACATTGCTAACATACAGAACATTTTTTGGAGAGGAGACGACTGCAGAAATATCAGTTTCTCTGATTTTGCTATTTTAAGGTTATATTTAACAACATTGTACATTTTTGTTTTATTCAACTACTGACAACATAACTCCTGATTCTAAATACAAGTATTTTCATTTGGAGCATTAATTTGCAGAAAACGGTCAAAATAATAAAAAAAACAAATAAAACAAGTTCGTATTCATTTTTACGTAACACATGTCGCACCTATAGTTTGGAGTAAATTATTTAACCAGTAACGCGTAATTATGATGGTCATATATCTTTAATTTATTGTTTTATATGTATTTGATTGTGTCAGTCCTGTCCTAGAGAAGCTAGAAACGAAAAGAAGCAAATTCCTTGTATGTGCAACACACTTGGCGATTAAAGCTGATTCTGATATCAAGGTGTCATAAGATGGTGAACCCCATCGCCCCGCCATTCATTCAATTTTTTCTCCTCTATTTAACATTTTAACCAACAAACAAGGGCGAAATTTCGAAGCAAGCTTTCAAAACAACATACATTCAGGTTGAACAAAGTAAAGCTATAGTATATATATATATATATATATATACACACACAGCCATTTCTGTTCTTCCTTTTTAGTTTAGGGAATGAACGTCTACAATCTCAAATCATGTTGTTAAAAACAATTTTTAGCCTTCACCGTAAGATTATCTTTGTTCTTACAGATGCATACATACAGATGTTATTTTTATCTGCGTGGTTCCTTTGTATCTCTTTGAATGACAGCAGTAATGTGTCTGTAACGACGTAAAACTGTTGCTTTCTGGGATTATTTACGTTTTTTCAACCTCGAAAACAAAAAAATTTGATGATACAACAGGTGACCCAATTGGATCGCTCTGACTAGCCTCCACTTTACGGTTCTAAGGAGTCCTTAAGAATTGTAGTTGACGAACTACATTTATTAAATTGAATTTTAATGGAATACTATGAATTGTAATTTATTTATTGTATTTTATAGCGCATACTGGTATTATATTTAATATACACATAGTACTGCAGTCTATACTGTATCTAGAGTACACAGTATTGCAGTAATCTGTGCTCTGTAGTCCAGGCCTGTCCGCTCTGCGCATGCTCCTCCTGGAGTTAGGGTGGGAGAGTTAGCCGTTAGCGCACAGAGCTAACAGCCGGAGACTGTAATGGCGGCCTCGGTGTTGTTGGGGTCTGCGGACAACGCCGGACTCAACTTCACTGTTGGAGGGGGCGGCGGCAATGTTCTAGTTAGGCCAAATAACGGACTGGGACCGGCAGGTCCGGCTCCCTGGAACCGTTCTCTGGACCGCGCGCTAGACGAAGCCTCGGCCACCGGGTGCCTCAACCTTAGCGGCAGGAAGCTGAAGGAGTTTCCCCGGAGCGCCGCCAACCACGACCTGACGGACACAACCAGGGCCGGTGAGTAAGCGACAGAATCTGTGCACCGTCCACGGGCAGCCCGCTGGGTATCTGTGGGGTGGTTAAGGTCCCTTAATAACGGTTCTGTGGACATTTCCTTCAGGGGACTGAACATCCAACTTCAACGGGTTTGGAAAAGAGAGGATGGGAAAACCGCCAGGGCTGGTGTTTTGACAAATAGTGCACCACCTGGCAAAATGTTCCCCTGTCGTGGTTCCGCTGTTTCTGCGTCTGTTTGTACACAAACAATGTGCTCCTAAACGTGACAGGCGAAATATCAGCACATTCACTTATTTCTTGGGGTATTTTAAAGACTTTTTATAAACTTGTAAAGAAAATAATAAGTTGTTACTTTTTTCGGTGGTTTTCTGCGCCCTGAAATAATTTAGCCTGTTAGCCGCCCTTAGCCCTGCTAAAACAAAACTCTGTCACCTTTTCAACACGTTCAAAATGCCGAGCTGTTGTAAAACCATCTATGCATCTGTTTTTTAATTAATGAATTGGAAATAGTTTTTAATGTAAACATTTAGGTAAAGGGGCGCAGTGTTTGTGTGTTCCGTTTTTGCCGTTACACCTCTCAGTGCAGTTAGTGGGAGAGGCGGTTTTGTTGATGTCGGTTAGTGCAGCTGCTAGCTAACATGCTAACGCTCCTACAGGAGTGTTTGATTGAAACGTTACGGCTAATTTAGTTAGTTAGAATCCGTTAAAAACATCACCCAGAGTTTCTGACGTCAGTTCGGGACAGAAAAGGTGAGCACATACCTGCCTTGTTTAGTTTAATGTCTGTGGTGAGATCATAAGGCAGAAGTGGATGAAAAGCAGCTCCGCCCACCGGAGACAGACGGGTAGATATACCCGTGGCCTTTACCTTTACCTGAAGCTTCATGGCTGAAGTTCACAGACTCGGAGCAGAAGTAAGAAAACTCAGAACAATCAGTATTGCAGTAAGAAAGCGATTTCTGTGAGTTCTTGATAACAGAAGATGGTTTACGGGAGTTCTCAGCAAAAATGGGTTCTTTTAGTAAAGAAAAAATATTATTTCAAACTGATAAAAATGGTCATGTTCATGTTTTTGCTGTATCAGGTCCCTCTCCTCATATGGTCACTGAGTAGGGGTGTCTTCCACCAGCCTCTTCTTCCTGTGTTCACTTTATTATGTAGTGTAACGTAACTCTGTCATTTGTTGATGCAGCTGAGACACAAAATTGTCACAAAACAGTTGTGATTACTGACGTCCCAGCAGATCGTGAGTGAATAAATCTATCTTACAAAGACATAATTGTACACAGAGAGACTAGAGCGGCAGGACAGGATGCGGCTCGCTCTGGAGCTGGTCTACACACGCACAACTAAAGAAAAATAAATAAAATCTTTTGTTCAGTTGTGTGAATTCAGCGTTTGAGCAGGAAAGTTACAAAACATGGTTTGATTTATGTGATCATGGAGTTTATGTGTTTATGTTAATATACAGATTTATCATACTTACCCCACTCGTTATTATTAATATTTGGACAGTTCAACACTTTACCTGTGAAAATGAAAAGACAAAGAGCTGCTAACACCTGACTGTGCCAGTGTCAGCAGGAATGTGACAGTTCAGAGAAAATCATGTTGACTTTAGTTAGAGATGTTTGCTTGATTCAGTCGTCACATATTTTCTGTTTGTGTTCCTTGTGCGAGGTGATAACACACCAGAGAAGGCTGCTGTGATCGTCAGGTATTAGATAGAGCAGGTTCTTCAGCAGCCTTCTGCACACAGGGAAACAAACAACTTCCCCATTTGTATCAGACTCTGCATCAGAAAACCAGCGCCCTGTTACAGTAGAGAGTCTGTGCAGTGACCTGCACACAAACCCGTCTAGGACTGTGCTCTGTCGCCTTAGGTCTCTGCTCAGTGTTGGAGCGTGATGCAGCGAGTCCGACCAGCGAATTAGACCACGTTCTCCTCTCTCAGCTTCATAAGATTGTTAGGATGATATGAAAGGAGGTCAGTAAACATTACTGATGAAGTTACAGCTACAACACTTCACAAAACTCAGAGAGTTTTGTGAAGTGTGTGACTAGAGTTTCTAGTGTGTGTGAACAAAGCTGCTGCAACAGGAAGTATTGTTGCTGTGGTGATGTGTACTTCCTGCTGACCAGGTGCTGATGCCCAAACAGCTGCACTGATGAATATAGAAACATAAAAACTGTGACCTACAAACAGCTCCAGGAAGTATTTACAGCATCTGACTTTACTATTAACACTTTACTTTATCTACAGAAGAATTCAGACCCTGGGTTCAGTTCTGTGTAGACCCCCTTTGGCAGTAAGTACAGCTCTGACACCTGTTTTCAGTGACCGATCCTCTCAGGTCACTGCTCAGATGTTCTAAACGGGTTTAGACAGACAGTCATCGTCGTCATGTGCGACACTGATCCTCAGACACTCTGTGTGGTTCCAGTCGTGGCCACAGGGGCTGCAAGTTTTACACTGACGTATCAAACACTGGAGCCTGCGGCTGAAAGGTGGACTAACAGGTCCTCTGAAGGTTCAGCTCTCTGCAGGTGTTAACAAATGTGGCTGTTACATAGTTCAGAGCCGTGTGTTTTAGAAGTGTGTGTAGCTACTGTGCTCATTGTGTCAAACCTCTTCAGTCAAGTTGTTCCTTTTTTACCTTCAGTTTCAGTCTCACGCTCAGTTAAATGTAGTACTTGTATTACTGCAGTGTTAATATTAAGATGTGAGCAGCAGGTTTTAATCTCTCACAGCAGCATGTATGTACTGTACACAGATGTGTATACATGTACACAGTGTACGTAATTCTTGAGGGGGAATATATCAGAATCAGCTTTTTTTGTCAAGTATGTTGCACATACCAGGAATCTTCTGCTTCTGGTCGTTTGTAGCTTCTCTAGGACAGGACAGACAGAAAACAAGGACACGAAAAACAATATATTAAAGACAAATTGTAAGACAGAAAGACAAGGCAGTGTGTGTGTGTGTGTGTGTGCAGTGTGCTGAGTTTAGTGCAGTTTGTGTCCATATAGCAGCAGCAGTCAGTTGTTCAAAACAGATATTGCCTGAGGTAAGAAACTGTTGTTATTGTGTCTGGTGGTCTTAGCAAACGTAGCTCTGTAGAGTTTGCCAAAGGGCAGAAGCTGGAAGAGGTTGTGTCTGTTGTGATTTTTATTTTCTCTACATTGTGCACCATGTTGGTTTATACAGGACCCTATAAAATTCAGTTTATTTCCCCACAATGTAATTTTCTTCACTTTTATTAAGTTTTATGTTCTGATCAAATGCGTGTACATTTGTGGGTGGATGGAAAAAAGAACAATGCAATAGGAAAAACTCTGATCTGTTATTAGCACAGAACATTTACTGATTCTGTGTTTTGTGTATTTATGTATTATTGTTCTGTGTTGGTACTGATCCTTCTTTTTTAACTGAGAGCAGCTGTAACAAGGCAAAACTATTTCCCCCTAATGAAAAGATAACGCGTACGGGGCTGTAGCAGCTCACCGATATCATTCCACACTGGATACCACTGGATTCTGATTCTTTAAGGACTAGAGCCTGTTTTTCTCCTGAGGTTAAATATAGTTGCTAAAGATCCAAAGTGTCGAACAAACAATGACTTGATTTTCTTAGAACCAGGTTCTCTGTAGATCAGCTCCCAACAACAGGGGCAGTGGTTTGATTCCAGTGTCTTGTTGAATTGCCCTTGGGTAAGACACTGAACCGTGCTGGTGGTTCAGGCAGGTTCAGGTTCAGGTGGGAATGAGAATCATTCAACCATCAGGGAACACGTGAAGCTGCTGATTTTTGTTGGACACACAAACATTTATATATCAAATATTTATAAGTCCAGTTTTTGTTGGTCACCAAACGAATTTCAAGAGATCTGATAGGCAATCTTCTTCTTCTTCTTCTTATTTAGCAGTATTTCTGTTTCCTGTTTCTCACTGCGACTCACTCGCAGTAAGCTCTGACGTCACGTCCTCAATCCCAACTCACAGCATTATTTAGATTTCACTCACAGACTGTTTTCAAATACTTTTACTTCACATGTATGACACTGCTGCACTTTAAGATAACCCTGTTTCAATTGTAACATGAGTTTGACTAAACTTTGGTTTTGTCTCTACTACTTATAGGATATTAATTGGTTAAATAGAATTGCATTACTAATAAAAAGAGATTAAAAGACACATTTCACTGACTACAACTCGACAAAAATGCTCAAACTTTTAGTCGACTGAAACCAGACTAGACTAAAAGAGTAGGGACATAACTATGACTAATAAAAACCAAAGCTCTTCAGGCCCCGCCCCATAGCTCCCAGACCTTAGGGAAGAACTAAATTAATGTAAGCCCTGTTCCTCCAAACGGTTCCTGGTCCTTCTGCCAGTGGAACTGAAGGAGGAGAGAAAACAAAGAATCATCATCATCAGATTTATGGCGAACAGCGATGTCGGGCCACATCCAGCTCCAGTTTCTGAACCTTATTCGACCTGAAACCAAACCTCTGTGTTGTCTCTGTGTTCAGATCTGTCCCGGAACCGTCTGTCGGAGCTTCCTCTGGAGGTTTGCGTCTTTGTATCTCTGGAGAGTCTGAACCTGTACCAGAACTGTCTGAGGTCTCTGCCAGATAGTCTGATCAACCTCCAGGCCCTCACCTACCTGAACCTCAGGTAACACACACAGTCATCAGATGGACGTTCTGTTCCGACCGGTTCTTCTTCAAATGTCTGCACACACGCCACAAATCTACGAATCGTTTCTGACTCTTGGTTGACATCTTAACCAGCGAATAAATCTGCTGTCACCAGCAGCTTGTTCTAAGTAGCTTTGTAGACCGTCGGGTCAGTCAGAACTAGCTGGTACTAGTGATAGAGCGCATTCCAGTTTACCTTTGACTTTAATGTCTATGTCCAGTCATAATTAATGATGTTCTATAGTTCAGGTCCCAGTGAGCACGTTTTAAATTTGCTGTTAATTCTTTTGGACTGTGGTTAAACCAGCAGATGGGTGGAGCGGGTCACAGCCCAAAACTCCTCAACAAAAAAGTTCTTTCTTCAGCACCTGTCTGTAAAAACTGAGGTAAAGAGTAAACTGCTTACTTCACTTTACGTCACTTTACGTCACTTTACGTCACTTTACTTCACTCTATTTTACTTGGCAGACGCTTTTATCCAAAGCGACTTACAACGAGACGACACCAGCAGATACTACAACAAAGACCCCGATTAACTTAATGCATTAATTTTCTGTTTGTCACGTCGTCATCGTGGCCGTTAAGTTACACACACACACACACACACACACACACACACAGAGAGACACGCACGCACACACACAGAGAGACACACACACAGAGGCACACACACACACAGAGGCGCACACACACACAGACACACACACACACACACACAGAGACACACACACACACAGAGGCGCACACACACACAGACACACACACACACACACACAGAGACACACACACACACACACACACACAGAGAGACACATACAGACACAGAGACACACACACGCACACACAGAGACACACGCACACACAGAGAGACACACACAGACACACACAGAGAGACACACACACAGAGGCACACACACACACACACACACACACACAGAGACACATACAGACACAGAGACACGCACACACAGAGACACACACACAGACACACACGCACACACAGAGAGACACACACAGACACACACGCACACACAGAGAGACACACACAGACACACAAACATACACACAGAGACAGACACACAGACACGCTGCTCAGTCAGG
Organism: Microctenopoma stevenorrisi; assembly: GCA_032270685.1. Taxonomy (NCBI): domain Eukaryota; kingdom Metazoa; phylum Chordata; class Actinopteri; order Anabantiformes; family Anabantidae; genus Microctenopoma; species Microctenopoma stevenorrisi. The sequence continues at coordinate 244,297 of JAUMTR010000005.1, read as the reverse complement.
TGGAGCAGGATGTTCTAATCCGGACTTCAGGCTGGTGGTCGGTTTCGAGTTGTAAAGGAAGTTGTAACAGAAAAGCAGAACCTACAGTACCAGAACCTGGTGTTTACACAATGATATTTAAATGCGTGTGTCTGTCTCCATCAGTCGGAACCAGCTGTCGGTCCTGCCTGCGGTCGTCTGTGCTCTTCCTCTGAAGGTTCTGATCGCCTGCAACAACAAGCTGCTTTCTCTGCCAGAAGAACTGGGTCAGCTGAGACAGCTCACAGAACTGGTCTGTGTCACTGAAGCTTGTTTCTGTGGGAACGAGATGATACAGATTAATTCATTTATTATTCTAAATAATACTGAGAGTTTTTTCTTTGCAGGATGTTAGCTGTAATGAGATCCAGACTTTACCGTCTCAGGTGGGTCAGCTGGAGGTTCTACGAGATCTGAACATCAGGAGGAACCACCTGGTCAGACTGCCTCCAGGTAAAGCTGTAACTGTGTCAAACCGCCTTATATTTTCATTAAGGTGGACTGTAGATGGACAGGGACACAGATCTTTTGTGCTCAGGTGATTGGGTTCTGCCTCAGCAGGTGGTTTAGACCTGTAGTAACGACCCGCTGCTTGTTCTGTGTTCAGAGCTGGCTGAGCTGCCTCTGGTGCGTCTGGATTTCTCCTGTAACAAAGTCACCTCCATCCCCGTCTGTTACCGACGGCTCACGCAGCTACAAACCATCGTCCTTGACAACAACCCTCTGCAGACCCCGCCTGCACAGGTACGTCACAGGAAGTTACTTCACCGCCTCCAGCTGCTGTTCGTGTGGATCCAGCTGAGTCATCTATTGTGTCTGTGTAGATCTGTATTAAAGGGAAGATCCACATATTTAAGTACCTGAACCTGGAGGCCAGTAAGACGACTCCGGAGCTCCCAGACTACGACAGACGACCTCTGACATTCAGCTCCTGGTCTGAACTCAAACCCTCTGCGTAAATGTGATCACATGTTAGAAACAGGAAGTGCTGACTGTGTCTCTCTCCATCAGTGTTGATGAGCTGTACCCCGGCCGTCCCTATGGAGCTCTGGATTCGGGCTTCAACAGCGTCGACAGCGGAGACAAGAGATGGTCAGGCAACGAGGTCAGACAGCCCCCCCCAGCTCTCTCTCTCTCTCTCACACACACACACACACACACACACACACACACACACACACACACACACACGAAGTTGTCATTTATAGCTACACTGCAAAAAAACGTAGTAATTTTGTTTCGTTTCTCTTCTAAATATCAAATAATTGAACTAATAATCTACAGATTAATTGATTATTCTTGACCTCGGGTTGAGTACAGAGCCACTGTTTAATCTGACCCCCCCTCACTGCTCCTGAGCTGCTGTCACACTGGTCCCCAGAGACCCCCACCCCCAAACAGCTTCCTGTCTGTTTGACCTCTCTTCCTGTCATTTGTGTGCAGCCTGCCGAGGAGCTGTCAGAGCTGCCGCAGAGAGTTGCTGAGCTCAGCAGAGACCAGAGACAGAGACGGGACGATGGACGAGGAGCAGGACCGTCGCTGGTTAACGGGACATGTGAGACTGTTGTTCTGAACTCAGATCAGTTTTAACAGAAATAAATGGAATGCACTGAAACAAACCATTACAGTTGTTTAATTTGAGTTTCCTGTTTGAAACACATGAAGTTATACAAAGTTCATTTGGAAACATCTGGCCTCAGCTGGATTCTGTCTTCAATCTGAAGATAGTCCTGTTGTGTCAAACGACAGAGGAAGCTGCTAACTCTTCCTCTCTGCTGATCAGACGGGGAGCTGGAGCAGATAGACTTCATCGACAGCTGTGTGGGGGAGGAGGAGGAGGAGGACAGGAGGAGTCGAGGAGGCGGAGGGGGAGGGGGGGATGGCACCAGCCTGAGCTCTCAGTTCATGGCCTACATCGAGAGACGCATCACCAGAGAGGTAGGACCTGAGTCCAGCAGCAGGTAACGCCCAACAGGACCAAGCGGCCTGGTAGCCCAATGGGTTAAGTGTCAGTCTGGGAAGCAGATGGGTGGAGGTTCGAATCCCTGTCTGCCTCCTAGTCCATCTCCTACCAGGTGTGTCCCTGAGCCAGACACCCAGCGCTAGCTCCCTGTAAGTTGCTTTGGATAAAAGCGTCTGCCAAAACCTGCTAAGATGTGCCAATGACGACTTCACTCGATGGTCTGAGACACTACTCTGTGTTGTAGACACAGACAGAATCGCCACCTGCTCAGACCCGACATGTTTCAGAGTTTCTAAAGAGAAGTTGATGGATTTTTAAAAGGAGTCATCACCTGTCATCTCTCCTGTCTGTGTGTCCAGGGTTCACCTGTCAAAACCAACTCATCCAGGACAGAAGACACCAGAAGACACAACAGGTACACACACACTGCACACACATCCTCACAGTATCTGACATACACACAGTCCTGCCTGCGCTGCCTAACGTCCTGTTTACCGCTCTGTCTCCCAGGAGTGTGGTTGATGGCGTTGCAGCGCCCCCTACCTCACACAATCAGGTAACAGCTCCTCCTTTTGTCACACGTTAAACTGCTGCTCTTTGACCAGCTGCTCATGTGTCCCCCATCTCCATCACTCCTTTAGAGAGGTGGAGGTGTTGGAGGTCCAGGGGGGGTGGAGAGGATGAGGCGGGAGGCTCAGCTCGCGGCTCTGAGGTACGACGAGGAGAGACAGAAGAACCGTTCTCTGCAGAGAGACGGCAGCTACACCAAGGTACCGCTAGTTTGACCAGTGTGCTCCCTGTATGTGCTGGTAACGAACCCATCACTACTGCAGACGGGTTTCCATGTCTGTCTGACTCTGACCTATTGTTTTTTAGCATAAAACGTCTCAGAGTCCAACAAAGCTGAGTCCTGACAGCGAGGTGAGTCTGTTAGATTATCTGTGTGCTGTCAGCCGTTAGTGACGCACCTGATGACATGTTAGGATTCAAAGATTCAAAACTCTTTATTAGTCCCAGAGAAAAAATATTTTGTTACAGCATTCAAACAGAAAGAAAGAACCACAACTAGAAAAGATTAGCACCTAAACTCGGTATTATAAACACTTCAGTCTGTTAAAACGACCACGTCAAAGTCTGGTTTTAAATCAGATATTTAAGCCCCGCCTCCTCTCTGTGTAGACCACACCCCTTTAAACATGTTCACATCACGCCTGTGTCTGTGATGAAGTTAGGCTGCCGTTCACACAGACTCTGTGTGTGGAGCCTCTGCTGCCGCTCGGTGCCTCATCAGCCGCTGACAGACGCACCTGTGAGTGGGCGGAGCTGTGGTGTCGAGGTGCAGCAGAGGACGTAGATACGCAGCTACAGCTTGATGAGTGTGTGAACGTACCGTTATTGTTTGTTGTGTGTGTGTGTGTGTGTTCAGACTGTCTACCCCTCCAGACGCTCCACCCACACAGACGACTCCGCCCTGTTCATGGTAAGAGTCAGTCCCCCAGGAACGTACTAACTGACCTTCATCAGTTCAGAACAGGAATCATTCAGGTTTTTCCAGGCAGATATTTAACTTGGTGTGTGTCTGAGCAGAAAACGTTTAATCGTTTGATGTTAGTTCTAATCATAATGACGCTCCAGCCTTCTCCACGTTCTTTACTTTACTTTGTTTGCCAGATGCTTTTATCCAAAGCGACTTACAGGGTGTCTGGCTCAGGGACACTCCTGGTAGGGAATGGACTAGGAGTCAGACAGGGTTTCAAACCTACGACCTTCTGCATCCCAGTCTGACGCTTAACCCACTGAGCTACCAGGCCACGTTATCATCCGTAGCTTCAGCAAGTTTCCTTGGGTTCAAGCTAATTTTTAAAATGTGTTGAACTAATGTCTGAGGGACATTTAGATTTCACATTCATTATGGAGCTGACTTTTCAGAAACACGTTTGTGTCTGGTCTCGATCGTCAGTGGACGACCCTGAAGCTACGAAGCTTTCTATTAATCTCTGAGCCCGAGGTGGAACCATCACCTGACCGCTCATCACAGCTGGTGGTTTTTCAAAATCCTGAATGATTCTGGTTTTTCTGGACACGGCATGTTCTGTCACTATTATCAACAAACTCTGCATGAACAGTCATCACCCTTCGGTTCTGTCTCGCACACGTCTCTCATGTGTCGTAACAAACAAAAGCCCCCCTCCCCCATCAAGTGAGCCAGGCCTGATTTCCCTGTATCCAATGTTGATAGATGATAAAAGGACAAGCAACAAAATCAAAAAGTATGAGACTGTTAAATATTGATTCATTGTAAAGTCTTTAATCTTCTCTCTGATCGTCCGATAAAAAATGTTTTTCTATATTAACTTTTTCTTCTTCTCTTGTCCATCTTCTTCAATTCTTTTGTTGTTGTTTCTTCCTGTCATCAACTGATTCTATTTATTTTTATTTTATTTATTTGATTTTTCTTTAGTTTATTTCTTCTTTTTATCCTCCACCCTGTCTCTCTGTGTCTGTCTCTCTCTGTCTCCGACTGTCAGTGTGTTCTGGTGTTTGAAACAGACTTTAACACCAACACTATAAAGAGACGACCTGGTTCCGGCAGACAGGTGACACGCAGACAGGTAACAGACAGGTGACACGCAGACAGGTGACACGCAGACAGGTGACAGACAGGTGAAAGACAGGTGACAGACAGGTGACAGACAGGTGACACGCACACAGGTGACAGACAGGTGAAAGACAGGTAACAGACAGGTGACACGCACACAGGGGACAGACAGGTGACAGACAGGTGTCAGACAGGTGACACGCACACAGGTGACAGACAGGTGA
>JAUMTR010000005.1:217476-228343 GCA_032270685.1 Microctenopoma stevenorrisi | reverse complement strand
TAGCTCCTATTTAAGTGATTTCTTGATTGAAACAGGTGTGGCAGTAATCAGGCCTGGGGGTGACTACAGAAATTGAATTCAGGTGTGATAATCCACAGTTAAGTTATTTTTTAATAACAGGGACAATCACTTTTTCACACAGGGCCATGTAGATTTGGAGTTTTTGTTCTCCCTTAATAACGTAAACCTTCATTTAAAAACTTCATTTTGTGTTCAATTATGTTATATTTGACTAATAGTTAACGGTTTTTGATGAGCAGAAACATTTAAGTGTGACAATCATGCCAAAGAATAAAAAAAATCAGGAAGGGGGCAAATAGTTTTTCACACCACTGTATGTGGACATTGTATAAAAAGTTACTGGGTTTAATACTTTTAATACTAAGTTTCTATTCAACATTGTTTTTGATTTCTTACATTTTAGACTGATCAAAGGATGTTTGACACTTTTTCGCTTTCTCTTTCTCGCTATTTATCAACCTAAAGAATCATGAAAATAATCTGCATATTAATAAGTAAAATAATCATTAGAGCTGAACCTCCATTTGCACTTACGTGTGTATTATCCTTTCATAATTTATTATGTTAATACAAAAGTGGGACAGACAAACAGTAGACAGTAGGTTCTTCGGTCAAAGTCAGATTTATTTATACCAATATTATTCATATTTTTAATTCAATAATTTACCAGAGATCCTGACAAACACTAAAATGTATTTTTGTGAAATCATTGTCATCACTGACAAATCGTGTTAATACATTTAATTGAACTGTACAGAAAGTTTTCATAGTAAAAAAAATCTTTCAGGCTCAGCCTTTCAAAATAAAAGCTGATTATTAGTTACTCAAAATCTAACTGTGCTCCCAGGTTCAGACAGAGACTGAAGGTCCTGATTGGAGGAGGACAGTCAGGTGGTGTCTGCTCACCTGCTACTCGTGGTGCATGCTGGGACATTTTTTTGACACTAAAACACTGTGTGGACTGTCACACTTTTTATCTTCACCAGATGTTTGTGTACAAATATATTCTGTAAATATATACATGCATATATATATATGTGAGGGTGAAACATTGGTGTTGTCATGGCGACAGAGCATAGTGGATCCTCAGACACAGTCCTGTGATCAGAGCGAGGAGCAAAAACTCGATGGCAGCACCTATCACCTGTAGCCATGCCCACCAGTGATGATGTAATTTGTGATTCTTCCCCACTGGTTTAGAGTCTAAATGTCGGGTCAGTGCAGACCGGAAACCACGTTTCACATCATAAAATAACTGCAGGTGAAGTCATCAGCTGACAGTGCTCAGCTCATTCTAAACCAAAACAAAGTCTTTGAAATGGGCCCAGCAGCTGCTCTAGGTGTAGGCACTGTGATCAAGAGGCGGCTGTCCAACCCTGTGGTTCACAGGTGGCCTGACCTACATTGTGCTTTATCTCTGTAAAGTTCTGAGTTTTTGTTCTTCGTGTGTTTCTCCTGCTGGTGATGAGTCATGTGACAGTGGTGACAGTCACATGGATTTAAAGGACATTCCACCATTTTTCTTAGAGTACAAAGAGACTTTCACCGTTTTTAAGTTTTACATTTTCTCACTTTAGGTTTATTTTTTTCTGTAAACTGTATAAAAAGATTTAAATACTCATCTGTATGAAGAGTTAAGTTTGAGTGCATTAAATAAATATTTTAATGTGACTCTGACTGAATGTTGTTGCTTTTATTGTCCATAAGGTGAAACCTAAACTCGAGACAGGATGTTGTTTTGATAATTTTAGGAATAGTAAAAATCACGAATCAGGACTCAGGAAAAAGACTAAAGGAGGACAAATAAATTGTTACATCAACACAATGAGAACAATAACGAAACAATAAAAAGAATGATCCACTGAGTATAAAAATGTAATAGTAATGATAAGATTCTGACGTATAGATAAAACATAAATCACAGTACTTTAAAAGATATTTAATCCTGTTTAACAACAGGATTGGTTCAGTTCATGTCCTGTTCCTGTTCTTCTCTCCGGAAGTATTAATCCAGATTAAAATATGAGTAAAGACTCTGTCTGTAAACTACAGCTTTGTCATCAGCTGATGTCGTTTCCCTTGTGTTGCTTTGTGGTTTATTACTTTTCCAGCACATTGGTAATTCTATTGTCCGGTACTTGTGCAGTGTCTGAAATTGTCCTTTTTAACAACAATTATACTTTCACAGGGAGGAAAACCCAGGCCCGCCGTGAGCGAGGGAGGCAAACGTGTTGTCCTGGGCCTACGGATGGGTGGGGGCCCAGAACCGGGCCCATAGGGAAGCGGCAAACGGTCGGCGATCAGCCGTTTATGTGACGAACGAATTGCACAGCGCTTTAAAGTGTGTATATTGCATAGTATTACTAAATTCATTTTAAATGATTGATTGTTCTTATTAATGCATTTCAAAATACGTAATTAGTAATTCTAACTTAAATGGGACAGTGAAATAAACAAAATTACATTGTTTTTATTATTCGTTTTAGTTGATCCATAACAATAATTTTACCCGATTCCATAAAAAAAAAAAAACATGACGCTCATTCAATACAAACTGACGTTAAAGGGGATTTACAGTTTAAAACAAGAAAATAAAAAAGAAACTTGCATTTTGATCAGGCGGCTCCGCGGGCACCTATGTTTACACTAATTTCCCAGCGTTCCTTGCGGCCTTCCTTTTCCTCCATTTTTCTCCTTAGACAAGGTAAGAGAGCCAACATGTCACAGTGAAAGTTAAAATAAAACCGTTAATGTGGCTCATTTTTTCGCCATGACCTCCGACAGGAAGCGGGCAGATTATGCTCTGGTCACCGGTCACTTTGTGTCTGTGTGGACGGAGCGATGGCGGAGATTTAGGTTGGATGAAGATGACAGCGGTTAGCGGTGCGGCTAATAGCCCGTGTTGAGGATATGCCGCCCGGTTTAGATTCAGGTTCATATCTCTGTATGTTAGGAGCGAAACCGGTGAGCCGTTTCAAACAACTGATTTAGTTCTGCTGCGCCTGGTTGTAAGACAATTTTCCGGGACTTCTCCGCCAAGTGTCCCGGTGGTATTAGCATGTTAGCATTTCGCCGGTGCTGTCGTAGCAAACAGCAGCCCCGTGCATCTAGCACACAAACCGCAAAACGATAGGTCCAGAACTTGAGACCGGGATACGGCATGTGCCCGGAGTTAGTTCGGGTTCCTGTGGTGGTAAACTTAACGTGCAGGTCCCGTTCAACAACCAACTTAACAGTGTCCAAACGACGGACCGGTGATCTGCAGCAGCTGATGTTAAACCGTGATGAACATGAAAGTCTGGAGGTTTCAGTAAACAACGCGTGAGTTTGGATCAGGAACCGGGTCTTATGGATTAGTTGACGAAGCTGCGCGTGACCGTGTGGTCTGATGCTGTTCAACATCTCCAGGATCAGAAAACCCTCGTTTACGTTCGTTTCGTCGCAGTCTGCTTCAACCGCGCACTCGTTCGGTTCCGTAAAGTGTGGTATTACAAACCATGACTCAACTTTGCTCGTTGGCTGGTTCTGGTTCGTGTCGTATTCTAGACCTGCTGTTATGTGAGGGACTTGGTTCTTCTGGGTCCAGGTGTCGGATCATCTGTGATTTTTTTGCTTTGCTTGGCAGACGCTTTTTTATCCAAAGCGACTTCCAAGGAGCTAGCGCCGAGTGTCTGTCTCAGGGACACACCTGGTAGGGGATGGAACCTGCGCCCTTCTGCATCCCAGTCTGATGTTTAACCCGTTGAGCTAGCAGGCCGCTCTTTGGTTCTGTTGCTTCATGCCATCAGGTCTTTGAGTTGGGTACCTCTGGCTGATGATGCATCTCTCTCAGAGATGGATTAGGTTTCTGGTTCTAATGACGTGTTTTCAATTTTCCAGGTGAACTCACCTGGAGAAGATAAAAGATGCCTGGAAGGTGAGCAGCTGCTGTTTCATTCAACAAAGATCTGATTGAATTTTCTTGTCACTAGAAGTTTTTTAGGTTTTATTTATTGACTCTCTCACTTGATGTTTGGAGTCTTATAAAGACAAAGTTCAGGTTATACTGTAGGCGTGTTTGCTGCTCTGACTCACGCTGACTGTTTTCTCTCAGACTGTGGAGTAAGGCCATCTTCACCGGCTACAAGCGCGGCCTGAGGAATCAGCGGGAACACACGGCCCTCCTAAAGCTGGAGGGTTGTTACACCAGAGACGAGGTCGACTTCTACCTGGGGAAACGCTGCGCCTACGTCTACAAGGCCAAAAAGTAAGAACAAGCTGTGAAGGTTCAAACGTTTATCGGCAGCCTGTTGGTGATGATGGACAGTTGGATCAAATTGGTCCATGTGCCATTTTTGGAGTGTACAAAGAGATGGGACAAAGTTTTCAGAGACCTGTGCAGTTCCGGTCTCTTGTGGGTTAGGGACATTTAAATGACCTCAAAGCTGCTGGACTCACTGATGTCTCAGCATTTGATTCGTGTCCCAACACTCACCGAGTTCTGCTTTAGTTTTATGTGCTGATATCACGAGACAGATTTGACATGTTTAGTGTTAATTTCCCAGGATCTGAGCCGTGAATGTTGGGTCTGGTCTCCGTTATGATAGCATACTTTATTACAGACTCGGAGTGCTGAAACACCACCACCATTTATACATATAAAATGCATCCCCATGGATTTGACAACACATTTTAGGTCATAAACAAAGCAAGGTTTAACCTGTGCAGCACCGTATGTTGATGCTGATAGATTATTGTTGAAGTTATATAAATATGAACACATAATAGTTTGGTCCAGGTCCAGATAACATAAGAACCCAAACATAATATAAATGTCAGAGTATTAGATCTGTGTATCTGAAGGTTCTCAGTAATCCAGGTCATGGTTGTCTCAAGAAGGTTTTATCCAAAGCAACTGTACCTAGTTGGATGTGACTTCAGTGGAGGACTACAAAGCACTCCAGAAATATGAAAAGGAGAAGTTTGTGGCTCGTCTGTGTTGAGCCATGCGTTTGTGGAGCTGCTGAACTGTGTGTTTCCTGTTTGCAGGAACACAGTGACACCGGGAGGTAAACCCAACAAGACAAGAGTGATCTGGGGGAAGGTGACCCGGGCTCACGGTAACAGCGGGATGGTCCGAGCCAAGTTCAGCAGCAACCTGCCGGCCAAAGCCATCGGACACAGAATCAGAGTGGTGAGTCAGAAGTAATCGGATCGTTTGCATCCCTGCACCTCTTGGTGTGCTTTTACTGTGACAGTTCATGTGACTTCCTGTGACTTTGTCTGCAGATGCTGTACCCGTCTCGGGTTTGAAGAGGAACTGTTTTCTCTGTAGCTGTTTGTACAGAAACAATAAAATGATCAGATCCAAACCTGCTGCTCTGTCTCACTGTTTGACTCCAACAAACCTCACGTCACTTTATTTAGAAACAAAATCAATAAAGTTTGATTTGATTTTCCATCAAATAATTTGATCTATTTATAGGTTTAATTTCTGTGACGCGTGATCTCTTTAAAATGAACAAGTGTTTAATAGTTTATCAAAATTTAATTTCACTTGTTTTAGTTTGGCAGCGTTAATTTTCCGAGTTTAGTCTCACAGGCTCAAACTATTTTCTTAAACATCTTTCATTAAGTAAAGTTAAACTTCATTAGAATCCAGGGTTGAATTGAGGTTTTATCTATGAAAGTTTCCAACATTTGATTTCATTATTTTCTTGATTATGTGGTTGTCACAGATAAAACCAGAAATAAACAAGTGTTTCCTTTAATTTAATCAGCTGTTTGTAGAGAAAAGTCCTCAGAGGTCAGATTTTCGTTGCTCCTGTCAGTCTGAACGCAAAGCGGAGAAACAAGTCGTGGCGTCATGAGACGCTGCAAAACAAAAGGATGCGGCTCCCGCTTTGTGGGACACGTCACGGGTGGACTCCATTTCCCGTGAAGCCCCGCGCGGCCGCTGCTGCAGCAGCTTCACTGACGAGGAGCAGTTTACCGAGAACAGCGGACCTGAAGGAGGACGGAGAGACTGTCCTCACCGCGGCTCGGACAGACAGGGAGACAAACAGGTGAGACGGACGCTCAGGTGAGACGCTGCTTTCTGGTTTTATTTGGGCGCGCGAGGACGCTTTGTTTGATACCGTCATAGGCTTTTATTCTGAAGGAGTCGATCCAAGTGGTTCTTTTATTCTGGAAGATTTTACTGTGTTTTTCTACCTGTTCTGATACACAGTACTGTAGTATTACTACTACTACTACAGTACCACGGTATACAAAATCTATGTACTGTAGTCTGTGTACTGCAGTCTGTGTACTCTATGTACTGTAGTCTGTGTACTGCAGTCTGTGTACTCCTGTACTCTATGTACTGTAGTCTGTGTACTGCAGTCTGTGTACTCCTGTAGTGTGTGTACTCCTCTGTGCAGTAACATTCTTCTGTGTGTATTTCTATGAAATAAATTTAAATGACTGAGAACCTTCACACATGCCTGAATTCCAGTTACCTCTGTCACCTGTACTTTTACCACGTACATGTACCTCTTCAGTTTTACGTACCTCTGTGGTATTATGAGTGTTTGTACACAGTGTACAGTATTTTAATCGTCTCTTCTTCTCTGGTAAAGTTTCTACTGCACGAGGAGGAGTCAGCAGTACTCTGAGTACTTAAAGTATTTGATGCTGCTGTAAATGCTCAGGTGGTACAGCAGCAAGGTTACTGTGACAGGAAGAAGACAACGAGACACGAGGACAGAGAGAAGGTCGGGGTAACGAGATGAGAGAAGACAGATAAGGGAGACAGGACGAGGAGAAAGGAGACAGGAAAAGGAGCGAGGACAGAAAGGAGACAGGAAAAGGAGCGAGGACAGAAAGGAGACAGGAAAAGGAGTGAGGACAGAAAGGAGACAGGAAAAGGAGCGAGTTGTTGAGAGTTGTGGTTCTGGTTTTTCAGACTAAAGGATTCTGTCTCTGCTCAGACGTGCAGACTGTCAGTAAAGGGGGTCAGAGGACACAGCTCCATGTGGTCTGATAGAAGATGAGAAAACATGACTGTGGACGGAGCGAGACGGGTTCACTGCGGCCCCCCCTCAGAGCTCTGCCGGGGTCAGAGGTCAAACAGAACCAGGTGAGACAATCAGCTCCTCTTAGTCTGGTCTCGGAGTCCTGGACTCCAGACTAAGGTCCATGTTTACTGAAACTGATTTTCAATGACGGGATGTAGGTCAGAGCATCACACCCCGCCAAAATAAAATGGCTGCAGTGGGTGGTGAAATGTTGATACTGGTTTTCAGACAAACCAGATCGATGGACATCTTTATCGTATCCACATAACACTGAAATCAAACAGAACATCTGATATTTAACATGTTAGCACCAAACCCCACCAGAATAAAAACGGGCAAAAGAAAGAAGAGAAGCAGTTTCAGAATCCAGAGGAGTGAGAGAGTAGAGACGGATTAAAGCCAGACATGAAGGTAAACGCTGTGAAGAACAAAGTGAGGCTGCAGCCTCCTCACAGCACAGCTTTGTTTACATAATGAAGCCCCGCCTCCTGCTGAAGCACGCATCTCATTGGACGAGGTCATGAGACTGAGAAGATTGGAGGGACCTGATTGGCTGAGGCCGTGTGAATGGATGTAGAAGTGTGTCAGCATCATGAGGAGGAAAACGTGAGCTCTGCACGTGCTCAGTAGCAGCTGGAGGGAACAGAGAAACACACACACACACATTTCTATGGACGTGAGGACGCTCACTGATACAATGATCCTCCTGCGATGGTTGAAATGTCCTCACACGTTTGTTTCTTCACTCTGTGGGATCAGACGTGGTGTTTGATGAGTAAAGTGTGAAAAAAAAGCTTTTGTTTGTGTGACCTGCAGCTGTTTCATTGTGTGTGTGTTCAGGATGGACTGGCTTTGTCTGAGGACGGATCAGCTGGTTGCCATGGTGAAGAGCTGGAGGTGGGAAACGCAGGGGGAGAGACTGACAGGTTAGATCTTGTGAAAAAGACTGTGGGGTCGTAGACTCCTTTGTCTTTCAGACCATTGTTCTGCTCAAGACAGATCGTGGACACCAACTGTCTCATCTACCTGATCCTTGTCCTCGGACTGTTCTCAGTAGGTTTGGTCGTTGGTTGTCAGACTGGGACCAGTCCTGACCTCACGCACACTCTGACTCATGACCACAACAACTCACAGATCCACAGGTGAAATACCTGGGACAGCAGAACTAGATTAATTGATTCCACAAACCTGAGACAGGTCCAGCTGATTTTCACCTGAACCCTGAGACCAGTCTGAACCTTCAAACAAACCCACGATTGCTTGGTGGGATGACCACTGGTCTTTGTCCCCTCAGGTGTGTGTCTGTGTCTCCTCGGGTGTGTTTGTGTCTCCTCGGGTGTGTTTGTGTCTCCCCAGGTGTGTCTGTGTCTCCTCAGGTATGTCTGTGTCTCCTCAGGTATGTCTGTGTCTCCTCAGGTATGTCTGTGTCTCCTCAGGTGTGACCATCCAGTCGACAGCGCAGGTCTTTTGTCCTTCATGACATTTCATTGGATGACTCCTCTGGCCACACTTGCCCACAGGAAAGGACGGCTCCTATTGGATGATATCTGGCCTGTGTCACAGAGGGAGCATTGTCATGACAACAGCCTCAGGTGAGTATCGCGTTTTTACCTCCCTCATGCATCAGAGTCTTTGAACGTGAGCTCAGTGTCACAGTCCATCTACTGGTGGTCCCCAGGTTGGCGTCTCTGTGGGAGGAGGAGCAGCGGGTGAGGGGCTGCGAGGCGTCTCTGTGTTCGGTGGTCTGGTCCTTCTGCCGGACCCGTCTCCTCCTCTCCATCCTCTGTCTTACAGTCACACAGCTGGCTGGATTCAGTGGGCCAGCATTTGTGGTGAAGCGTCTGCTGGAGTACACCCAGCAGGAGGAGTCCAACCTGGGCTACGGCCTGCTGCTGGTGCTGGGTCTCCTCACCACGGAGCTGATCCGGTCCTGGTCTCTGGCTCTGACCTGGGCGCTGAACTACAGAACTGGATCCAGGCTGAGGGGGGCCATCCTCAGTCTGGCCTTCAACAAGATCCTGCGGCTCCGCAGTGTCAGGGACCAGTCCATGGGACAGGTACAGTTCAGACCTTCTTTCCTTCCTTTCTCCCTTTTCTGTCTGATGGTTCCTTCCTTCTGTCCCTCCTTTTTCCCTTGCCCCCTTTCCTTCTCTTTCGTTCCTGTGTCAGACTCATGTATTTTTGCCTCCTGTCTTCCCCCCAGCTGGTGAACATGTGCTCCACTGACGGTCAGAGGATGTTTGAAGCAGCAGCAGTAGGCAGTCTGTTAGCAGGGGGCCCCCTGGTGGCCGTACTGGGCGTTGCTTACAACCTGTTTATACTGGGACCAACATCTCTACTGGGATCAGCTGTGTTCATCCTGTTCTACCCCACGTTGGTCAGTACCTGTCTGAGGAGAAGTATGACACTACCTGATGAAGTGAGTGAATAAATGTATTAAGGAGTGAAAGGATTCCGCGGCTGGTAAATCGTCCGTTTCTTGAAGTGAGTCTGGTGTAATATCTGTGGTCTCACAGCCAGTGGGCGTGTAATGACATGCTCTAGCTGTACCCTGGCACCTGGTCAGGTGACTGATGCCTGTGTTGTCTGATCAGATGTTCAGCTCCAGGCTGACAGCGTTCTTCAGGAGAAGGGGAGCAGCCGTCACCGACAGACGAGTGCAGAAGATGAACGAGATCCTCAGCTACATCAAGTTCATCAAGATGTACGCCTGGGTCAAGGCCTTCTCCCAGGACGTCCGGCGTAAGCACTCACCTGACATCCGGAGGTGCGGTCACCGCGGTAACAGGCAAACAGTGTTGACGCCTGTATTTTCCTCCCAGGTATCCGCGAGGAGGAGCGCAGGATCCTCGAGCTGACAGGTTACTGTCAGAGCATCACAGTCGGCGTGGCCCCCGTCGTCGTCGTCATCGCCAGCGTGGCAACATTTTCTGCCCACATGTTGCTAGGATATGACCTGACTGCTGCTCAGGTACCAGACTTCACCTGTGTCATGTCCTTTAGCGTAATATCACCTGATACACCGAGTCATCGCTCCGCACACTAACGTTCGTTCGTTTCCTGTCAGGCCTTCACCGTGGTGACCGTGTTTAACGCCATGACCTTTGCCCTGAAGGTGACTCCATTTTCTGTCAAGTCTCTGTCTGAAGCTTCAGTGGCCATGGAGCGATTCAAGGTCTGAAATGTGATGTACCTGAAGTCAACATTACCCCCGACCTGCCTGCTCTGTTTGTCTCTACTCTCCTTCCTGAGGCCCAGTTAGTTTAGAGTGTGTGTGTGTGTCTGTGTGTGTGTGCGTGTGTGTGTGTGTCTGTGTGCGCGTGTGTGTGTGTGTGTGTCTGTGTGCGTGTCTGTGTGTGTGTGTGTGTCTGTGTGTGTCTGTGTGTGTGTGTCTGTTTGTCTGTGTGTGTGCTTGTGTGTGTATGTGTGCGTGTGTGTGTGCATGTGTGTGTCTGTGTGTGTGTGTGTGTGTGTGTGTGTGCGTGTGTGTGTGTCTGTGTGCGCGTGTGTGTGTGTGTGTCTGTGTGCGTGTCTGTGTGTGTCTGTGTGTGTGTGTGTGTGTTTCTGTGTGTGTGTGTCTGTTTGTCTGTGTGCGTGTGTGTGTGTGTGTGTCTGTGTGTGTGTGTGTGCGCGTGTGTGTGCGCGCGTGTGTGTCTGTTTGTCTGTGTGTGTGCTTGTGTGTGTGTGTCTGTGTGTGCGTGTGTGTCTGTGTGTGTGTGTGTGTGTGTGTGCGTGTGCGTGTGTGTGTGTGTGAGTGTGTGTGTGTGTGTGAGTGTGTGTGTGAGTGTGTGTGTGTGTGTGTGTGTGTG
>JAUMTR010000005.1:196891-209650 GCA_032270685.1 Microctenopoma stevenorrisi | reverse complement strand
TCTGTCTTCCTCTGTCTCCATCTCTGTCTCCATCTCTGTCTCCATCTCTGTCTTCATCTTTGTCTCCATCTCTGTCTCCCTATCTCCATCACTGTCTCCATCTCTGTTTCCCTGTCTTACTCTGTCTCCATCCCTGTCACACGCTGTCTCTGTGCAGGGAAGTCGTCCTTGGGTGTGGTCCTGTTCCGGCTGGTGGAGAGCTGTGGAGGATCCATTCTGATTGACGGTGTTGACATCCACGACATCGGACTGGCCGACCTCCGAAGCAAGCTGTCCATCATCCCACAAGACCCGGTCCTGTTCAGCGGGACGGTCAGGTAAGGACACCTGTGATTGTCCATCAGATAGTCACACGGTGTGGACATGTTGGAAACAGATTATATTGTTTGTTTCCAGGTCCAATCTGGACCCGTTTAACCAGTACACAGAGGAGCAGATCTGGAACGCTCTCGAGAGAAGTCACATGAAGGAGTGTGTGAGTACCTTCACCCTGGTTCTGACCTGTGAACCTGATTCTGCTGAGTCACTGATGAGTCCAGAATCCCGGTCTGAACAAACATACAGACTGTGTTATGTGCAGCTGGTGGAGTTTACCTGTCTGGTTTCAGGTGTCCCAGCAGCCGCTGAGGTTGGAGGCGGAGGTGGTGGAGAACGGAGAAAACTTCTCAGTGGGAGAGAGACAGATGCTGTGTGTCGCCAGAGCTCTGCTGAGACAGTGCAAGGTGAGAGACAGACAGGTTCCTGTCATCTGATTGGTTGGTTCTGGTCTCAGCCCTTTCGTCTGATTTGTTGGTTCTGGCCTTAGATTCTGCTCCTGGACGAGGCAACAGCAGCCATGGACCCGGAGACGGACGCTCTGATCCAGGAGACCATCAGGACATCGTTCCAGGACTGCACCACCCTGACCATCGCCCACCGTCTCCACACCGTGCTCGCCTCCGACCGCATCATGGTGCTCAACCAGGGGCAGGTAACGCAAACTTTGAGCGTCAGTTTATTGTCAGTAGCTGAGTTCTAGGTGAGGAAAGTTTTCTTGGCTCTAATTGGTCCAGGTAGTGGAGTTTGACGAGCCGTCCCGACTGCTGGCCAACGAGAACTCTCGCCTGTGCTCGATGCTCGCCGCCGTGGAAAACAAGATCTCTGTGCGAGGATAAGGTCACGTTAGGTCACGTGTGCTCCTGATCCCCCAGTAAAACCAGTATAAACATTCACAGGAGCTGAAGGTGCTGTTTCTGTCCTGTAGAAAACTGATCTGAGAGCAGATCTTTGATGTGTCATCGTCATGTCTCTGACGTACTGTTGCTTTTTTGCAACATAAAGACGTTTTTCTGTGGTTATGACCTGATGAAGCAGGTTTTATTAGGAGTCATTTTATTGTTATTATTGTTATTATGGTTTGTTTTGTTGTGGTGAACCCCATGTGAGTTACTGTTGGAGCCGAGTCGAAGGACGATTTAGTCCAGAATCCTTCACACAGATTAGAAAACCACTAGAGTTCTAAGCCTCTGTAAATAAAACTCACAGGATAAAGTGGAAGTGTTTTGACTTTATTCTGTGAATATTCCAGTTTAATCTCATAATATTTAGTTCTGATCTGAACGCTTTTGGATGTGAAGCATAGAAATAAAAACTTTTTGGTTTGTTTTTAACATCATCTTCACGGTGCCATACATTTCAGAACCCAGAATATTTTCTCTGTACGGACAGGAAGTGGTTCTGGACTGAAGGTGAATCCTGGAGGAAAATCGCTGTTTTTTTATTTTTACTGATTCCCACTGCTGCTGATGTAACACTGTAAAAACCTGAGTTCCTCTTTTACTTCGATGTTGAAATAGATTCAGAAAATTGTACTGTTGAGTTCTGCTGCTGTCGGGACGTTGACTTCAACCTGTTGGTTTATTACAACCTGCTTTTTCTTACAGACTCGTCTCTGTCACCAAAATAAAAGCCCGGTTGTGAAAGATGAACGAATTTGTCCTTTAAAATCATTTTCTATTAATGAACCAGCAGCCTTGGTTCGACAGCCCGTCCGCGTGTCTGTTGTATTTTTCTAACAGCCTTATAGCATGACCTGATAACTGCCTTGTTAGCTGGGGGTGGGGGGTGTTCTCTAATATTGTCAATAAAACTATTTTAAGATGAAAGTTTGTGTCACTTCCTCTTGTCTGTGCTGATTGAGATTTTAATAAAAACTTGATCAGATTTTTGTCTTAAACGTTTTTATACACAAAACAAATACAAATGTTCACTTCCTGTTTCCCCTTCAGTATAAAAGTCTCATTCTAATAGAAGAGTTATTACTGTGCACTTCATCAGTGTCTCAGCACACACCTGTCTCCGCTTCCTAACTTTAATCTAATGTTACTAAGTTTTCTTCGTTCTCGGTAATCGTGGGACAGTCATAGGAAGCGAGTGCTGCGTCTGTTTACACACGTTTAATCAGATCAGATCAGATCAGATAGAACTTTATCAATCCCTCGGGAAGGTTCCTCCGGGAAATTCTGTTTCTAGCAGCAAAGCACCAACTTATATATCAATAAATAAATCAATATATATATACTTATATCAAGAACAGGACGAAGTGAAGGACTAAATAAAAAATAAGAGGCTCTATCGAAAAGAAGAAGACTACTAGATGTGAAGTAGTGGTGTCTGTTGGTTCTGGACTTAGGGAGAAGCAGCCTGTCAGTACATCTTCACAGAACTACATAGTACCTGAAGACAGGCGATTCCAGCCCAGGTTATACTGAAGGCTGTACTACTGAGTAAAAGTACTTTAAGTACCAGTAGTATCAGTCCACTGAGTTACTGATGGAAGTATTTAAACGCCACTGATGCTCGTTCCGTTTTTTTCCACACAGCTGTACAGTGTTTTAGCCTAATTAGCTGATGGAGCTAATTAAGGCTGCGGGGTGACCTTTGACCCGTGCTCAGCAGCGCCCCCTCCGCTCTGCGCGAACTAACTTTTCCTGCTCTTGTTACTTCCTGTTTGGTCCGGAGCGGATCCTGCGTCCTCTCGTCCCTCGTCGCTGCTGTTTTCTGTCTTTTTCTGTCCTTAAATTCTGCTTTTCTTTCTCTCTCGACACGAACTGTCGCTGGTCTTCGGCGGCTAACACGGAACCTAGCGGAAGGATCTGGATTCAGTGAACGGGACACGAAGCCGGGACGCGGGCTGAGTTCCCAGGAGGAGCCGGTGTTTGTCTGGGTCCTCTGCTCCCGTTCCTGATGGATTTTACTTAAACAGTTTTTCGTTTAAGCCGCTAATAATGAGCTTTCTGGTGCTAACGCTAATTAGCCAGCTGTGCTAACAGGTCAGTTAAACGACGTGTGACCTCGAACTTTGCTAAAGTGCCTGTTTTTGTAAAGCGACTTTGGTTTAAAGCTAAAGCTGCTAATTTGTAGAACAGTTCGGGTAAAGCCGGGTTTAAATGTTTAAATCCGAGTTTTAAACGGGCTATAAATACTGACTTTACTCGCTTATCGATTAAAATGTGTTTTCTGGTGGTTTTAGTCCAGTTGGACTTCAGAACATGTTAAATGTAGTTTGTCCTAAATGTGATTAAATCGAGTTTTTAAATGGGTTAAAGTTGAAAGTATGTTCGTGGCTTAGATGTAAAAACAGTAAGACTGGGTTTAAGCCCAGTTCTGGATCACAGGTGTCTTTTTTGTTCCGTGGAGTTTTTATAGTCTGGTTTTTAAATCCAGATTCTTCGGTTCAGTTTTAGTCTCAATCTGTCAGAACTAGTCCCGAGTCCACCTGGGTTCTACATGTAATCTGTCCTGGCTTTGGTCCAGGGTTAAGCTCAGTTCTGGACCTGGCGTACCTGGTCTTTCTCTCTGTAAAGGCATCACAGACTCTTAGTTAGTTCAGCTCTGGTGGGGGTCAGTCCCAGGTTTAGCTCATGATGGCAGAGCTTCACCAGACCCCCACCTCACTGTGCTGCTGCCGTAAATCTATGCCGGTCTCTGGGGCCCGGTGTTCCGGGGACTCGAGTTTTCCCTCTGCGGCTCCAGGTCCCGGTTCTTCGCGGTGCCCCCTGGTGGACGTGGCCTCAGCGTCTAACTTCAAGTGCTTCCAGCTGCGACACTTCCACCTGGACCTGCGACTGAACTTTGCTGTGAAGGAGATAAGCGGCTGGCTGGTCCTGGACCTGGTCCCTGTCCAGCCAGGTGTCCACATGCTGGTTCTGGACTCTCATCCCTCCCTGCTGATCCACTCCATAGACTGTAAGTTGCCCGGAGTTGGACAGGAGGACCCCGTCTCCCTGACATACCGGGTGGACCCGTTCACAGATTACGGCTCGTCCCTCACAATCAGCCTCCCAACAGCAGCCATGAAACCAGGACGTCTGATCCAGATCACAGTCCGCTACACCACCACAGACGGACCTGCGGTACTGCTCCACCTGTCTTCATATTAACTAAAGAATCATTTGGTAACTGATGATGATGATTGTTTCTTCCTCAGATCTGGTGGCTGGACTCGGAACTGACCTGTGGTCAGTCCCGTCCTCTGGTCTTCACTCAGGGTCACTCCGTGTGTAACCGCTCCTTCTTCCCCTGCTTCGACACGCCCGCCGTCAAGACCACATACACGGCCACAGTCAGGGTGGGTCCAGCTTCAGGACGTAGTCGGATCCCTTCACGTCACTGTACATTTAATTTAAAACTTCTTTACTCCTCATTTATTCACAGATTCAACACAGCAGGAAAATCGGGCTTTTTCAGAATCATGAGAATAAATCTCAGTTTTGTTTATATCGTTTATTCACTTTATTGTCCGCGCCTTTGTTTTGTAGCGTGACAGTGAAGCTGTGTTGTTCAGGTAGAACATGACGGGAACCTGCATCTTTCTCTCTCTCTGTCAGGCTTCAGTCTAAACGAATAAAAACCGCTGCTGTTCACTGCTTTAGATCAGTATGAGACACTAACGTCTGCATCTTCTTCCTCCTCCTCCTCTCCAGGTCCCAGACGGAGTCACAGTACTGATGAGTGCCTCTCGGAGCTCGTACTCCAAACAGGACCGGGTCTTTCAGTTCTCCATGGAGTTTCCTGTCCCGTCCTACCTGGTTGCGCTGGTGGCCGGAGACCTGCAGCACGCAGACGTCGGCCCGAGGTCGGTCAGACAAAACCAGGGTGGAGACGGAGGGGTAGCAGCTCCCCCGACCTCTTACACAGAAGCAAAGAGATTCAGTTAACTCTCAGAGGAACCTGCTGGTTTAAGTGTCTCTGTAGACGGTTTGTGAGGGAAGATGTTCCACTCTCAGACAGAGTACAGTTCCAGAAAATCCAATAGAGTGATATGTCTTCATCGGAGATGATCTCAGTCTCGTTCTCAGTTCAGTCATTTCACATTTCACTGAGTCTCAGGTTTAATCTGCAGTGAGAAGGATCAGAATCAGACCAGGACCAGGACCAGACCAAGACCAGGATCAGAATCAGGATCAGGATCGGAACCAGGATCAGAATCAGGATCGGAACCAGGATCAGAATCAGGATCAGACCAGGATCAGAATCAGAATCAGACCAAGACTAGCATCAGGATGTCTTATTTAATGACTTTGACCTTTAACTCTTCTCTCTTCTTTCACCTGTAGGAGCCGTGTGTGGGCGGAGCCATGTCTGTTGTCCTGTGCCGTGAAGAAACTGGGGGGCAGCGTGGAGCACTGGCTGGGCGTGGCCGAAGAGCTGTTCGGACCGTACCTGTGGGGCAGGTGAGACTTCATCGTGCTAACGATTCAAACATTGCCGAGACAACAGTCGGTCTGACTCACCTGTCTCAGGTGTGACATCGTGTTCCTGCCCCCGTCTTTCCCCATCGTTGCCATGGAGAACCCCTGCCTCACCTTCATCATCGCTTCCATCCTGGAATGCAGCGAGTTCCTGCTGATCGACGTGATCCACGAGATCGCTCACGGCTGGTTCGGGAACGCCGTCACCAACGCCACCTGGGAGGAGATGTGGCTGAGCGAGGGCCTGGCAACGTACGCGCAGAGACGCATCACTACTGAGGCCTACGGTACGAGCACTGAGTCCAGAGAACCGCAGCACAGTACTGGAGGGATGATAATTCTCCCTGCTCCTTGTCTGCAGGCGAAGCGTTCACCTGTCTGGAAACTGTTGTTCGACTGGACGCCCTCCACAGACAGCTGCGTCTCCTTGGCGACAACAACCCTGTGAGCAAACTGCAGGTCAAGTTCGAATCAGGTACAAACACACACACTCACACAGAGACACACACTCAGTCACACAGAGACACACACTCAGTCACACAGAGACACACACTCAGTCACACAGAGACACACACACACACACACTCGCTCACACAGAGACACACACACACACACTCACACAGAGACACACACACACACACACTCGCTCACACAGAGACTCGCTCACACACACACAGAGACACACGCAGGTTCACGCCACTGTTTCCTGTCCTCCAGGTGTGAACCCCAGCACTTTGATGAATCTGTTCACCTATGAGAAGGGTTTCTGCTTCGTGTCCTACCTGTCTCAGCTCTGTGGGGACGTCAGGCGCTTCGACTGTTTCCTCAGGGTCAGTAAACGCACGCCGGTTCTGACCCGTGCCCTCAAACTAAATGTCCATCATGATGTCATTACCTCTTAGAAGCCAGAGACGTGTACGTGCACTGACGGTTCCTGTGAAGCAGCTTCTGTCTCTGTGTCTCTAGGATTACATCTCACAGTTTAAGTTCAAAAGCGTGGTGGCTCAGGACCTCATCGACTTCTTCCTGACCCGTTTCCCCGAGCTGAAGGACGCCGCCGTCGCTCAGAGAGAAGGTGAGGACCTGAGCTGGACTTCTCTCTGCGGGTCACAGATCCAGACCGAATGCCTCTTTAAGGTTTATCTGATAACTTGTCCTGGTCTCAGGTCTGGAGTTCGAGCGCTGGCTCAGTGGCTGTGGACCTCCTCTGTGTGAACCCGATCTGACAGCAGGGGGTTCGTTGATCCAGCCGGTCCAGGATCTGTGTGACCTGTGGAGGACCAGCAACCCCCCCGACTTGCAGACCCTGATGACCTTTGAACTCTCAGCCTGGAGCACCTTCCAGATTGTTCTATTCCTGGACCGCATGCTGGACTACTCCCCGCTGCCTCATGGTAACACTGCTCCTGCTAGCAGGGATTTTATAAAGGAGTCGGTTTCATATTTCACTGAGTCACTGATTTAATCTACCCCCCCCCAGACGTGATGGTGAGTCTGTCTGACTGTTACTCGTCTCTGTTCGATGGGCTGAACGCTGAGGTTCAGATCCGCTGGCTGCAGATGGTCGTGAGGAACACGTTCTACCCCGACCTGCCCCGAGTCCGAGCCTTTCTCCACAAACACGTGAGTGCTGCAGCTTCTGGTACTGCTGCTTGTAGTACTTTTACTCAAACAGTTGTTCCTGTGTCCTGTCTGCAGACCTCCAGGATGTACACCGTGCCGCTGTACGAGGACCTGGTTGCCGGGGTGATGAAGTGTGTTGCAGTGGAGATTTTCTACCAGACTCAGCGCCGCCTGCATCCAAACCTTAGACGGACGTTGCAGCAGATCCTGTTCCAGACCGGCACCGCCCCGACCAATCAGAACGGTCCAGCTCTGCCCGTCGTGCCTCCCTCGCCCCCCACCTCACCTCCTACCTCCACACAGTCGCAACCTGCTGCCGCGGCAACCACCTCCAACGCCGCTGCTGGGACGACCGCCGCCATCGCCCTGAGGGACGTTAACGTCTCTGCATAAAGTCCACCTGTCCAGTCACCAGAATACAGCCTGGAGGTGATTGGTCACAGGTAAATGGTGACAGGGTGGGGTTGCCGTGGCAACAGGAAACGAAAGGAAGTTCACTGAGGTGTGGATGTGGGAGGGGCCAGAGGCAGTGACTCGTTACCCCCTCATGACTTTTAGTGTTTTTAAAGATGCTGCTGATCTGACTCGTCACCTGGTGCCTGAACTTTCATCGGAGCCTTTAAATTCTGAGCTGATGTGTTGGTCAAACTGTGGCCCGTGGGCCTCACATGGGTCCGGAGTCTGGTGAAGATTCTTAGGGTTGTGGGGTTAAAAGCTCAGGTTCACTGTGAAAACATCTGTTCTGCACCTGGCGGGGACCAAATCCAGTCGGAGTTAAAGGAACAGTTCATAGTTTCTCAGGCTGTTGTTCATAAAGCAGTTATTATAGTTCTTCACTGTAAGAAGTGAGGGACAACGTGCGTGGCCCAGTTCTGTGGGAACATATGTTATATTAAGAAGCGGGTGGGGCAGCTGACACCTACCTTTAACTTAACCAGTTCTATGCTTCACCTCTGTAGTCCCTTTCAGACACAATCAGAACCAGAATCAGCTTTATTCACCAAGTCTGCACGCACACACACTCTTGTCTTTTTCTCACCTGTTGTCACCTGTTTGTGCAAACTGTGGCTTCAGTAAGTGACCTTCAGCAGGAACCAGTCTACCTCCATTTGATGGATCTACCACAGAGAAGCCCCCAGAGCTTCCCAGATCACGTGGACTGGACTCTGGACTCTGGCAGAAAATATGAAAACCAGCAGACTTCGCCTGAGGGGCCTTGATGCTGCCTTCAGTGCAGCTGGGAAGTGGGACGTCTACGTCTGTTTGTCCCTCAGTTTTTCCACCAGCAGATTTTAACTCTTTTCATTCACAAGATTTATGAACCAAAAATAATTTTCAGTTTTACATTCTGATTTTAGAGAATACAGGGAAGTTAAAGAAATCTAACGGCAGAGTCTGAGTCACAGATTAACTGAATGAAATGTTCGTTCTTTATTCAATGAGGCTGAAACTCTTCATTCTTCAGTTCGAACTTCTAGACACAAAAATGAATTTCAAGCTGACACAGCTGGCTCCACCCTCTCCTCGGCTCTGAAACGTTCCACTGTTCCCAACTGACCATGAACGCCTCTTCATAGATTTCTAATGTGACTAAAAATAAAAAGTTGGGATTAAACATCGGATGTGTTTGTTTTTTCAGTGTCTGCTGAAACACACGGTCACAAAACCAAAGTCAAGTCAAATGAGCTGAACCGACGCTGTGAAGGTGATCATCATCATCAAAATCTGAAACATGTTATAATTATTAAAGGGAAATGCAACGTTTGATGAGCTGGATGATCATTTATAAGATAAAACTCTATTAGTTACAGTGGTACAGGGGGCGTCCTGTCTGCTGTCCCCAGCTGGGACGCTGCTGCCCTGCAGACCACGCCATGAAACATGGCATCATCATCAAAGGTCTCAAGTATGTTCAGTGTCTGTCTGAAGAGGTCGACCACCGGTTCCCTGGTTTCTCTAGTGTTAATGTGGAGGAAGTTCTTGACAGAGTCCCTGGTCAGTCGAATCCCCTGTTGCCCCGTCAGTGATGAGACTAAGTGAACTTCTTCAGGTAACCTTCAGTAACCAAAAAAGAGGAGCCTAAAGCCTTTTCATGTGTTAAATCTATGTACATCTATTAATTCAAAGACTATTATATATATTTTACGTTTTTTGTCTTCACATTTTATTCAGGCTTTTATTTTGTAAACCAACCAGGTGAAGCACAGTGGGAAACCTACTGCTGTAAAGTTAGAGACGTTATCTCTGGCTTCCGGTATGTACGGGAAATGATCTGAGCCCTTCAAAGTAAAAGTGAACTGCAGCTGACGTAAATGAAAGAAAATCGTTTAAATTTAAAGTAATCAGCCAAATGGGTTTTTGTTCAGATCCAGTCTCTTTAAACACTGCTGTCTTTAAATGGTTCTGTTCCTGAACCGGACCGGTCTCGGTCGTGGTCTTCATGTTTCCTCTGCTCATAACGTGTTTCCTGCACGTGCGCGTTCCTTTTAAGGCTCTTATTTCGCTGGGCTACGCCGGAAGTGAGGTATCTTATTGTGGCAGTCTTGATGTCGTCCGGTAGAGACTGAGCATCAGCAGAAACCTGCTGCAGCTGGAAGGACACATCTGGACCGAACCATACCGGGATCCGACCGAAGCTCCACAGGACGAGAAGCCGACACCTGAGACTCGGGGACCGAACCAGCATCGTCCTCCCCCCGCTCCGCGCGCCTCTTATCCAGCCGGTGAGGTCTGGGCCGTGTCGGGTTCGTTATCTCGTTCCGGGAGCCATGGGGGACAGCGCCGCGGACGGGACCCGGGTCATCTACCACCTGGAGGACCAGGAGACCCCCTACCTAATCCGGATCAACGTGTCCCCGCAGCGCGTCACCCTGGCGGACTTTAAGCAGGTCCTGAACAAACCGAACCTAAAATTCTTCTTTAAGTCTGAGGATGCAGACTTTGGGTGAGTCACGTGATCAGAGATCGATATTAGTGAAAATGTTATTTTTACTAAGTGTAATTAATAATAATTAAGTCTGAACATGGAAAAACATGTTAATAACAATTATTAATCACTTTGATTTATTTAGATCTGATGACGTCAGACAAACGATGACATTATAAAACATGACGCACCAGTAGGACGTTAATGTTAGTTGATGGTGACGATGAAGATGAAATCAGTTTCTGTATGAACAGCTGAAAATCTAGTTTTTATGTAACATTATATTATATAATGTCGTTGCTTTAAGACATGTGAAGATTAAATCAGCTGATCGATTAACACCTGATCAATAATCAGCAGCTCACACGTTTTTTTCTTCAGTTTAAATTACCCCCCCACAGTCTGTGGACTTATGTAACACAGAGGGAAACACAAAGCGCTTTGTCATGTTCTGCAGGACATGATGATGATGATGATGTTTCCACAGGGTTGTGAAGGAGGAGATCAGTGACGATGACGCCAAACTGCCGTGTGTAAAGGGACGAGTTGTCTGCTGGGTCAGAAACGCACACGCCTTATGTTCAATGTCCTCGCTGCAGTCATTCAGTGCTGATGTGTTTCCTGTCTCGTGTCCATCCAGGTGGTGTCCTCAGACACCTGTCAGTCAGACCTACAGTCAGTGACCACACCCACCAGCCTGGCCCCTCCCCCCACCGAGAGGACAGGTGGAATTGGGGACTCGAGACCTCCGTCCTTCCAGTGAGTCGACCTGAACCCTAAATATAACACAGAGGACAGGAAAGGACAGGACAGGCGGCCTGGTAGCTCAATGGGTTAAGTATCAGACTGGAATGCAGAAGGTCGCAGGTTCGAACCCCGTCTGACTCCTAATCCTTACCCTACCAGATGTGTCCCTGAGCCAGACACCCAGCGCTAGCTCGTTGTAAGTCGCTTTGGATAAAAGCGTCTGTCATGTAAAGTAAGAGAAGAGTAAGAGGACAGGACAGGACAGGACTTTTTCTGGTCTGTGGACTCTGGTTCATAAAGTTCATCTGTTTGACTGAATCTTTACATCTCTGTGCATCAGTGCTGCAGCCTTCAGCAGCCACGAGGAACCCCAGGGGTCAGAGGTCAGACCTGCTGCGTCCCCATCAGACAGGAGAGAGCGAGGTAAGACAGCGCAGGTTCATCTTTAGTGTCTGGTGGTGCCTGTACAGAGAGACACAGTCAGTTTATTCAAAGTCAACTTTATTCTTCGTTACTGATAGTTTGTCCCAGTAACTCACTCAAAAGCCTCCAGTTAATCCAGAATGCTGCAGCCAGAGTTCTGACTGGACTTAACAAGAGAGATCATATTACTCCTACATTAGCTTCTGTCCATTGGCTTCCTGTTAAAGTAAAGTAAATATAAAGCACATCAGGCTCCTTTACACACAGTTTACTGTACATACCTATTTTCCATAAACAATGTGACGCAGCTTCAGATGAGTTTTTGTGTTGTTTGGTGATAAATAAATAATCTGTTCTGTTTCTAACAGAAGAAAATGTCATGAATAAAAATGAATGTTATCACAACAGCCTGGTAAATGATTCAGCTCTCTGACCTCTGATTGGCTGCCATCTCTGCAGCTGAGCACCTGAATGGCCACACCCACCAACCCATTGAAGACAATGGGGCGGGGCCAGCAGGTAGAGGGGACAGCTCGTCAGCGCGGCAAAGCAGCGAGCTGGAGACGACCAGTTTCTACTCGTCTAAAGACTCTGGAGGAAGGTCAGACCTCTAAGAATGAACTGTGTCATGTCAGCTCCTCCTGATCCTGATCCTGCACCCAAACCCCAGTTTAATCCTGACAGTCTAAACGTTAGACATAATCCTGGTCCTACGCCTTCTCTGCTGCCTAGAGATGGTAAAAATCTCAATGCTGCTTTAAATGCTGGTTTTCATCGAGGGGCCACAACATTCATAGAAATATAGAAAAACTTACCTGGTAACATTGCTGCATAAATTCTATGTGCATTTGTACATAAAATAAAATACACAAACATTATGTGAGAAAATCCAGCTTTTTAATTTATTTTCTTCTTCTTTTGCTTTATTGACGCCTGATATTCATATTCGCCTGAGTGACAGGACAGGGGCACCTCAGGGGGCCAATCAGATTACAGCTGGGGCCAATGCCCCTGTGGCCCCACCTCCAGCCACTGGCTGGTTGAAATGATTTTCAGAATATTTCTACGGGATGGTTGCCTCCTCTGTTGTTTTCTTTCTTTTGTTTGTGTCTTGACAAAAAAAAAAGCACAGAAAATAAAATTTTAGCAATTCCTTCAAATGACTTGCTGCTCAAGTGATGATCATATTTGATATGATTAATATTATTAACGAAGTGTAAATGTCTACGTCAGGGGTGTCCAAACTCGGTCCTCGAGGGCCGCAGCCCTGCTGGTTTTCCAAGCATCCATGCACTTGTGACTTCTGAT
>JAUMTR010000005.1:160711-180305 GCA_032270685.1 Microctenopoma stevenorrisi | reverse complement strand
AAACAATGAAAGGCCCTGAACTACTTCAGTTGTGTGTAATGAATCTAAAATATATGACAGTCTAATGTTTAGCAGTAAATTACAGAAAATAATGAACTTTATCACAATATGCTAATTTTTTGAGAAGGACCTGTAGTTCATCAGCACTTTTCTTCCTGCTGTGATTCACAGTCTCATAATAAACAGAAATTCAGATTGGATGAATAATGGCCCCGTCTCCCCTGCAGGTGCCATTTGCCCCGTCGGATCTGAAGGTGCAGTGTCCGAGCTGAAGCTGAACTACAGTGATTGTGATGTCATTCAATGGGTCCTGATGGGAGAGCTGAACATCATCTGCTGCCTGATCTAAGCGTTAACCTGTGACCTGCATCAGGACAGAGCTGGTTTCCTCTTAGTGCCATCTTCACTCATTAATAAAGCAGCGCCTGTAAAACAGAGAATAAATATTTAATAACAAACCCTCGACTCTCTGTTATCATTTATTACCACTGGCAGAAGAGCTGTGGGACCTTTTGTTGGGCTCGTTTGTGAATCAGGCTCCGTCCTTGTGGATTCTTTCTTTTCTCATGAAGCGGGGTCATATCAGTGGCCAACAGGAGGCAGAGGATCTGTGAAGGTTCTCAGTCCTCCAGGTCATGGTATCTCCAAAAGGTTTTATCCAAAGCAGCTGTCTGACTCAAGTCTACCTGACTGCTGTGAGTAGCAGGTTTCTAAACCAGTCAGTCAGAAAGAACCTCTGGAGTGGAAGATGAAACGTCGTCAAGGAACCAAACAAGTCCAGCTGCTTCGGATAAAACCTTTCTGAGGTAACAGGAGGCAGCATTTCACTCGAGTCCAGTTTGACTTCATCTCTGCTCTGAGAGCTGGAAACTGGGTTTTCCCATGTCTCTGTGAATATTTAAAAAGACGTTAACAGCAGATATTTATATACATGCTCTCTGTTACCTATTACAATATTATATTTGATGTGACTGTATCATCTCTTTGTAGTAAGAACATTCACCTCTGGTATCGACTCCCTCGTACTCAACCTATCCACCTCTGGTGAACTGGTTTCACTCTTTCTGCCCCCTGGTTCACATCTGAACTTTGGCTTTTGAAAGCTAGAGACTATAAACACACATTTTAAGACTATACATATATTTACATATATACATACATATACATGTATATATAACATATATACAAATTATATATATATATATGTGTATATATATATATATGTGTGTGTCTATGTGTATAATGTCATATCCTTAAATTGCATAAAGATTTAAGAAGCAAGAAATTCAACGTCTTGTACTGCGGTAAAAATATACCAAAATACTACTAAAGTACATAAACATGCTTCTCATGGACAGTCAGGGCGTTACCGTGGCAACCTGTGTGTGTGTCTCTGTCTCTTTGTAAGTCTGTTTCTCTGTGTGTGTGTGTGTGTGAGTCTGGTGAATGGACAGAGATGTAATTAAATCCTCGTTCTTCAGCTCCGTGTCTCTGACTGACATGTCCCCCAGACGCTGATTCTCTTGCCTCCTTGTCGGCAGGGCCGTTGCCAGGAGGCCCCGAGGGGCCCGACCAGAACCACAGGGGGGTGATGGGAGCAGGTTCGGTTCCACCTGAGGGAAGTAGAGAAGAAGAGATGGAGCAGCAGAAGTGAGTTCTACTGAAGTTTCCTCAGAAGAACGTTACGGCGTCTACAGAGAGTTTTTAACCGTTATTCATTTGGCTTTTTTCACAAAACAAGGAGTCGGTCCACTGTGTGTTTCTGAGACCGGTCTCAGGTCTCTGGAGTCCTGGAGCCGTCCCTCACTAGTCCCCTTCTTGAGCAACTGGTTGTACGGCTTCCTGTGTACACTCTGGACCAGCACCAATCATCACACCACCCGTCTGTAAAACCTTTGGACCCTGCTCTCTACAGAATGAAGTTTATTACCAGATTGTTGAGAAACAAAGGTTCTGATTTGAATCTTTGCTTCTGATCTTGCCTGGTATCTCAGAAACCGTTGATTATCAAATACAAAACATCTGTGTCAGTACTCTCCAGATGTGTCACAGTGTTAGAGGCAGAACCTGAACTCCAGCTCCTCAGGACTCGGGCCCCCTCCAGTCTTCAGGTTTGGATGGCGCTAAACAGCTGGGAAGAAAACAGCATCACTGAATGGTTCCCTGCTCTGAGACAGTGGATAAAGGCGTACCATGGTCTCAGAGGCCCTGGTCTCAGAGGCCCTGGTCTCAGAGGCCCTGGTCTCAGAGGCCCTGGGCTCAGTGGTCCTGGGCTCAGAGGTCCTGGGCTCAGAGGCCCTGGTCTCAGAGGTCCTGGGCTCAGAGGCCCTGGTCTCAGAGGCCCTGGTCTCAGAGGCCCTGGGCTCAGGGATCCTGGTCTCAGAGGTCCTGGGCTCAGGGATCCTGGTCTCAGAGGCCCTGGTCTCAGAGGCCCTGGTCTCAGAGGTCCTGGTCTCAGAGGCCCTGGTCTCAGAGGCCCTGGTCTCAGGGGTCCTGGTCTGCGGCTCCTGCGGATGAATCGATCTAATGTGCTGTTTAACATTCAGCATCTGACGAGCGGTGCTGCAGCAGTTTGTCAGGGTGAAGGTGACGGAGCTGGACGGGGGCCTCGAGTCTGGGGGTGGGGGGGTGGGGGTAGATAAACAAGACAACAATACATCTGAGAGGGGAGGGGATGGGGGGCTGCAACTAGGCTGTGAGTAATGATTCCGTAATCAGTCATTTGTTCGCTGCCGCTCAGAAACAAATGTTCCCACAGAGAGACGCTGACGAGTCCGGTTCTACTGCTGTAACCGGGCTGGATCGGGGCCTAATACTGGTGTGTAAAAGTACTGAAATACGGGCTAAAGTCAAGGTCGCAGAGAGTCTCTGCAGAAACAAAGGACACGGGTTCCGCCTCCCTCGGACCTGGTTCCGTCTGACTCATTAAGTCAGGTTCTGCCGGAGCTGTTGAAGAACCTGATCCAGTGACACACCAGTCCGGGTCTAGCAGGGTCCTGACAGGATTTCTGATGAATTAGACCAGGCCTGATTGTCTCTCTGTCTCTTCTGGACCAAACCTTTGAACCTAGAATCTAGTTGGACCCCAGAACAACAAAGCAGCAGCTGTTGCTGTGGTGGTGGAAAGGTTTCTGAGAACGTTCTGATCCTGGAGGGTACTGACATTGTTTTATTAGTTGGGGACAGAACCTGAGAAGTTCTCAGAGGTTCTGATGTTGATGTCAGTGTCTCTGTCCTGATGGTCCACAGTCTGCGGCTGCAGCGGCTGTTTGGACAGATGTTGTGCACATCTGGACTGCTGCGGCTAGGAAAACACCTCGGGGTGGTCCTACCTGCAGGCCCAGACCCTGAGGGCCCCAGAGGCCCCAAAGGCAACAGAACGCGGTCTGAGACTTTGTTGATGAAAGAAAACGGACTCAGCGGCGAAAGAGTTAAACTCTGTGTAAATGGACTTCGCTCCCACACACACCTGACCCCGCCCCTCTGGACCAGCCCCACTGCAGCAGCGAGCGCACTCTCCGGGAACTTCCCTCAGTTTGATTCAGAGCCGAGCGGGTCGTAGCGGGTCCGGACTCTGAGCTACAGGGGTTCTGTGGTCCTGAGACAGAGACAGAGGACGCGGAGGGACTCGCGGGACTTACCGGGACGGTTCGGGGATTCTCTGGTTCGGACTTTTTGTCGCTCGGTCCTGGATTGCGTGCGAGTTTTAAATTTTCTGACTCGGTTCTTCTGGGCCAGGAGGTTCTGAGGAAGCCTGAATGCTCTGCGTAGAGCTGGAGACGGTCCGTGGACTGATGTGATCATGAGTCGGACCGCGCAGGTTCTTTGAGTCCAGTTCTCATCATGGACCCCCTTCAGCTGCTGCTCCTGGTGATGATGATGGTGATGAAGGTCAGTGGGAGAGCACAGTTCTGTTTCATGAAGTTCTGCACAAAAACCTCAGAACTGTTTATTTAGTACACACAGTACTGCAGTATGTGTGAAGTACTTCTACTTCTACCTACTTTTATTTTCCACAGATTAAAGTGTTTTCATTTCTTTTCTAATTTACACTTTTCAGATTTTTGTTAAACAAATTATTTCAATTAACGCAGAAAATAATAAATTATCTTAAGTCTGACCAGAACCGGGTTTTCTTCACTACTCTCAGTACTGCAAAACGTTGGTGTATTATTACTCACAGGAAGTAGAGGATCTGTGTACTTTTTCTGTACTTTACTGTTACCATGGTGATAAATTACTACAAACACTGACACATGAAGTTTGAGACTCATTAGTAATAAAACTGGAACAGAGGAGGTTGAGAGTCCAGTTCACATGTGGGCGACAGATATATGAGAGCAGCAGGAGGAGGAGGAGGAGGAGGAGGAGGAGCACAGGAGAGAGACGAAGACGTGTTTCACATCTGTATGGAATCAGTCGCTGCCACGTCTCTGGGCAAATCCACCATGTGGACAGTTTCTTGTGTCCCTGAAAAACGAGACTGTGGACGTCAGAGCAGCTGCTGAAGATAGCTGGGGGGTGGAGCCTATCCCAGCTGTCGTCATGTGAGAGGTGAGGTGCACCTGGACAGGTGTGACATGTCTTCGGACACAGACACGGAGAGAACATGCAAACTCAGAACCCGAGTACTTTTTGCTGTGAGGTGACACCGCCCACCTGGTCCCGTCCACTCAGTCCTCGCTAATCTGTGCACCTGTTAAATCCCTGGTCCTGGTCTTTTGTCCTGCTGCAGTCTGGATTGATTCTTATCCTTCGGTTCTTCAGTTCTGCAGCTGTTTGTAGGTTGGAGTCCAGGTTCCATCTGGACTCAAGAGTCTCTGACACATAACATGACAGGATCCAACAGACACAGAACAAACCTGCAGCTGGAGGTGCAGAAAAAGAAAAAACCCAGTCCTGGTTCTGTTTCTGGTTCTGAGTCCAGTTTTAGTGCAAATGTTGAAATGAACACCAACTGTTCTGGTAGTTTTTGGTTGATTTACGGATGGTCCCGTGTGTTTTCAGACGTCCTGCAGCAGCAGCGGAGTGACAGAGATGTCCACTGACAGAGGACAGAGACACAGACGTTACGCCATAAACCCACTGGGACACAAGTGGACTCACCACAACATTACATACAGGTGAGAGGTGCAGTGACCGGGTAAGGAACAAGTACAGGTACAGGTTTGAGGACAGGTGTGGAGACAGGGACAGGTGTGGGGACAGGTCTGGGGGGGGTGAGGAGACCGGGTGTCAAACTGGATCAGACTGTGTGAACTGTCTCTGCAGACTTCATCTCAAAAACTGTTTGACTGTTTCATCTGTATTTCAAAGACTTTGTTCTGCCTGAGACACACCACTCAGGGCAGGAAAAACCCACCAGACACACTAGACCACCTGTCTCCGTGTCCACCTCAGGATCATCAAGTTCCCCAACACCCTGAATGTGGAGGACACCAGGAAGGCCATGAGCATCGCCTTCACCAAGTGGAGCGACGTGTCCCCTCTAAGCTTCTCTGAGGTCAGAGACGGCAACAGCTCCGTGGACATCACCATTGGTACGAGAGGAGACGGATCGTGTTCTGTGTCATTTATATGAACAGGTCTCAGGTGGTAGACATGGACAGTTTGAACCTGTGTGTGTGTGTGTGTGTGTGTCAGGTTTCTACACCTTCAACCACACCGACTGCTGGTCCTCTGCCCTCCACCCGTGTTTTGACGGCCTAAACGGAGAGCTGGCTCATGCTTTCCTGCCCCCACGAGGAGAAATTCACTTTGACAACCACGAGTTCTGGATCCTCGGGAAGTCCAGGTTCAGCTGGAAACAGGGTAACTGTACCGAAACACGATACAGAATGATCAGTGTTACATTATGTGTGTGTGGGGGATGTCACAGGATTTAGTGGGCGCTGTCTCCCAGTTTGTCCTGTTATGTAGCTTAACTGTGGTTCTGCAGGAGTGTGGCTCAACGACCTGGTCCAGGTGGCAGCTCATGAGATCGGTCATGCCCTCGGCCTGTGGCACTCCAGAGACCCCGAGGCCTTGATGCATCCCAATGCCACCTACACTGGACAGAGGAACGTGGCTCAGGATGACGTGTGGGGCATCCAGAGGCTGTACGGTAACATTCACCTACAGGTGGTTCTGAGGCTTAGTCCAGATCCAGACCCGCCGATAATCTCACCCGCTGCAGTTTGAACTACGCAGCAACATTTAAAGTCATTTAACTTTTCGACTTGTTTCAGTGGGAATTAAATCCGTTTGTCTGTAGGTTGTCTGGACAAGAAGCGTGTGTGTGATCCCTGGGCTCGGCTTGGCTTCTGTGAGCGGAGGAAGACCTTCATGAAGAAAAACTGTCCGCAGCGCTGCAATCTGTGCTTTGGTGAGTCAAGATCAAGACTCTGGTCTTTGGTTGAGACAGAAACCTGGCTCATCCGTTTGTTGAACTGTCTCTGGAGGACGCTCATTTCCTGTCTGGGTCTTGTTTCCTACCACAGAGCCTCTGGAAGCGGTTACCACAGCGATGCCGCCTCCCGCCAACATTAAGTTCAAGATGGTTCCACGGGGGAAGGTGGTGGGTTTCCGCTGTGGAACCAAGAACCCACGCTCTCCACCCAAAGTCAGGTCTGGTGATCATGATGAAAAATAATGTTGCCAATGTTTTTGATGTAGGTAACTGCAGCTGAGTGATTATCAGGTAGATCCAGAGAAAAACCAGCCAATACCTGTTTTGGAAGTAAACGTGTTTGTTAAAACCTACAGAGTCCTGAAGGCAGGAACGACACTCCCATGTATCTCCCATCACTCCTCACTCTTCTTTCTCCAGCTGGTACAAAGACGGTGAGCAGATCCTGACCTCAATCCCTGGGTACATCCTCATGAAGAACCAAGACCTTCGCATCGTCGCCAACGAGTTTAACGAGGGGGTGTACACTTGTCGCATCCATCAACGGGGCGACATCGTATCTGCCAACTCCTGGGCCATCCGACTGAAACCAGAGCGGCCGTCCAACAGCTGAAGGCAGGAACTAGGATGATAGAACTTCAAGGCACTGAATCACAACGAAAGTCATCTCAAGGCACTGAAACAGTGTTTACGATTACCAACATGTACACACACATACATCTGTATATATAAAGATATGTTCATGTAAATAATGTTGAAAACCTACAGACAGTCCCAGCAGTGGAGAGGAGAACATGGCAGGCTGGCTGGATCCGTAACTACAGCTCCAAGGTCGAGGTTATCTGAGGGGGGAGAGACAGAGAGAGAGAAGGAGGAGAGGAGCTCAGTGTACCAAGTATAGTCTTAAAGGTAGGGAGGGTGTCGCTGCCTCTAGAACCTGGATCGGGAGCTAGAGCTGAAGAAGGGCTAATGAAGATATCGTAGTCAAAGACAACTCACAGTGGTACTTGAGGCCACAGCTCCACCATACGGTATCTAAATAGTTAGTTACTCTGCGTCTTACAGTAAGAATTCTGAATTCAGCGGTGAATGATAAAGGACACAATCCTGCTTAAAGTTTGACTAATTGATTAGTTTCATTCAGTTTAAAGGAATTTATTTTCCTTTTGATATTGTCCAAGGGAAAGATGTATAAAGAAAAAATAATTGGTCCATACACACAACCCTGTGGAACGCCACACCTTACTCTTCTGTGTGTGGAAGATTCATTGCTGACATAATATACATAAGACTAATGTCACATACACACATACGTAGCCTGTTAGTAGAGATAGATTTACCTGCTCTAAAATGGGCGCGCTGATCAAGGGTAACACATCTTTGAGCATTCTAGTAGGGATGGGGTCGAAGAGACGCGTAGACGATTTAGATGAGTTAATTATTAAATGAACTCTGAGCTGCAGGAGGGATCTGATCAACGTCTTCTCTAATCATCTCTAATCTTATTTGAAAAGACATTCATGAAGTAATTGCTGCGGGAAGAGAAGGACAGGAATCCGATTCTCTGACTGTGAATTAGCTCCACCTCCTTTCTCAGTGACTCATATGATTGGCTCTGTGGACGCTGACATATTCAGGGCTCTTTGGCAGAGACCTCAAACAAGGTTGAACATCTGACATTTATTTTCCAGGTGTTCCTTGTTTGACAGGTACACCAACAGTTTCTAAATCAAAAATGGACAGAAGTTGCTGTTTTATCACAGTGAAAACAGACTAGCTCCCTGTAAGTCGCTCTGGATAAAAGCATCTGCTAAGCAAAGTAAAGTAAAGTAAAGTAATAGTCTTCATCAGCCTCCTGATCAGACGAGTCACCCTGGAAACTTCATGTCGTTCGATCATTAACCTAATAACAGACATAAAACAACTGCTCGAACTCTGAGGAGATATTTATGAGATTTAAGATTCATATCTGATTCTAGATTAAAAAACATTATTAATCCCAGTTGTTCTCATTTCTTTACATTTATTGAAGGTATATTTTGTCAAGTATGTTTTCAGCCCATATTTCTTCTCGGGGGACTCGGACATGGATCTGATCTTCATCCTAACAGCACTGTGTGAGCTGCTGCATCTATCATTATTCTGTTTGAGAAGGGAAGAACTGGAAGCGGCGCTCTCGGGTTTAAGACGTAGATACCGAAGTAGTGTCAACGGTGTGTTTGGTGGAAAGACAGGGACTCAAGCCTAGATGTTTCCGCCTCAACATCTCCATCAAGTGGACTGATTGAGCCACTGCAAGTCCCCGTATCCTCACTGGAACAGAAGCCCACTGAGAATCAGAGCAGCAGCAGAGGTTCTAGGCTCGTTTACCAGTCCACAGACCGGGTCTGGGTCTTTATACATTTTTTAATTTAATGTTGTTAGGTGTAAACCACCTTAAGATCTGCTCTATGGGTTCAGACAGAAACACAACAACGTCTATCTTCAAACTTTTATTCTGAAAACAATTGTTCAGGTGAAGCTGCACACAGTGCAGACACAACTGTCAGCACCTGCAAACCTTCTGATTCAAAAGACTTTTGTCTTATTTCCACTGAGGACCACAACCAGACCAGACCAGGATTTGAGCCGGAATCTGGTGATGGGAAAATTCCAGATGTTCCAAACTTGTTTGGAGAAAAAA
This sequence comes from Microctenopoma stevenorrisi, assembly GCA_032270685.1. NCBI lineage: Eukaryota > Metazoa > Chordata > Actinopteri > Anabantiformes > Anabantidae > Microctenopoma > Microctenopoma stevenorrisi. The sequence continues at coordinate 171,234 of JAUMTR010000005.1, read as the reverse complement.
ATGTTTGGGAACAAATACACGTTATTTTGGTCTCAGATAAAGTCTAAAATTTACAGGAGCAGGTTGGACTATGGACCCCCCCCACCCCACCATGGACTGATACGGAGGGGGTGGGGTTAAAGCACAGGTAAACAGAGGAAGGCACATGTTGAAACACAGTGAGGAGGTCGACACGTTGAATCAACTGATAAGCGGTGGGGGGTGGGGGGAATAGTTCAGGAATGTGTTGGTCGGTTCAGTTCAGGGTGGGATCACGGCGGTCTGATGATGATGCCGTCGCCTGCAGCTTCTTCGCCATCTTCATCTCCTGCTCGCCATGAAACCCCGCCCCCTGCTGTGATGTCAGTCTACATGCCCATTCGGATGCTCTGAATGATCTGGAAAATAGCTGCAGAAACAAAAAGATGAAAGTGTGAGACTCAGACATGTTTCTCTTCAGTCGTGTAACGGAAACGAAGCGTCACTGCTGATTTCTGGACTTTGCCGTTTGACTTTCAGCTTTTCAAACAGAGTGAGACCTCTGGTTACCAAATGGGCTTTGTCAGGTCTGAGCATGCTCAGATTAACTCCAGGTGAGCTCTCAGACACGGTGACATTAGACTTGTTTGACATGAACTGTGCCTCGCCGTGACTGAAAGTCTGCTATCAAGTCGGACAGTTTCTAACAACATTCAAGCTTCCGTCTGCGCCGGATCCTCACATCCTGCGAGATAAAATTAAATAGTATTTTCTACTGTTTGTTGTTAAAATGCTACAGAAGATGTGTTTATGGTTCAACATGCAGATGAAACTCTGTCATTATGTCAGTCTGATGAATAAACTACAAATACAAACATTATTCTGTCCATAGAAACACAACACAGACGTGTGATTGTTGATCTGTCTCATATTTAGACTGTCATGATTATTTTAGTGATCTGAAGGTAATCTGTGACTTTACAGTCTAGTTTGAGAAACAATCAGCTTTTTCTGATCGATCTCCACGGTGAAAATCAGACTAATGAATCCAAATATTTCAAAGGAAGTAGAAGAGGAAACGTTTCTACTAAACGTCCTGTTGTGGATCTGACACCTGAACCAATCAGACCTTAGACCAGGTGAGAGTAGCTGCAGCGCCTTGATCTCACGAGATTACCGTATCTCAAACCAGCCTGTTCACAGTTTAGCGTGGCGCGATAAGCCCCGCCTACAACCCAGAAAGTGATGACGTAATGACAACTGGTGAGTTTATTTGTATTTAATTTTTACTTTGAGTTCAGTGAAATAAAAGTTAAAGTAAAAAAAGACACCAAAAATATATTAAAAAATCTACAGAAAAAAACTAAAATAACAGTTTCTTTTTATTCGTTTCTTACCTTTTTGAATTCCATCCGTTTATTTATTAAATAAAAATTATGTTCTCAAAAATAATTAATTTATTTGCCGCTTTTTACTGGGTCTCCTTTGTGGCGTCTGATCGTTGGACATTTTGTCCGGAGAGATTCTATAAATACACACTATAATAATAATAATAATAATAAATAAATAGAGCAGTGACCAGATGCGGTTTCAGACGTACCTGATCCACAGACGACAAAGATGAAGAGGGCGAGGAGCCAGGGACCCACACCTTTGTCCTCCACCAGATTCCTCTGAAACATCAAAGAAAAAACTACTTTCACATCTTTGAATTTTACGTCACTGCTCATTAATCGATCAAACACATTGATCACCGAGAAAAGATCAGATCAGTGAAGGGCAGAAAACTGATTTGTAAACACCACAGTAAACTCAAATTATTTTAGCTGGAGGAATAAAAAATAATCCCTTAAACATTTTCTGATCGTTTACCGATCAGGGGCTCTTCAGCACCTTTACCAATAATGAAAATAGGCAGTTTTAGATTCCGAAATGAACCAAGTCAACACACAATCGATCAGAGTTGCTGACTCTAAAACCAGTTGAAAAGACCAGTTCCTCTTTCGGCGCGTTTCGCATTGAACTGGGTCTAACTGGGACTGGTCCGGGACTGTTCAGGCTTCTCACCGGACCGGAATCAGAGGAAGCCTCCTCAGGCCGGTGTGGACGTTACGTGGATTCTGGCGCTTTGGACCAGCTGTTGTTAAACTCACCGTTGACTTGGCGACGTTTCCTCGCTGAGTGATGTTCTTGCTGTGTTTCTCGTTCGCCATGCGGATCCTCTGTTTCGCGACCATCTTGTCTTCTTCGCGGATGTTTCTACTGATCCTGAATGGACTTTTATTCGGGTTTCCTTTGTGTGTAGAGACGTTCGTGTCTCTTTGCTGGTTCCTCCAAAGGATGACGGACTTTAAGATCCTCGAACTTGTCTACGTACTCAAAACCCCGAAGCTCCGCCCCGCCCACACCCCCACAGGAAAGTCAAGTTACTGACTGTCCGAGTAAAGCCTCCTGGTTCCCCTTTCAAAATAAAAACAACTTAACTGGATTTGTAAAATTAAATGCTATCTAGTTTGTTGTTTATTGTAAATTTTAATTACCATTTTACACAGGCAAAAGCATAACTAAACAACGTTGCGCAATTAATCGCAACTAAGTGTTGCTTGCTCTGTTTTTTTTTGTAACCACTGTTCAAATAAATTCATTTTTTTTATTTGTCACATACACAGTTACACAGTGTACAACATACAGAGAAATGTGTTGTTCTGCATTTAACCCATCCCTGGGGAGCCTTACTCAAGGGGATCGAACCTGCGACCTTCTGCATCCCAGCCTCATGCCTTAACCCACTGAGTACAGCAGCAATAACTAATCAAATAAAACCTTTTATTTTGAAAACGGAAGTGTTTTGGCCTTCAGTTGTTCTCCGACGTCTTGCCGAAGCTTTGAACTAAACTCAACTTAAAACGCTGTTATCTATTTTTTATTGAAAACATTCCGTATTTTGTGATCACTTGGTCAAATTTGATGGAAGAATTTTTAATTCAACGTTGTTTTTTAAAGACATGTTTGAAAAAAATAATTCGTATGCTGATGTGGCACATAGAGTCCCGCCTCTTTGTACTCTTACGCGTTTCCGGGTAACGACCTTTCTGCTTCCGCCGCTCGTGAACATGGCGCCTCCAGTCCCACTGTTAGCAGGTGGGTAATTTCAGATTTGATTAAACTCTGTTGTTGTGTGTTTTTGGAATGCGTGAACCGACATGTCATCCAGTCGCTGTTGTTGGCTCTAAAGCCGGCGCCAGTCACTGAAATGTCAGCGATGCGGGTAATCTTACGTTGTTTTTTTCGCCGGGCAGACTGCATGTAAAATAAGGCATTTTTTATGATATTTAGTATTAGGCCCGTGTTGATATCACTGAAAACAAAGGAACACGGTTCGTTAGAATCAGAGAAGTGTTCAAATTGATTCGGCATGAAAAATGATCTAAATTAAGTTTTCCAGTAAGATAAATTCTCATTTAGATCCCGATCACGCTGTCCGCTCGGGGCAACGAGAACGAGTGATGAGCTGGAGAGAAGCAGATAAAAGCAAACACAGGGTTGGTCGCGTGAAACGTTATGTTTGCCGAATCACACTTGCTGCTACAGAAAACGTTCATAAAAAATGTTTATTGATTATAAGAAAACTATTGAGTATTTATGTCAATAAATAAACTGAAGCTAAAGAAAAAATCGATTTTCCTGTTTTAGTGCGTGGATCAGATGGTACATCGCTGCTCTGTGGTCCTCCAAAGTGTGAGCCACACTTAGCCTTCGACAGGTAAACACACCTGAGTGCAACCTGGGATCACAGTGAGAAACAGTCTTTGTTAGTTCCTGATCACTTCTGATCAGTGTTTCTGAGTGAAGACACTTCAATACACATTTTAATATGAAGTATTTGTTAATGAAATCGATTAAATCACGTTTACAACAGGAGATAAATCATCAGTTTAGATTTGAAACAGTTATTTGACATGTATATACATGTTTGCTGCTTTTATATGACTGAAAGAAGACATGGAAAAAAACGTAGTGTTTTGTACAGAGCGTGTCAGAGAACCAGCCGTGGAAGTCCTCAGTGGGACTAACTAAAGATGTTCTGTGTGTGTTGGTGTCAGAGACTCTAGACCCAGCAGGTGCTTCACCTTCAGCAGAGATGGGACATTGTTCACCTGGTGCAATGGACACAGGTAAGTTTCGTACAGGTGAAGATGTGTCACCTGAAGACGACGCAGAAACCACAGTGATTATTGTCCGTTTGTCGTCAGTGTCTCTGTGGTGAAATGTTCAGAAGGTTCTGTGGTGACGAACTTTGACCTGCCGAAGACGACTCTGTTGGAGTTTTCGCCTCTCAACAGCATCCTGGTCACCTGGCAGCCGTACAGCAGTAAGAGACGCCATGGCCCACACACTTGCCCGATCATCACCTCATTTAACGGATAAATGTGACTTAGTGCAGAAGTCTTCGTGGCTCCTCCATTAGAAACATTTCTGATCATTGTGACGCGTGTTTTCACGTGCACCGCAGTTTATCCCAGAAAAGGTTATTCAGTGGTAACCAGGCGACTCTGGTCATTCCGTCACCGCTGGACAACCTTCTCTGGGATAACATGAGAACAGCTTGGTCCAGACAGAATCCTGGTTCCTGTCATAGGCCTCCAGGATGCAGAGACACCTGATGTTCCTGTAAAATGTTCTGATATATCCACAGCTAAATGTTTGTGCAGCTTCTGTCTGATTCCTGTGTCTGTGCGTCTGCTGCAGAGAGTCAGGACAGTCCTCAAGGGGACGCCAACCTCCAGCTGTGGGATGTGCAGAGCGGCGCGCTGATCAAGGCTCTGTTCCAGAAAAAGGCAGACTCCTGGTCAGTGTCAGTAAACGGGCTGTTTGGGCCGGTGGTACCGTACCGGGTCCTGTGTGGGCCTGTGGCACCGCACTGCCTCAGGCTGATGTCACCAGTCGGATTATTGCTCTTTAACTGAAGTACTGATGAGTCCAGTTTCTGCTGCACCAATGAGACTTGTGACATCACAGTGTTGAGATGAGGGGAAATAATCCAAGATCTAAAACCAGTATCATCATGTTGGTTATTAATGAAGGATTTTGGACCCTGACAGGTGTCCCAGCTGGTCTGAAGACGAGAAGCTCTGTGTGAGGAGCGTGAACAATGAGCTGCACTTCTATGAGAACAACGACTTCAGTGAGAGACGCGTGCTGCTTCATGTTGTCTGTCGGGTCCCGGCAAGATTATTTACATACATAAAGAGCATCTAAGTCAGAACAGAACCAGCTGAGTGCTTGTTTCTTCTCAGATACCATCGCCAACAAGCTTCACCTGCAGAAGGTGTCGGACTTCGCGTTGTCACCTGGCGCTCAGCCCAGCAAGGTGAAGAACCCCAGCCGCGCACCAACACGTTTAAACGCTCGGGTCCCACCTGTCCCGTTTGTCCCCCCAGGTCGCGGTCTACGTCCCGGGCAGTAAAGGAGCCCCGTCGTTTGTTCGGCTGTATCAGTATCCTGTGCTGGGGGGGCTGGGTGCCACGCTCGCCAACAAGAGCTTCTTCAAGGCTGACAGAGTCACCATGCAGTGGAACAAGAAAGGTTCGAGACGGGAAACGTTCAGGAGCATAAAGTGAACCGGTCCGGACCAGAAACGGACTCTAACTTGTTCCTCTTCGTTTGCACCTCTGTCTCAGCCTCGGCCGTTCTGGTGACAGCCAGCACTGAGGTGGATAAAACCGGAGCTTCGTACTATGGAGAGCAGACGCTGCATTACCTGGCTGTTAACGGAGAGACCGCCCTGCTGCAGCTACGTGAGTACTCTGGGCCGGGGGTTGCCATGACGACTTATCTTTTGGATGTCAGAGCTTCTCACCGTCTGTGTTTAAACAGCAAAGAACGGTCCCATCTACGACGTGGCCTGGAGCCCCAACTCTGCAGAGTTCTGTGTGGTGTACGGCTTCATGCCGGCCAAAGCCACCGTCTTCAACCTCAAATGTGACCCGGTGTTTGACTTTGGGACCGGACCACGAAACGCTGCCTACTACAGGTGAGAACACACCTGGGGTTTGCTGGGAACTGCAACGGAGGTGATGCCACAAAAAGTTCTGCTACTCTCCAGAACTTCCAAACAGCCCATCAGTCATAATCAGTTTAGAGGCTGATGTTGGACCTGATCTGACGGTGTCCTCCCTGTACGCAGTCCTCAGGGCCACATTCTGGTCCTGGCTGGCTTCGGGAACCTGCGGGGCCAGATGGAGGTCTGGGATGTGAAGAAGTATAAACAGGTGAGGAGAAACAAACACTGAAAATCATCATGTGAAAAACTGGGATGAGATTATTTCCTGTTGGACTGGGCTGGTTCTGATGTTGGAGACCTGTCCATCTAGTGTTGTTAGGCTGCAGTGTGTGTCTTCTCAGGTGTCCAAACCTCAGGCCCCAGACGCCACACATTTCTCCTGGTGTCCTGACGGGGAGCACGTGGTCACGGCCACGTGTTCTCCTCGTCTGCGGGTCAGCAACGGGTGTAAGATCTGGCACTACACCGGCTCTGTGCTGCATAAATGGGACGTGGAGGGCGGGTCGGAGCTGTGGGAGGTTCGCTGGCAGTCGTTTCCTGAAGGCAGCTTCCCTGAGCGGGCGGTGAAGTACCAGGCAGCACCCAGTGAGCTGGGGACCACGCAGGCCCAGACCGCGCAGGCCTATCGCCCACCTGCGCTGAGACACCTGCCGGCCACGCCCAGCTCCAAACTGGTGAGGACTGGTTCCCCGAGCTCTGGATTATTGATAAAGAGGCTGGTTCACAGAGAACTCAGTGAGAAACCGGGCTTCGTTAAACAGAACAGATTCTCTTCGTGTGTGTGTGTGTGTGTGTGTGTTCTCTAAATCATGCTCATGCGTCTCTGTCTGGCAGCACGAGGACGAGCCTCCTCAGAACATGCGTCCCGGTGGTCCTGGTGAGAGTTTGTCTAAATCGGCTCTGAAGAAACGTAAGAAACGAGAAGCAAAGAAAGCTGCTAAACAGGTGACCCGACCCGCTTTAATGGTTCATAATCACCTGCTGGACTCAGCACAGAACTTCTTCTCCTGCATGTCGAACACGTGTTGAGGACATGTTGCGGATGATAAACCCACTGCACTGAACAAAGTTAACGACTGGTCTGACTCTTCTTCAGGAGTCAAAACCTGAGCCTGAACCAGATCCTGAACCTCTGTCTGAGCCGGTTCCTGTCACCAACAGCCAATCAGAGTCGAGCAGTGGAAACCCTGACACAGAAAAGAAGATCAAGAATCTGAAGAAGGTAAAAACTAACGGACGAACAGAGTGTGTGTGTGTGTGTGTGTGTGTGTGTTTGTGTGTGTGTGTGTGTTAGGGTGGTCAGAGTCTCAGTGACCTGTTTGTCTTTCAGAAACTTAAAGCCATCGAGGATCTGAAGGAGCAGCAGGCGTCTGGAAAAGTCCTGCAGAAGGACCAGGTGAGCTGCTGCAGGTTTTATTTTACCAACATTCATCCAGAACTACTAGACTGTCAGTCTGCAGTGGTTCTGGTTCGTGTGCAGGTTCCTCTCTACCTCTCCACTGTATAACACAAGCCAGATCCGATTCTACTGAACTGACCCAGACTCTTTGTTTCCTGCAGCTGGAGAAGATGCGGAAAGAAGATCAGCTGCTGCAGGAGCTGCAGGAGCTGCAGATCAGAGAGTAGGGGGGGTGCTACACGCGCTCTGACACAAATCCCATAATGCATCAGTTTCTCACAACACAGAGGGGCAGTGGCTGCGCTGCATGTGTTTTTCTGCTACTGGAATATTTAGCTTTCCTCAGTTTGTTTCATCTGAGACATAGCTGATGGACCCGTCCCCTGAGGACAGTGAGGACGGTGTGCAGGGGGCAGAGCAGTTCTGGGACATAAAGACATGTAGTAATGTTTGTTTTTAAAGCCAGTGTTTGTGTGAAATGAAATATTGAACCTGTTGCTGTGCAACATCTGTACAGCTGTGTTCCTTTCAGAATAAAAGCCTCCTCTGCACCGATGCATCTAGTTATTTTAGTTCAGAGTAAAGTCGAATAAACATTTTGTAGTCTAGTCTTGTGTGTTTAAGGTCCAGGTTCCTTCCTTTCACCTGTGTTCACAGATAATCCCACAGCTCTGCAGCCTTTGCTCATCTTTACATCCTCGCTTCTACGGCTTATTTCAAACGCGTGACCAGCTGGTAAAAGCTGCTGCTCGGCTCATACCCAACACGACAGGCGATGTCGGTTCATTTGTAAAAGACAGGACAAGCTTCGTGTCTGGGATCAGAGGAGTTTTGTTTTTCTGCGTGTCTGTATAAATGTTAATGTAGAAACTTAATGTTCACGCGTCATAAGGTCACGTGATCAAGGTGGTTGTAACTTTCATCAGCTCACGTATATTATGTGTCAGAAATACGTCTTTTTATCTAATCAAACAATCGCTGATCGGCGCGTGCCGCTTAGTGTTCTGACTTGCTCTGACGTCATACCTACGTAGACAACGATAACCTCTTGAGATGAAGGCGTGTTTTGGAGCAGGGCGCTGCAGGTGGTCTCCAACAGGGCGTGACGAGAAACATCACATGATCAAACAACTCACATGTTTATTACCTGGGCCTGAGAGGCGGGGTCCACCCGGGACAGGTCACCGAAGGCAACCCATGCAGACACGGAGTTCATGAATTATATGGCGGTGAAGAATTTCTAAAGAGAATATTAACATTTTTATAATAAAATATACTTTTTAAATACTTTATTGATCCCCTTTAGGGAGACTGTTGTTGGAGCAGCTGCTGGACCTGCGCCTGCGCTACTACGGGCTACCGGTGTGTTGTCCACCTCCACATGTAACCTGGTGGGAATCGAACTCGCTCACCCTGGGGTTTAAAGACTGCTCTACCCATGATCCAAATGCATTTTCTGTGTGTGTGTGTGTGTGGGGGGGGGGGGGGTAGATTGTTTTTGGTCAGTAAAAGAATGCGTTAAAATCCTTGGTTTATGCAAAAATAAAACTTCTCCAGCCGCCTGCTCAGTGACGGTGGGTGGAGAAGTTTCTCTTCTACCCAAGAATCAGCGCTTCATTTCAGTCCCTGAAGCTAAATGTCGACGTGTCCTTGGAGAAGACACTGAAGCCCCGCAGTAGCGCTGTAGTCTCGCTGTTGTCCAAACAACATTTTCCCCAAAGACAACACTATAGTATTTATTTGTATTATTTATTTCATCATCGCTGTTTACATGATTCCGTGCAGAGACGTTCACTGTCCTCCAGTGAAAGACTCCGCATTGATCCAATAAATGGACATGGACCAAAGAAGGTGAAAACAAATTATCATTAATTAATCACGAAGCCCAAACTCGTACATTTATCGGTGTATATGACACAGTTCGTTCTTGTATTCAAAATAACTTCTTCCTTTATTTGAAAACTCCCCACAACCCCTAAAAGCACCACGCCTCTTCGACAACGGCCCCGGAACCCGGAAGTGTCCCACTCGGCTCTGCTGCTGCTGGAGTTTTTACTTCCTTTTTGCTGTAATGGCGAGCACCTTCGGTTCGGTTCGGACGGGACCTTCACTCCGGTTCTTTACGCTGCTTCTGTTGGTGCTGACGGAATTGAGCGGGCCGGTCGTCGCCGTGTCCGAACCGGGAAAATGGACCCTGCGCATTGACAGCGTGAGTTTGATTGTGTAGCAGCTTCCTGGCGCACACGAGCTCGTTTAGTCAGTTTGAATGTCCGAGAGGAAGAGGAAGAAGGGTTCTGTTCTGTGGACCGACCGAACCCGCCTGAAACGCTGCTCTGCGTCAGTGGCGTTAGCCACAGCTAGCTTCTCAGTCAAGTCAACATTTTACACATTCATCAGAGAACAGACTTCATCTTTATTTTGTCAATTTTTATGTGTTCGTGGGAACGAAAAGTAAATAAACAAAGTTTATGCGGATCGAACCGCTCCAGTCCTCAGGGTGAGCGGTTCGAGTCTCGGTCCCAGACACGACACCGATACCCGGAACCACGGTGGCTCACAGTGGCAGCTGGTCCAGAAGAGTTTGGACTCCACCTGGTAAAAGTCAGACAGACTGTGGTCAGATGGGGAACATACAACAGCACAGAGGGCACGCTGAGAGGCGGTGTAATACAGGTGGTGTAAGAGAGGCGGTGTAACACAGGTGGTGTAAGAGAGGCGGTGTAACACAGGCGGTGTAAGGGAGGCGGTGTAACACAGGTGGTGTAAGAGAGGCGGTGTAACACAGGCGGTGTAACACAGGTGGTGTAAGAGAGGCGGTGTAACACAGGTGGTGTAAGGGAGGCGGTGTAACACAGGCGGTGTAAGGGAGGCGGTGTAAGAGAGGCGGTGTAACACAGGTGGTGTAACACAGGTGGTGTAAGGGAGGCGGTGTAACACAGGCGGTGTAACACAGGCGGTGTAAGAGAGGCGGTGTAACACAGGCGGTGTAAGGGAGGTGGTGTAAGAGAGGCGGTGTAACACAGGTGGTGTAAGAGAGGCGGTGTAACACAGGCGGTGTAAGGGAGGCGGTGTAACACAGGTGGTGTAAGAGAGGCGGTGTAA
>JAUMTR010000005.1:144622-156710 GCA_032270685.1 Microctenopoma stevenorrisi | reverse complement strand
TGTCTCTGTGTGTGTCTCTGTGTGTGTGTGTGTGTGCGTGTGTGTGTCTCTGTGTGTGTGTGTCTCTGTGTGTGTGTGTGTGTGTCTCTGTGTGTGTCTCTGTGTGTGTGTGTCTCTCTGTGTCTCTGTGTGTGTGTGCGTGTGTGTGTCTAACCCGTGTCTCTCTGCAGGATCGCGGCAACAATGACAGCAGCAGGTTCCTGTGTGACGTGGTGCTGGCCTTCATTGACTCCTGCATCGCGTGGTGGATACCCTTTTCCACATGCAGACAAACCTGTCGACACTCAGTAGAAATTAAAAGCTGCACTTTTATTTTGCTGCGCGGGAACCTGGGTTTAGTGATTAGATATGTAGCATCACTCATTTCTCTCCCTCATTCTCTCCTCCTCCTCTGTCTTCATCAGTCTCTCTCTTCCCGTTCCCTTCCTTTCTTCCTCTCTGTGCTCGTCTCCGCCCCCTGCTGGTGGATTTCCAGTACTGCTCCCTTTTCCTTTAGCACCAGAGAGAGTCTGTTTATTTCTGCCTCAGATTACTCCACTAAATAACCTGCAGCCTCATGTTTCCACCGCGACGTTTAATCGACTGGTCAAACCTGCCGCCGCGTTACTCATGTCTGCTACGTGTGATTTCCTCGTGTCCCTATCTCGTGCGATCTTCCTTGACCGTGTCGTCACATCTTTGCGAGTTTGGCTCAGACCATGAAGCTGCTGAGGTTGAGGAGAAACGTGGTGAAGCTGTCTCTCTACAGACACTTCCTCAACACGCTCATCTTCGCCCTGATAGGTAAGGAAACGCCCTCCCGCCGCCCAAGTGTAATGTTTTCACGGATCCACGGCGGCGTCTTCACAGCTCGCTCCTGTTCTTTTGTTTCCCAGCTTCAATCTTCTTCATCGTTTGGACGACCAAGACCTTCCGGATGTCTGACTGTCAGTCAGTAAGTGGAGTTTCCTTCGCCAGTTCAGGACACGTGTCCACAGGTTCTGTGTGTGATTGTGTCCGGGTCTCTGCAGGACTGGAGGGAGCTGTGGATCGATGACGCGTTCTGGCGCTTTTTGTTTTCCATCATCCTGTTTGTCATCATGTTCCTATGGAGACCATCAGCCAATAACCAGAGGTAGAGTGAGACGTCCTGTCCTTCTGTTTGTCTCTGTTCTGTATGTTGACGCCATTCAACCCCCCCACAGGTACGCTTTCAGTCCACTGGTGGATGAAGACAGTGACGAGGAGAAGGAGCCGATGATGAACGAGGCTTTTGGTCAGAATCCTTACATATCTCCTTTCCTTTCCTCTCCTCTTCCTTCCTCCTTTCCTCTCCTCTTCCTTCCTCCTCCTTCCTCCTTTCCTCTTCTCTTCCTTCCTCCCTTCCTCTCACCTCTTCCTTCCTCCTCCTTCCTCCTTTCCTCTTGTCTTCCTTCCTCCCTTTCTCTCACCTCTTCCTTCCTCCTTTCCTCTCCTCTTCCTTCCTCCCTTCCTCTCACCTCTTCCTTCCTCCTCCCTCCTTTCCTCTCCTCTTCCTTTCTCCTTTCCTCTTCTCTTCCTTCCTCCCTTCCTCTCACCTCTTCCTTCCTCCTTTCCTCTCCTACTTCCTCCTTTCCTCTCCTCTTCCTTCCTCCTTTCCTCTTCTCTCCCTTCCTCCTTTCCTCTCCTCTCCTCTTTCTTCCTCCTCCTTCCTCCTTTACTCCTCTCTTCCTTCCTCCCTTCCTCTCACCTCTTCCTTCCTCCTTTCCTCTCCTCTCCTCTTCCTTCCTCCGTTCCTCTTCTCTTCCTTCCTCCTTTCCTCTCCTCTCCTCTTCCTTCCTCCTTTACTCCTCTCTTCCTTCCTCCCTTCCTCTCACCTCTTCCTTACTCCTTTCCTCTCCTCTTCCTTCCTCCTCTCCTCTCCTGCTCGTCATGTTTATTAGTTTACAGTTAGTCGATCCTACAGAGTCAGTGGTTCGTCACATTTTCATTGCGTGCTGTTTTCAGAGGGGATGAAGATGCGCGGTGCGAAACCCGAGACCAACGGTTCAGCCAAAGCCAACAAAGTGGTGAGTGAGACATGTCCGGCCTCGTTTCAACGAGCAGCTCAGTCGTCAGCTGTGTTTGTTCTTTCTTCCAGGATGAGGATCTGAAGTGGGTCGAAGAAAACATCCCGTCGTCTGTGGCAGATGTGTAAGTTTTTTCTACACTTCATCATCAGCGAGTTGGATTTGATCTGATGCTGAAGATCTTTGTTTCCCTCCTCACAGCGCTCTGCCCCCGCTGCTTGACTCTGACGAGGTGAGTGCGTTCCTGCCTGATGCAAACAGACAGAACACAGAGCGGGTCAGACTGCTGTTTGAGACCACTCACTCATTTCTAATAGTTTAGTTTAACTGACACACACACACACACGCGTGTGTGTGCGCGCGCTGCAGCCTGAAAATAGCACAGAACATAGGAAACGATGGATTCCTGCTTGATACACTCATTACACGTGAAGCGTATGTTTGAGTATTTTTATAAATTTCTTCTCTGATCTTTTTACGAGCCTCTTATGTATAATGAGTTTGTTACGTAACACACGACGCGTATTAAAATCCACGGAACACCTCTGAAACCTTCTGGCGCAGCAGCGGAGTCATGAAACTCCTCTGTTAGAGGATCACCTCCTCATGACTCCTTATGTAACGTCTCCTCCTCCTGAAGACGTGACTCCTTCCAAACATTCAGAGCTCCTCCCTCGTTCAGGTTTGATGAAAAGCTTCTCACAGTGTTGTTGTTGGCTACAGGAAGCCATGACGACCAAGTTTGAGATGTCCAAGATGGAGTAACGGCGCAGGAGACGACAGCCGGACAGCGGGAGTACGGTACTGCGGGAGTACGGATGGACACTGCTGGATGACAGAAGAACAACAACGGGGTCGGGTTGTGTGTTCATGACCGTACAAACACTCACAGCGGCGTCTGTGCTGCTTCTTTGAATTTCCATACAACCCTAAATATAAATCACAGTTTCTATTTTGACAGATATTTCTGGCCCACAGCTGTTTGTTGCTTTGTTTGATACTTGTTACATGTTTTTTTCAAAGTTGTTGCTCAGAAAGAAAAAAAAAAGCTTGTTTGGTTGTTTCTACTTTTGGGTTTGTGATTAAACAGTTTTATTTCGTTCACACTGATGAAGCTTTACTGCATCAGTCAGAACATGTTTCACGGCTGCTCACAGCGGCGGATGAGTCCTGTCGCCTGATACTGTTACTGAAGGAGTCCATCAAACTATGGACCGTGTGGATCTACTCAGACTAAGTAACAAAAAAAACTCCTGACACATTTTACGTGTTCACTGTTCAAACACACGGCGGGAGACAATCCACACTTCTCATATTTTTACTTTGAGTCTTCTTCTTCTGGAAGATTATTGACGCCGACTTTTCTGTTCACCTCATTAGCTCCACTAGGTACTTTTATGTTTTTTAAACGGGACGTGAAGCAGAACGGGAGAAAACGAGTTTAGCTGAACGAAGACGAGCTGTGATGAAGGACGGAGCCAGCGTGACAACACAGAGTGGCTCAGACAGGCTTTAATCCAGGAAGTGGTTCGACGTGTTGGTCCCTCTCATGCTGCCAGGACCCCCCCTGACCTGTCGGACTCCTGTGTGGGGTCAAAGGTCAGATTCGATGAACACTGGCTGCGGCAGCATCATCTCTGATTTGATCTAACGATAGAAACGAAGGCTGAATATTTGTCTCAGTCGGTCTCACTGAAGTCTGGTGATGTCTTTGGTGTGTCCCTGTATGTGTGTCTCTGTGTGTGTGTGTCTCTGTATGTGTGTGTGTATGTGTGTGTGTGTCCCTGTGTGTGTCTGTGTGTGTGTGTGTGTGTATGTGGCCTGGTAGCTCAATGGGTTAAGCGTCAGACTGGAGTGTAGAAGGTCGCAGGTTCGAATCCTATCTGACTCCTAATCTATCCCCTACCAGGTGTGTCTCTGAGCCAGACACCCAGCTCTAGCTCCCTGTAAGTCGCTCTGGATAAAAGCGTCTGCCAAGAAAAGTAAAGGAAAGTATGTGTGTCTCTCTGTGTGCGTGTGTGTCTCTGTGTGCGTGCGTGTGTGTCTCTGTGTGTGTGTCTCTGTGTGTGTGTGTCTCTGTGTGCGTGTGTGTGTGTGTCTCTGTGTGCGTGTGTGTGTGTGTCTCTGTGTGCGTGTGTGTGTGTGTCTCTGTGTGTGTGTGTGTGTGTATGTGTGTGTGTCCCTGTGTGCGTGTGTGTGTCTCTGTGTGCGTGTGTGTGTCCCTGTGTGCGTGTGTGTGTCTCTGTGTGCGTGTGTGTGTGTCCCTGTGTGCGTGTGTGTGTCTCTGTGTGCGTGTGTGTCTGTGTGTGTGTGTGTGTATACAGCTACTGTAATAACATAATCCCAGAGATTTGGCTCGACAGTAACACAGTATGCTGCCGGCTTCAACCCACCGTGGGGAATTATTGTCACCACGCGCCGCACACAGCTACACGTGTGCTGATATGAGGCTCAACATGTGGTCCGTGGACCTAGTGAGGGACGTTGCAGTGACATTTCGAACGATGTGACACTTGTAGTTAAGTCCGGTCTGTTAAGATGTGGATGCAGGAGGTGCTTCAGCTTCATCAGCATCTCCTGACTCTGCTTACATTTTCATGTTCCTGGTCGGACCTGCTCGCACCGAGGACACGCCCCACCCCCACACGCCGGGGACCAGACCTGTTTGGACCCAGGATCTGCTGGTCTAATATTATTATTATTATTTATCAGAACAGATGCAGCTGAGAAGAGAAGCGAAGACTAATCCTCAGGAAAAGGGCCAATTAGAAGAGACGAGTCTGAACACAGTGAAAAAAACTGGTATTTTGTGTTGTTGAAAAGTAAATCTAATAAACTCCTGCTGTGTTAATATATGTAAAGGGTGGAGCAGAGGGTGGAGCAGCCTGTGTCAGTCATGTAAATCTACCTAAATACAAAGAAATCTTGTTTTATTCTGCTCCTTATGTAAAAGGATGAGATTATCGATACATAGATTATTGAGCATCCAATGGTGATCCAGCGTGACGCCCCGCCCTGCGTAATCCCCCCCCGCCCACACAGAAAAGCCCACAGGGACTTGCAGTTCAGTTGTTAAAGTTTAGACTTTATTGTTCTACTTTTTCTGGACTAGCGGACATGTGAAAACTCGGACCAACAAAACATCATCATCATTTTTTCATTACAGCATGTCGTCAGACTGCGTAACAGTGAGAAGATGTGTTTTTAAAAAAAGAAACGAGAACCGAACCGAACAGGAAAACAAAAAAACATTTGGACTTTAATGTTCGGTGGTTTTTTTAATTCATGTACACAACAGTCTAAAAACACTGAACACACAGAGCTGGAGACGTCGCAGTGTTGCTCGGGAAGTGGCGTCTTCAGGGCAGTTTACACTGAAGCAACACGGTCCTGCTGTCCTGTCCAATATCTACTGGGTCGATGAGAAGGGGGGTGGAGAGTGATGGGGGGCTACAAACCAAAATGGCCGTCGATAGAAAACTAGCAGTCTTTTTTTTTCTATTTTGTTCTTTAAATCAGGAGTCGAGGAGGCGGAGAGCAGAGTAAGCTCGATGGGGGTGGGGTTGGGTGGTGTGGGTGGAATGTCTCAGTTTTTTATTCTTTATTCATTCTTTTTACATTTCTGCATTTTCATTTTCTCTCAGACGATTAAAAATTCTCACAGACAAGCAAATGAAAATCAAAACGCTGGATGTGTTTAAATGTTTGGATGAAGGGTGGATGATGGATGGAGGACGGGTGGAGATGAAGGGCTTGAATTATTGCTTTCTGAGTAATTATTAATTTCCACTTCTCTACATGAACTGCATCTCCCTCTCTCTCTCTTTCCTTCTCGCCGTGGTCGTCTCCTAACACGTGATTACTCCGTTTATTCGGGAGGAGGGATGAAGGGGGCGAGGAGGAGGAGGATTTTTGGGAGGGGGTGGGGTGGGGAGGGGTTCAGAGCTCCTTGCTCAGCGAATCCCGGGCAGTTCTAATCCTCTTTGTGTGGCCTCACACGTTTCCCGCCTTTTTGTCTGGTGAATGATAACAGAAGAGAAAATAAGAATAATAACACAGTTATTAGCGGGTCATAAGCTGCGTGTTCAGAGGCTCAGCAGACGCTGCGCCGCTCATTTCTGCGTTAAGGACGAACACAAAGCAACAACACAAGGTTCAGGAGAAAAAGTGTCGGCATCATCATCATCATCACAGGAGGCCGCTCTGCCTGCCCCCCCCACCCGTCCTACCTGTATCTATCAACCAACTGTCTTCTTGTCTGGCTTCCCCCCCCCCCCCACACACACAGAGGAGGAGGAGGCCAGTTAATCTGGCTAGTTGAAGAGGCTCCGTGACACTTTGCTTTTCCCTCTAATCCGTTCATGGACTCAGCTCTATTGATGTTTGCTAAACCAGCTTTTCTCGTCCACACCGAACACGGAGCTAACGATCCGAGCTGCAGCTCGTCGGAGCCGGGGGGTCGAGGCAGGAGGTGAAGCTGCTGCTGCCGTTTGTCGTCTTGTTCTACTCGACTGGATTTAATCAGTGATGAACATGTGAAACTGAGTTTAATCTTTTTCCTGAGTCGCTGGTGGAAGATGATGAAGAAGAAAAACATGGAAGACTAAGAAAGGTGAACGTTTGCCACTGGTTTGGGCTTCAACCTAAAAAGGAACAATTCACGTCCTGAGGCTGAAAACATGGACCTGAAATAAAAACTCTCTGCTACCTTCAGTGATCAGAAATGAAACCTCCGTCCTCATACGAGCAGCTGCCGCGCTTTACAGCGCCAACAAACACAAACACAACTACACAACACTGTGGTTCAAGGGTCACACGAGGACGTCGACATGCTGATGTTCTGGATCTGTGGTTTTGCATATGTGGCGTCTTTATTAATGCGCATGCAGCATGAATATTTCCCGTCACGTGTGTGTGTGCACTAACCTGTGTGTGTGACATTTGGCACTGTGTGTCTCTGTGTGTCTCTCTGTCTGTGTGTGTCTCTCTGTGTGTGTGTGTATGTCTGTCTCTCTGTGTGTGTCTGTGTGTGTCTCTCTCTCTGTGTGTGTGTCTCTCTGTCTGTGTGTGTCTGCCTGTGTGTGTCTGTCTCTCTGTGTGTCTGTCTCTCTATGTGTGTGTCTCTCTGTCTGTGTGTGTCTGTCTGTGTGTGTCTGTCTCTCTGTGTGTGTCTCTCTCTGTGTGTGTCTGTCTGTGTGTGTGTGTGTGTGAGTCAGTGGTTTATCTGAAGTCAGCGCCGCAGCAGCCGTTCACACCGTTGTCTACACACAGCTCCTTCTCTAATTGGTCAGTCGCTGCTGACATCACATCCTGGACGATGGCCACCGCCGCCTCTCGGAGATGCCTCTTTCTCATCTCCTCCTCCTCCTCCTCCTCGTCTCCCTCCTCCTCCTCCTTCCCCTCTCCCTGGTCACGTGACTCGTCATCGCTATGACAACCATCACATTGTGGAGCCTGTGCCTCCCCTCCCTCCCCCCCCTGCTCCCTGCTAACAGCTAACGCTAGCTCGGGCTCTGGACGGCTGGCTGCGGGTCGGTTACTGCTATGGTTTGTTAGCGCTGGAACTCGTTGGTGTCTGTTGTTAGTTTCTCCGTCTCTGCTGCTGTATTGTTGCTCGTCACAGTCCCGCTCGGCGTGCTCTAACTCACCGCTGTTCACAGCTGCAGTGGTGTTGATGATCTTGGCATTGGCCTCCTCTTTCACTCCTCCTGCCTCCTTGCTCTTCTTGACGGGGCTGTTCCCCGTTGTCTTCTCCTCCTGCTCCTGGTGATTGTGTGTGGCGTTCTCCTCCGCCGTACCATTGGAGCAGCCGTTCTCCCCATTTGTCACCGGAGCTTCGGCCGGTGTGTTCTCAGCCTCGTTCGCCGCCTCTCCTCCGCTCTCCTGCTCCGGCGTCTTCTCAGCCTCCCCTGCATCTTTGTCGTTGGCCTCCTCAGCCGTCGTGGCAGCCTCGGCATCTGCGCCTCCCTCTGCTGCTGCTTCTCCTTCCTCTGCGGCCTCCTCCTCCTCTTTGGCACCCTCGCCCAGGTCCACACTGGTGGACTTACCCTTTCGCATGATGAAGTTCTTCAGGGACACTGCACGTCCAAAGTGTGAGCGCTTGACTTTGGCTGACTTGCCGTCTTTGCCGTCCTCTGCTGCTCCATCCTCTGGAGAGAAGGGAAGAGCAAAGAGTCAGAGCTTCTCCAGGAAAAAGTGGTTAGTGATTACAACAACGACTCCACTTACTGAATACAGAAACATAAACATAAAAAAGTCTATTTCAAACTCCTGTACTGTTATTTCTGAGCTGCCTGTGGAGCAGTTTTTATTACTTCATTTTTCTCTGTAAGACATGAGGAATCAGTAAAAACCCAAATTTCCCCGTACGAATGTCCCGTTCTGTGTTATTGAACTATTTTCTTCGTGCAGCCAGAAACCAAACGTAACTGTTGATTTGAGTTTCACATCAGATGTTGAACTTTTTCTTTGACATTTCAGTTAAAAGCTGCTAACGTCTGTTCTTGCTCCGTGGACTGGGACGGAAATACACATGCTGTCCACCCTACCACACAAAATCTAATCTCAATAATTACACACATGCAGGTCTGTTGATTTCCGAGCTCTGATTATTGACACGTGTGTAGCAATAAAAAGAACTAGATGGAAACTAAAGCGTCTGCAGATCAGCGGTTCTGAACCCGGGGCTCGAACCTCCTCCAAACAATGGCGAAACAAATCAGGGCTTCAACCTGCTGTTTGCATGTCCTGTACGTTTGCGTGTCCTCACCTGAGGCAGCAGCTGCAGTTGCATCGTCCTCCCCACTGGGGGCGCACTCTGTGTTGGCTCGTTTGGACTTGGGGATAACACGCTTCTTAAATGAGGTCCATATCTCATTGGCGTGGTGTGTCACCGTCCCACCACTTGCTGTCGCTGCCTTCTCCTCCTCGGCTCCCTCTGTCTTCTCCTTCTCCTCGCCTCCCTCTATCTTGCCCTCCTCTGCTCCACCTTCTGCTTTAGCCTCTTCTCCGTCCTCGGCTCCTCCTGCTGCCTCTTCTGGCTTTGCGTTGTTAGGGGAGTCTTTGTCGGAGCTCTTGGCCTTCCCACTGATGCCGACCATGGATGGGTCCCTTTTCAGTCCTTGGAAGGTCCAGGAGCGTTTCAGCTTCCACCTCTTCTGCCCTGACTCCTTGGAGTCTAATGTGGAGGAGTCTCCACCACCACCTTCTGCCTCTGCTCCATCCTCCTTCCCTTCTTCTCCTCCTCCTCCACTTTTCTTGTGAGCTTTCTGAGCCATGAGCTTCTTGAAGGAGTGCCAGCGCTTCATGTGCTTGGTGGCTGCTGAGGATGAGGGTTTCTGCTCTTCTTCTGTGCCTCCCTCTGCTCCTGCTACTGCTCCTCCCTCCTCTGTGGTGGAATCTGCTGTGGTGTTAAGTGCTTCTGGATCTTCCAGCCGGTCCAGGGACTTTGACCGGACTTTGACTTGCTTCGGGGATTCTGCAGGAGCGCCGTCCTTTTTCTCGGTGCTGCGATGGGAGAAGATCCTGGCCACTGGCTTCCTGATCAGATCTCGAACCGTGGATTTACTCTCCACTGATTTTCCCTTCTCTGCTTTCTTTTCTTCCTCTTTCCCCGCGTCTTCTAGAGCTTTCTCTACCGCTGCCTCTCCCTCTGCACAACTTTCAGCGCCTTCCTCAGCGGCTGCAGCCTCCTCACCATCTTTTTCTCCCTCTTTCTCGCCTCCTTCTGCAGCATTCTCCTCTCCTGCTCCTCCTGTGGTTGTGCTGTGTTCTTTCTTCTTCCTTCCTCCTATCACCTTCCCTAGGCCACTCTTGTTGAGGAAAGAGTCCAGGAAGGAGGTCTTGGGTTCAGCCGAGGAGACATTTTCTGAGCTTTTAGGAGGTGCTGCCTCGTTGCTCGCCGCTCCTTCTCCCTCCTCGGATCCTTCCACAGCTGCAGCAGCGGTGTCATTGTTCACAGTCTCTTTGTTGTCGATCACCTCGTTATTGACAGCGGTGCCATCTTTATCGACAACTTCACTGTTGACAGTCTCTGAGTTTGCGTTGTTCGCCGGCTGCTCTGCTTCTGCTGGCTTGCTCTCAACAGTTTTCCCATCTTCCTGGACCACAGGCGCCGCACTGGCTTCCGTCGCCGCCATTTCAGAATCGGAAAACAAACAATAACAACAGAAGATGTGGTCCTTCCTTCCTTCCTTCCCTTCCTGGCCTTTGGGCCTCCTCTTTCCTTTCTTGTCTGGTGTTTCGTTCCTCCTGCTGTGATGCTGTTTTCAGGTCATGGAGAGCTGGGTGGAGAACAGTGATGAGAAGAAACGATACTCAGCATCCTACTTGTCTCCAAAGTCCTGCAGAAACATGAGAGAGGAGGGCGCGGGGAGAGAAAGAGCACAGATGGTTAATCAACACCTGAATCAACACCACAGACACTCAGTTGGTCTAGACTGCACTAAAGAGACTCTCAGCGGGAAATATGATGTTTCCTGATCCCTCACACATCCAACGTTCAGACCCCGCGTAACCTGATGTGGGACACAAACTCTTCCTCTCTCCTTTTTAATGAAATGGTTGTGAAGGGTTTTTCTGTTTGACGAAACAGGAAGAACCATTAGAGCTGATTCTGGTCTGCTTTCACAAGACTCAATTTGAAGCTTCCCCTTTAAATGTGGACCCAGCAAACCCAACTCTGACGAGATTACTGAGCTGTGTTCAGACGTGACAAAGATCCTCTGGAGTAAATGTAATGAAATAATGTGAATCATTCACTGTTTCAGAGGTTTGATTACATTTTCCACAGTTGTGAATTTGGAGTTTCTACATGAACTCTTTATTTCTATTGTACCGAACAAAAAGTTACTTAAAGGATTAGGCCAGGGGTGTCCAAACTCGGCCCTTGGCTGAACACACCTGATCACCTTGATCAGGTGTGTTCAGCCAAGGTGATCAGGTGTGTTCAGCCAATCAGAACTCACAAATGCATGGATGCTTGGAAAACCAGCAGGGCTGCGGCCCTTGAGGACCGAGTTTGGACACCCCTGGATTAGGCTGTTTTTTCTTACTGTTACCAAATCCCATTAAATGACCAGATGTTTCTGGTCATTTCCTTCCATGTCTGTGGCTCTTTGCTCCGTATCATGACACAAAAACAGTTTAATGTTTGAAAATGAGGATTTCATTGCGGAACAGTTTCTGCTGCGATTAATCGACATTTGGTGATTTAATATTTCAGAAAGATGGACGACAAGAATTGGGATTGACATAAAATACAGTGTTCATGAAGATATTTTCCCATGAGCGACTCACACACGTCAAGCCTCACTGCACACACTCAGACTGATTACTAGATTTACTTTGTTGTTGGGGTGATATGATAGTTTAGTGGGTCATCTTCCAACTCAAGGGTCTGATTCTCAGTCCCCCCGAAGCTAGTTGAGGTGTCCTTGGACGAGACAAACCCTGTAGTATTGACAACAAGTTCCCCAACGGGATCAATAAAGTTGTAATTATTGGTGCCTGAGATTGAAACTGAACAGTTCTTCACTTGTAAACTGGCTTCTTTACAGATGTATATCTTATTCCTCCAACACGAGCGCGGCCCAAACGGACGAGAGAACCCACGCGGAATATATCGAGCGGCTCGGCCTCAGCATGTCTGCTGTAAATATTGTGTTTTTATTCTCATTCAGTCAATTTTCATCTTTCATTGACAAATTCTTGTGTGTTGACACATATGACTGACAGTGAGTGGCCAGATGTTGAGACCTCGCTGCGCAGACGCTCTATTGAATCCACTCATTCAGAGTTTTAAAAAAACAGAGAAAACATGTTGTAGAATTTAATTACACACACACGGACACACACGGACACACACAGAGTGGGGAACCTGTCCTGGTTCTGATTTATAGTTTTTGAATAGCAAGGAAACCCAAAATCCTATGTTGTGTTTTTTGTTTGTGTTTTGTCTTAGCTTCCGACAGAGGACATCTCTCTCTTGTCCTGTTAGACCTTAGTGCGGCTTTCGACACTATTGATCACAACATTTTATTACACAGACTGGAAGATGTCAT
>JAUMTR010000005.1:110157-144522 GCA_032270685.1 Microctenopoma stevenorrisi | reverse complement strand
CGACATGTAACCTGGTGGGACTGGGAATCGAACTCCGCACCCTTGGGTTTGAAGGCGACTGCTCTACCCACTGAGCTGACATGCCGCCCAAATTATTATAGTATGAATAGATTATTCATACTCTTTATGAGATTCACTACGAATGAATCATCCTTCTTATTAAAGTGATGCAGCCACACAGAAGATCGGTTCCCAGCTGAGTCTGTGACGGGTTCTCACTCCCCCACAGAGTCAAGTTAATCAGTCAATCAAAACCAAAATCACTACTTCACACACGGAAAGGCTTTAGACATCCTTCTCAGGGGGGGGCTCATGTAAAGTGTCATTTATTATGTGCCAAATATTCCCAACGTTCTAATCTTTCATTTTCAGTGTAAAGCTTTGAACCAGGGGCGGTCAGCCTACTGTCCTGCATCTCTGCATTAGATGAACATTAGAACATTACCTGCCGTGTTTGACCTCCTGCTGTTCTTCTCTCTCTCCTCTGTCCACTCACTCAACCTAGAATTGGCGCTGTGTAAATAAAGCTGGATTGAACTCTCCCATGACGCCGTCCTGGTCCTTGGTCTCTTTCTTATTGTTGAGGCATGGATGCGGACTTCTCTTCTGAGGCATCAACGTGCTCGTGGAGTAATTGTGTGGACAGCGGCTCTCACCGTGGACCTCAGGAGGAAGAATGAGCCGAGCGACGTGTATCTGACGCCGTGTTGTGCAACTCTTCCTGTGCTGCTGATCTCATGATTCAGGCTTAAACAGCAGAATCAACCAGAATCGTCTGGTGTTACTGGTAAAGTTTTTATTCAGCCCTCGCTGAGCCTGACGTCACAGCAGACTACATATGTAACACAGTGGGAGCAGCTGGGCTGAGAATGCATGAAATGTTTTTAGGTAGGAGCCCGGTTCAGGAAGAACTTTGGTGCATCTAAAACAATCGACAGAAATGTAGGTCAGTCCTGATGAGATGTCTGCTCGCGCTCGTCACACGTTAAACACTTTGCCAGCTGTGTCCGTGCTGTGGTCACAACCTGGCAGCAGCAGAACACGGAACCTTTGGCTGGTAGTCGAGCCCTGCAGTGATATTTCATTCCATCGCTCTCAATAAGAAAAAATATTTCTCCTTTATTCGCTGCATATTAGAATTCCTTTCTGTCGTTATACAGAAAATACAATAAACATAACTTAACGTCTTTAACAGCTTATTCCTCGACCACCTGTGAACACGGTGAGGAAAACAGCAGCACCATCTAAAGCACTGTCACAGGACAACCTGCAGACGTGTCCTTCAGTGGAATGTAGTACTTTACATTTGACTTCTGGACAGAGACACGGTTGGAGGCGTGGCCCCGGGACGACAGACCCCCAGAAGGAAAAGAGACGGACAAACAGTGGAGGTGTGAGTTTCTCCAACTAAATAACAGACAAACATTCACCGCGTCACTGGGAGCAGAAGGGAAGACATTTTGGAAGCAGAATATTGGATCACAGAGAAACAGCAGAGACCTGTCCTTCAGCTAGAAACTGCTGCAGCCTCGACAAATCGTGTTCGTCACGGTGAAATACTCTTTAATCTAAGCTTCTAAACTTGACATGCACGGACGACTCCAGTGTGGACAGGACAGGACAGGACAGGACAGGTGCTACAGGTGTTTACAGGTGAACCAGACCGCGGAGTCGGCTCGATCCGGACGATGTAGCTGGACTTTAACACTGGAAACATTGAGAAGAGTCAAACACCGGGTTAGTTCTTTGATCCTCCGCTGCCACGTCACAGTTCGAGGATTTATTCTCATTCAACAAGTCGAGCAGCCGGGTGCACGAACGCCTCTGCGGAGCCCAGGAGACTCAACCAAAGCCTCTAATACGACACTTCCAGTGTGGAAACACATTTTCCTGTTTACCAGTGAACATCCAGCTGGAAAACTGTCAGCTCAGCAAAGATTTTGTCCCATTTGTCCCCATGTGAAGTCCAGTATCATCACGTTTCATGACTTTACCAACAACACAGATGATGGCAAACAATGAATAATCCCCACGGCCAGCATTTCCTGTCTCCGTCTGAAACTCTACCAGCTTGTTCTGATCCGTTTTCAGAAATGTGAAGGGGGATGGTGATGAGGTGTTGCCTGATGTCCACTGTTGGCTTTGTCCCTCAGCATAGTCAACGCAGTGTTGGAGAAATCCCTCAGGACGTCCACCGTCTCTCTCTGCAGCAGTAAAGACTCCTGCACAAACTCCTGCTGCGTCTCCACGAGCAGCTGCACCGACTGAGCCAAAATCTCCAGTGATCGAGACACAGAGGTCAGGAGCATCCTGCTGGTGCGCTGCTGCTGGAGGCTCTGAGAGGCCACCTGGAAAACGCGGTCCCGGGCCCTGTTGTGGGACGCTCCACCTGGAAGAGGATCGGACACGTCTGAGCCTGAGGGGGGCGGGGGAGGTGGGACTGAGGAGGAGGAGGAACGTTGACGCGAGTTAAAAGACGGGACAGAAGATGAGGGAGCAAATGAGCGAGGACGTGGTGGAATGGAGGAAGAGGTGGCAACAGGCTGAGAGGTAGAGTCAGTGGCCGAGGAGGAGGAGGAGGCAGGAGGGGGTGCAGAGGAGAAGGAGGGAGGAGGGAGAGAGGAGGCAGTCATGTCGGAGCTTGTGGAGGGTGGAGCAGCAGAGGTGGAGGCCTGACTATGAGCCTGGCTGTTGTTCCGGGAGTAGGTGTGGACTGGTTTGACCCTCATCAGGGCGTCGTCAGGTAGTGGGTCCAGTGAGGTGGAGGAATGTGGGAGGTGGGAGGAGAACATGGAGTCGTCCACGTTCCGCTCTGGCAGAGACACAGACACAGCAGGTTGGACTTTCTGAGAGACGAACCTCGAGCTGAGCGGCATGAAACGAGACTCTTACCTCCGTCATCTGCAAAGTCCACGTCAAAGTCAGAGGAGGAATGGAAAGCATCTGCAAGACAAGACAGCGCTGCAGTTTTCAGAGAATCTAACCGCACAATGTGAAACACGCCAACAGCTCCACGTACCAGCAAGTTCTTTCTCTGGAGAGGAGAGAGGAGAAAGCTCAAAGGAGGCTCCGCCGGGCAGAGAGTGGGAGCTGTCAGTCAGACTGAGGTAGGAGTAGGCAGGCGGGTTGGTCAGTGGGCTTTTTTTATAGAACACAGAGAAATCGTCATCTTCTCCAAGGTCCAGGTCACTGTCGCCATCTGAAACCAAACGCAGACATGATGACCTGCCCTCCTTTCTCCACTCACTCTCTCTGCTTTCTCCTTACCTCCTCTTGGACTCATCATCAGGATCTTGTGAACCATCCTTTCCACCGGTCCCAAGTTCTTCTTTCTCATGTGGCTGCCGTTGGGGCCCCGCAGCGATGCGATGCGCCTCTTTCCATCACACTTCAGATCCGCCCATTTCTTCATGATCTGACGCACCTGTGATGAAACAAAGCCGCTCTTCATCCCGTGGAAACCTAAGGTAACATAATCTACTGTATCAAACATCAATGTGAGTAGATTCACAATCACAGCTTGGCTTAAAGTAAACACGCTTTTAAGGCTTGTGAGGGTACGATGTGGGAACATCACAGGGCAGCAGTGAGAACTCCAGCTGATTAAGAAAGGAACACAATATGACTGAAGCCATAGCTCAGTACGCTCACACGTTCGTCAGTGACGTCAGGTGAACACAGCAACACACCTCTCTGTGGTTTTCACCCAAACTGTTGATCTGATTGGTGATTTCAGTCCATGTCTGCTTCTTGGCTTCAGCTGACACACCTTGGTTAAACTTCCCTAGACGAACACAGGCACATGATTGAAAAGTGTTGATATAATATTGCACAGTGATAAGAACCTGTACGTTCAGTCTTCTAAATGTCAGACATCTAAATGTCACCCATCCAAAACCAGCTTAAATCTCAGTTAAGCAGCAGATACTGAGCTTTAATTATTCATCTTAATCTGGTGGTCTTAACTTGAGTCTCTATGACTGATACTTGTGCCGACTCACTGAGGATGATATATCTGTTCCTCTTCACTGCCTCCAGCAGCACTCTGACCTCGGTGAAGGAGAACCTCGGTTTGGCTCGCAGCCCTCCTTTTACTCCGGCTGCCCTGCACTCATCATCATCATCGCCACCACCACGCCATGAGGTCGACATGGCTCCAGCTCTGTTTCGCCTACTCCCCTTATTGTGACGAAAGACCGCACAGAGCCTGGAAAAGCAAAGATCAATGGGGAGGATCTAGACACAATACAGTGAATTCAGAAGATGTTCAGTGTTGTTATGTTACAGCCTGATACTACAGATCTAGAAATATTGTGTGTTTACTTGTTGAACCACAGCGCCCCTCTCTGGGTGAATACTGAGAATTACACACAAAGGTGAGCCAAGCTCCAGTATATTCAGATTTTTCAATATTTGTCTTTATCAAGTGACCAAATATTTGTGATTAACGTGCTCATTAAAGTAAAGTTAGGGCTGTCTTGTGTGACCAAATATATAAAAGACAAACAATGCGGTTTATTTATAAAGTTTTTTGTGTTTGTTTGTTGAATGAGGAGCGGCAGGTCAACAGCTCAACTTCCCCACAAACTCTTCAGGAGCGTTGCGCTTGTTGTGGCCACGTGATGCGTGTCAGCCAATCAGCGGCGCGCTTCCTGTGCCTTTGTTGAGCTCGCGCCTGCCTCTCCCCCTGCTGCTCGCGCCTGGCGACAGAGAGCAGCTCCGCCATCACGGTTCGCTCTCCGTGCACCGGGGGCAAAAACGTTAGCTGAAAACATTTCACAGCCGGCGAATATCGGTGTTTAGATGCGGAAATATCGTGGATGAAACCGGCTCTTGTTCAGAGCGTCGCTCGTTCGTCTTTTCACGCCGCTAAGTGCCGCTAACGTTACGCGACCAACGTCTGCTAGCTCCTCCGTAAGCCTCTCTTTCGCGTTGTAGCCACACATGCTTCATTGCGCTGAAACTACAGGCGTAATTATCGTCGACAGTAACCGCGACGTGCGGCGTAAGCGCCGAATGTGTTGGAAATCTGTTACCGGGGAAAATGACGTGGTTCTCCCTTTCTCTCCCCTCCTTCCTCCGAGGTTCTCCCGAAAGTTCGGAGTGACGAGAACAACGGAACTGCGCATGCGCCGCAGAGCGACTTTTTTTTACTTCTTCCCTTGAACGCGCAACATTGTGAGCCCCCCTGCACCCCCCCCCCCTCGTTTGCACCAATCAGCCCCATCTGCGCACAAAACTCACGAGTTCTGCATATTTAGCGCTGGTGTTAAATCAGCGGAGCCGCACGCGAACCCCGCTCCTGGTTAATTAAGTCCCGCATCTTTTCTTACAGGAATGAAAACACCGCATGTTCAGGTCAACAAAGGTCGTCAGCTTTATTGCACCAACATGACGCTACACAAGTCGGCGTTAGCACACAGCACATGTCAAACATGACCGTGAATGGAAACAAATCACACTATAATTTATTTCTCACTAAACGTTCCGTTTCATTACGATGAGAAAGCTGAGACAAACAAAAGATATCACCACCATTTTAAATCAACATGGGAGAAAAAGCTGGAGGTCAGGAAAAGCAGGTTCCGTGTTCGGCCGCTTGGTGTCGCCAGAGATTCTTCTCTGGGGAAAAGTGCGTTTTCTTCCTGCGAGCAGTTCTGGGCTCGGCCTGCAGAGGGCGCCCCCATGAACGTGTTTAAACTACTTTAGGGACATTGCACACTGCTCAGATCATGTTTACACTGGGAATTTGACTGGTTACTGGCAGCTGTGTGTGTGTGTGTGTTGTGAGTTTTTAGAAATCTTATATTCTGCAGACACAGATCTACACAACCAAAGTCAAAAACCACTAATAGCCTTTAGGAGCATGCCTCGTCCAACTCAGCTGCACTTCCCTGTGTTGACCTCCATATTGTCCATGTTTTAAATTTTATTTCATGCTTGATTTTTTTGCTCTCTGCTGCTGCTGGTGGTGACGGTGCTGCTGCAACGATCCAGTTTCCCCCGACGGGATCGTTCGCGCTTCCTCAGACCAAAGAGGCACCTCGGGGCGGAAATACACGGTGTGAAATGTACAGGGACACTTTCTATACGGCACAGCGCTCTAAGAGGAAAACACATCATAGGGCAACATAACTGGACCGATAGCTGTAGAAACAGAAGCACAACAGTATAACAGGATGCTTTCAAACCAAGAAACTCTACGAGCGCAGAGAACATTGATGGCACTGCAGAAACTTTTTTTTTACGCTAATCCAATGATACAGTCAAATGGAAGAATCAACAGTGCTGTGGTCTATCGTTTCATGAGGTTGTTAGCTTTCTGATTGGCAGCGCCGATGCGGGACACATTGAGCTCAGCCTGCAGAGAGAGAGAGAGAGAAAAGAGAAATGTTAGTGTGTTAGCAGCTTTGTGGGGTAGAGCGTGAGGTTGTGCATTTCCTCTTTTAAACAGGCATCATCTTCATCAGCGTCACCATCACCCGGGCTGATGAGTGTGACTCACTGCGCGCACACACACACACACACACACACAGTGGGAGTTTGTACCTTGCCCTGGATGCGTTCGATCTGGGCGTTCTGCGTGTTGATCTCGTTGCCCATGTCCAGAGCCATACTTTTCAGATTTCCGATGATGCTGCCGACGTGAGCCAGGTTCTCCTCCATCTCGTCCTCGCGGGCGTCGTTAGTCACCCTGAGACACAGCGGGAGGAAGCAGGAGAATCACTAGCAATCACAGCCACATGTGCATCTTCAACTGCATCGGAACCTACAGGCAGGTTTGAGCGTGTGTTCACATCCTGTGTTTGAGCAGGTGAGCAAACCATCTCACATCTGCCGTGATGACCAACGTCATCTTTCATACCTCCGTATGTATCCTCCGCTCATGATCATCTGCTCCCTCTCGTCGACGACTCGAGACGACGGCGGCTGATTGGACACGACGCCGTCCTGACTGGAGCTCCCGCCCCACACTGCCTTGTAAGCCCCGCTCTCCTCGAAGGCCTTCAGTCTGACGGATGGAGAGACCAAATGTTTGACAGTGAAACAACAGTGATCCAGAGAAACAGGCTACGGATGTGAAAGCAGCAAAGCAAGCCGGCACAAACAAACACGATCATCATCAAATCAAACCCAGCACACAGGAAACGTGGACCTTACCTCTGAACTAACACGTTTGTTTCTCTAAGGCTCTAATACAGAACGACACGTAGGCACGCGCTCATCCACCTACTTATCACAGGCGCAGAGGCCACAGCACTTGCCGAGGTCAGTCAGGTTTTTCTCAGCCTCCTTCATATCAGAGTTGATCTGATCCAACCCCTCCTCAATGCGCTCCAGCTGCTCTACGAGAGGAGGCGGCGGGGGTGGGGGGTGGAGATGGAGAGAAAGAGCAGGAGGAGCGGAGGAAGAGGATGAGGTGGATAAAACGTACGAGAGCGGAACAACAGAAGTGACAGAGGGCGAGAACGGTGGAAAAGGGCAAAACAAAAGACAAAACAGGAAGAAAAAATCAGCATCTGCGTCCTGAAGCTCCACACCTGCACTGAAAGCTACTAACAATCCCACCAATCTGTACCCCCCCGCACATGGGAGCAGACGGGGCTCCGCTGGCTCGGCCTCGGTGCCCACTTCCAGTACGGCTTCTCCGTCAGGTCCCGGTTTGACAGTGGACACTAAATTTAGTCCTGCCGGCTGAATGGAAGTGGGCACCGCGTGGGCGTTCCAGAGGCCACACCTACTTCCTCATTGGCCAGAGACACAGCCCACAGCACTGGGCCATGTCTGTCAGGTTCTTCTCTGCCTCTCTCATGTCCCTGTTGATGGAGTCCATGCCCTCCTCGATGCGCTCCAGCTGCTCTGTTAACAACAGGAGTTTGATGGGGTTGGAACAGCAGCAGAGACGGACAGTGCACAACACGGCGTCCAGGACGTGAGCCGCGAGTCAAAGGGAGCCTCTGGCACACGTGACGCCAGACAAACAACCACAGCGTGTTCTTTTCTGGTGTAACATTAACAGACCCTAAAGAGGCGGAGTTAGATTGATTACCTCCTTGTTCATACAAATTCACCACAGTTTTGATCCCGGCATCTTTACTCTGGAGGAGGAGGAGCACAAACAACATTACTGGTAACAAACTGTTCCCATTAGCTCGTGATGGCAAAATCTAAACCAATCAGACGACAGACAACACCAGCGCTTCTCAGGGTGTGTGTGTGTGTGTGTGTGTTTACCTCCTCAACCAGCTGCATCATCCGCCGCGTGCTCTCCAGAGACTGAAAGACAAAAAAGAGCATTTTCACACACACACAGAGAGACACAGACACAGACACACACTCCCTGATGAGTGTTAAATCCCATCATCAGACATGTCAGAGTGTAAAAACCTGTTGTGTCTTATTTATTCAATTCAGCTTTATTTATATAGCGCCAGTTCACAGCATCTCAGGGAACTTTACAGTGTGTGAGTGTGTAAGACCTCACACATTATATATTTATAAGTAAACAGTCTGCAGACACACCCCGCCCCCTCCCGTGTTGTGTAAATGTCACGGTGTCCATCCCGGGGGACGTCCCCACCGAGGGGCTGTGACCTGCAGTAGCCTTAACACCCCAGGGTGTGTGTGTGTGTGTGTGTGTGTACATTCACACTGAGGCTATGACCTCACACACGGTTGCATTGGGAGACCAGGTGTCTCTATGGCAACCAGGTGAGCCATGTGTCCTTAAAGGGACACTGCGTTCAGGCAGAGCGATGAGGTTAAACTAAATGTTTGCTTGTGGAGCTGACACGGTCACATGATCGGGAAGAAGCCTCTCCATCCTGATTAAAGAATCCTGAAGAATGTTTGTGAGTTTCTTTCACCTCATCTGTGATCTGATTGGCTCTCCGCTGTAGCTCCTCCTGCTCGGTTAATATCGGTGGGTCTGACGCCATGTTCGCTGTCTGTGCGCGTGTTCAGTCCCAGACGACCAGATTCAGCTGCAGTAGAGAAAGAGAACACTCACTGACAACACAAATGATCATCCAGAAAAAGACACCAGAAGAATCCCACATCAGAGCAGATCAGTGACATCAGCAGGTTGAACCCAGTCCACCTGTCACAGGTGGCCCAGAACATGGACCTGATGGGACCCACATGAACCTCTACCAGCGAGACGCAGGAAGAAACGCTCTGCTCATGATCCAAACCACACAGGTGATGGCAGCAGCTGTGCTAACGATGCTTTTCTCTACAGGATCAGGCCTCAGAGGGAGAAGAACCACGCAGGCGTCCGCGGGCTGACGGAGACATCCGCCCTGCTAAAAGTGTGACTGAACCACTGACCTCGACTCTTCCTGTCTGAGCAGTGAGAGGTAACATCTGCATGCTGATTATTCTCTCCTCTCATTACATGACCTGAACCAGCTGCTGGGTCCTCACAGCATCAGGGAAACCGCCTCCAGCTCCTCCCTACACACACTTTTTCTTTTCACACATTGTGTTCGCGCGCTGGAGGATCATAATTTGTCCTGAACAGTAATGAGCACCTGCTCGGTGAAGGAGAGAGGAACAGAAAACTGAACCACGAGCAGCAGGGAGACGGGTTCTGGTTTTTCTGGTTTCTAATAATACAAGAAGAAAAAGTCCTGGACTTCCTGATGGCTGTTCCTTGTCCTGCAGTCAAAGCTCCTGCAGCAGGACTTAATGTCACTTTAATGTCACATAAACACCTTTTTTCGCTGCTTCGTGTAGATGTTAACAAGTTTCTTTTACATCTGTAGATTTCCTCGTGTTAGTAAAATTTAAAACGCTCACCGACCTGTCTTCCACTTCTCTCTGAGCTCCGAGTCCTGACGTGTTGCTCTCCTTCTCCCCTCAGCATCTCTGCGTCCCCGCGGTCCTCTGCACCGCCCCCGCCTCTGCTCTGGCCCCGCCCCTAATCAAATACACCCCGACACACCTACAGCTTCCGGTAAGACGCATGTATTTACAGTACACACATTACAAACAGCAAAAATAAAAGTATTAAGAGGTAAATGTTACAGTAATGTAAAAGTACTTTTATAATATTCAAGTGTAATAACAGGAATGGTCAAAACTAATAAACCAACATATCTTTCATTAAATCTGACACATAAAACAATAAGAAATACAATAGTTTTTATAAACTCGTGGCACAAACCAGTTGCAGATGATCAATAATATCTTTCTTTATCTGGAAAACGATGATCTTAATAAACTGTAACCAAAGTCATGCAGGAAAAAACACACACAACAACAGTTAAATGTTCTCTCACTTTATTCTTAATACAAAAAGTCGAGAAATCAGCTGTAGCGCCACCGCCTGGCAGCAGCAGGAAGGTGCAACAGCAGCATCAGCTCCAGTTCTTCCTGTTCCTTTGGTTTTATCTTTATGCTGATGATTTGGTCCCATTACCATGGACACGGCGTTATTTCAAACTGCACATACAAGTGTAAAAGGCTGAATGTGTGTGTGTGTGTGTGTGTGTGTGTGTGTGTGTGGTGAGGTGTCAGATCTGACGGTCGGCAGCAGGGTCACTTTTCTGCTTCATGAATACATCGTGAGCTGAAGCCACTGGAGACAGTAAGAGGCACAAAGTCAAAGTTTCACAGCAAACGCCACCAAACAAGCTAAAAAGAACTGATCTGAAAATACCAGTAAGATAATAAAGCACAACTATCAAGTATAAAAAACTATCAGAAGTGAAGTACCTCCTTGATGTCCAGGTCGATGGTGCCGCTGTTATCCTTATCCAGGGTTTTAAAGGCTCCTGCAGAACAAGCAAACGTCATTTAAACCAATCACTGCTGTTCACTGGACGTGAATTAGTTCAAACTGAAAACAGACGCGGTCATCGTCGGCGTTTCCACCACTAACGAGGTCTACAGTGGTTTCCTGTTCAATCCCAGCCTCACTCAGCACGTGTTGCACCATGACTCAGGACTCCACACGATGGAGCAGTAAAAGTGTTTTGAGGCTGAGACACAGGATTCAGGGACCGTGGGTCATCAACATGAGTGGAACCTAAAAATCATTACTACAGTCTGAATAACGTATATATGTATATATAAGATGTGTACAGATCACTAGTGCAGTTTGTCTTTCTGTGTTTTTTATTTCTTCTTTAGTCCGATGCCTCACGAGTCGACTGCACATACGACTTCTTTTGTTCCCTGTATCTTCTCTAATCTTACATCGCTTCTGTGTTTGTCCAACGTCGGTTGTTTTTGTAAATGTGCTACAGCTGATTTGAGGAAACGTGTGACTCCACGTAAGCAGCAGAAACCTGCAGCCAGCAGGGGAAACAGCAGAGGAGGGAGAGCAACACTTACTGCACATGGCGTCCAGTCGCACCAGGCAGCCCACGAAGCTGTCAAAGTCCATGCAGCCGCCTTCATCAGTGTAGCGTCGGTTAATCAGCTTGTTGAGCTCAGAGTTGAGCGGGAAACCTGCACACAGGCAAACACAGTTCAACCGCTGACAAGATAGTGAGGATACCCGACGACGACGATGATGATGCGGCGGCGGTTCCTACCTGCAGCCTTGAAGGCACCTGGCAGCTCGTCATCACCGATCGTACCCGAACGATCCTTATCATAGGTTAAGTAGATAGCCTGGAGAGAAGGGACAGACGGTCAGCGGGAACGAGAGGGAGGAGGAGCACACAAAGGGGAAACCAGCAGAGCGCTCACCTGCCACCTCTTGATGTTGTCCCACAGGTATTTGAACTCATGGAAGCCGAGTTTCCCCGTGCTGTCACTCTGAAGAGGGCGGGGTCAAAGGTCAAACGTTTGTTTAGTGTACTACGACCGCTGCAGCTACCAGAGCAACTCGTAGCGAAACTACCGCCGCCGCTTTGCGTTGGCACTATATTTTGTGGAAGGATACGTCCATGACAGCAACCATGCTCCTGCAGGACTCGATGCTGAAGCCGTCGGTCTTCAGGCCTCCATCTGAAACACGGCATCAGGAGCTCTGAGTTCAGTTCAGCTCAGTGTTTGTTCCACACACACAAAAAGAAAAATCAGACTCACGCTTGGTAACAACTCTGTTGAGGATGTCCATCAGCTCTTTGGGGCTCACCTCCATGTCCTGCCAACACACACACACACACACATTAGTCACAGATGATCCGAGCGTGACTCACACTGAGGCTTTTCCTTTTATTTCCTCTTTTTTCTTTTTTTGATTCCAGCTTCTGACTCATCAACATCCGGAGTCATAGCAGTGCCCTCGGTTGCCAACGCGCAGAGCAGAGCACAGAGGAACGCCACGCCTCACAGCGCCTTGCTATCTTCCGTCTTCACGCTAGTGTTTGAGTTGAACAGGAAACGTGTTTTACTGAGATACTTTCCACGGGAGCAGGAGCAGGAGGAAACAGGTTGTCTTCAGTTACCAACAGTTCCTGAAACTCTGCAGAGAACTGCATCACTCTGTAAAATCAGTTTCTCTGGTTTATTTCAGCTTAAAGGACGAGCTGCAACGTGCGGCCGCAACGGGGAGCTAGGGGATCAGATTGCTAGTCAGATCTGGTCCGACTAGCAAACAAACACACCCCTCTGAGTCAGAGAAACCTCTCACACACACACACACACACACACACACAGAGCACACCCCTCAGCCAAACTATGGGAGGAATGAGGCCTGAGGTCGTCTGTGCTGCAGACACCACAGAAGAAGTCTGTGTGTTCAGAGCCTTCGTGTCGTCGCCAGCTCTAAACTTTCTTTTTATTACTGTCAGTGAAGAGAAGCCCTGATGTTATGAAACAGCGCTCCTCCACCTTCACTCCATCTCTTCCCTTAAACTTCCTGTTACGCCCCTGAGGCTGGGTGAGAAAGTAAAGAGGGAAACAGAAAAAAAGAGTAAGGTAAAAAGACACCAGTCTGTTTCAGCTGCAGCTGAGAGACGGGCGTTTCTACGTCCGAGGCTCTGAAGCGCCACAGTAGAATGGTGTCATTCACCAGGTGTGGGTCATACCTGTGGGCTGAACAACCTGCCTGGTGGGATGATGAGTGACACAAAGAGGAGCAGGCAGTGGAGGGTGGGGCCCGGTGTTAGAAATGGAGCTGACAGCAGGCAGACAGGCGAATCAGGGGTGAATAAAAAAACAGTGGAAACATGAATAAAACCTCGCTGAGCAGCAAAGTGCGCTGTTCTCCTCACAGTTCCTGTTTTTCACAGAGGAAAACAAGAACGTGCTGAATCATGACAAGCTGTTATTTCACCTTCATTATGATCTTATCCCTCATGTTGTTATTTCTACTTTCAACCAGACAAATAAACCGTCTTATCTGACAACCTTCAAAATAAAACATCCAGATAAACTGGATCTTTTTGTCAGACAGACTCGGGAAGTGATGCGTCCCGTGGGGATTTAAGCTCTGCAGTTTTATTCCAACCGGATTAAACATGAATCATATGCACTCACGTCTCCTGCCAGCTGCTTGAAAACCTGCCGGAACTGTTTCTCCTCATTGCTCTCCTGAACCTGGGAGGCGTGCAGAGGTCTGCGGGGGGGAGGCTGCACACAAGAACAGCTACTGTTAGGTTGCAAACTTTCACACTGGGAAATATCCAGGGCTCCACTTCCGTTATTCAGTTAGGACCGAGACCGAGTGCAGCCTGCGGACGCTGGTACTTACAGGGTTTGAAGGAATGAAGCTAGAAGGGTCCACGTTGCTGGTGGAGGAAAAAAGAGAATGAGACCATCAGGATGGGGTTAGCTTAGCGTAAAGACTGGAAGCGGGGGGAATTGTTAGCATTAGCTTAGCACTCACCCCACAGCCTTAATGATGCCACCGATTAGACTCTGTGCCAGATTCATTTTGTCGCCTGTTAGACGCAGAAAGACGGAGGATAAAAAAACATTAGACATATTTAACGTGGTATTTATTTAGATTTAATAAATACCATAAAACGTGTGTAATATACATTTTATATTTTAGACAGGACCAAAGGTGGCGTAGACCTTCAAAATAAGAGCTTCCCAGTTCTGAATTGCCTCCTACTACTTCCAAACATTGGGGCTGGAAACTCGTCCTCTCTGGTTATACCACGGTCGCTGGTGTAATGTGACTTTGTGCTGCCATGTTTAATTACCGCCTTAATCCTCCAAACGCTTGTCCCTGTTTTTTCAGAACACTATGAATCGGTATTACATTTTTCATGGGCATATGTGTCAAATATGTGCTGGTTCCAGCTTCTGGGCTGTGAGAATTTAAAGCTTTTCTCTAATTAACACGATATAACCTGAAAATCTTTTCGTGTTCTCCAGCTGATCAAGTAAAGCTGCACATTTGGAGACAATTATAACTCATTTAGGATGTTTTATAAACCACCTAACTCATTTATAGTGAAATTAACTGAAGTTATCAGTAGATCTATCCAAACAAACTGACATTGAAATAATATAATAAATATTTGATTAATAATTAAGATGCTGGTTTATTTGTAACTTAAAAATAATCTGCAGAAAACTAAAAACCCGTGTAAAGATAAGCTGGTACGAGCATAATGCCAACCTTTACTTTATAAACTTCGTTTGTTTCAGTAAACTGTGACTTTTCCATGTTGGTACTTTGACTTCATGACTACCTGTGAACTACGGAGTGATACAGCGACTCTTCTTTGCTTTTACTGAAGAATATGAACCGTTTACTGACTCAAGTTAAACTACTCTGAGCTGGAGACTCCGCGTTAAACACGAATGAACCCGGTTCTGTTCAA
Organism: Microctenopoma stevenorrisi; assembly: GCA_032270685.1. Taxonomy (NCBI): domain Eukaryota; kingdom Metazoa; phylum Chordata; class Actinopteri; order Anabantiformes; family Anabantidae; genus Microctenopoma; species Microctenopoma stevenorrisi. Next base: position 129,787 of record JAUMTR010000005.1, on the reverse strand, counting down.
CTTACTGTGGTTCGTGCTTCAGCTGCGGAGACGGAGCGGAGCGGAGCGGAGCGGAGCAGGAGCCGGGGAGGAGCAGGCACTCGCGCTGCGGGGAGACTCCTACTTACAGGGAGATAAGAGAAAAACCTGAAGGGCGAGACGATCAAGACGAGTTATTTTCCAGAGCACTGTCAGCTCCACCCAACGCGCACGCGCACACGCACAGGCTCGCAGGTCGAACCCGCCCCTCGCGCACATAATTATTAAGAACTTTGTGCGTCGTCGTTAGTTTTATTTTTTCTTATAAAATCTTTATTTGTAAAACTGTGTTTGTAAAACAGTTGCTACGTTACTTGGTAACAGGGCGAAATGTGGGTTCGCTGCCCCAAGTGCTCGCAGCGACGAACTACGTCGTTAGGGCGGAAATCACGTCCGGTCTATACTTTCAAAATAAATCTAAAACAGGCGAACAAAATGACTTATTGCAGGAAGTGTTTGCAAATACATGTCTGACACAATAACTCAGTTACAATTTCCATTTTATGTTAGTTTTATTTTTCTGCTAAATGTCAAAGTAAAATATTTTACTTACACACTCCGCTTCATTTTAGAGTCAGAATTAGTTTTATCGTCAATGTATGGTGCAGGTACAATGGAATTAAATCACATTAAAATAGACACACATGCACATATGGAGGTTAAACCTCAACACACAGCGTCAACAACAGTTAGTGTCATATGATCAACACATCACAACATTAAGTTAACTAATAATACGACGGTGAAGAATTTCTATTCTATTTAAATTTGAGGTGGACTTTTTGTGATTTAGCCTGAGGAACATTGCAACACTTGTTCATGTTATGTAAAATTTAAGTATTCACTGTAATAAGTGGAGAAATCAAAATCCATCTTTTCCGTGGTTCATTAATTATTTTAAACAATATTTCCTACCACATACGAAACTGAAATCTTATGTATAAGAAGGCTTTATGATAACATATTATGTATAACTGCTTTGATTTATACCTCCTGTGCTTGTTACTTCTTTTCTTGTTACTACATCTTGATAGATATTGTTGTTTATACTTTGTTTTAAATTTGTTTATACAATAAATAAAAAACCTCCATAAAGTTTCAGGTTTCTGTCATTGGCTGATTCCGCTGTCAGTCAAGACTCTCTGCGGTTACATTGGTTAATGTCGGTCAGCGTGAGCGGGGCGGTGTCGTTCCTTCTGCCAGTTCTCACGCCGTCAAACCCCGCCCCCGTGACACGCCGAAGTGGAAATCAACGCTTCCCGGCGCACGGTGGTTTCCGTGTGTCTCCGTGAAGTTTCCCTTGATCGTCGTCATGTTTGTTTCCGTTGTCTCTATTTTATAGTTCTAGTCGTTATATATAGTAGTTACAGTTTAAATTAATGAAACGACCGGTTTACGACAGGACGTAGAGCAGCGTGACCGGAAACACGTGGACTCAGAGCAGGGTAAGCTAACATCCAAACATTAGTGACTGGTTGAACTGGTGAACTGATGAGCTGAGGTTAGTTAGTTAGTTAGTTACTGACTGCTGTTAATTAAATTTAACCTTATACTGTCTGATTTAATCTATCGTTTTGTGTACAATAGAAAACAGTAGCTACTGCGCATGTGCACTCTTCCGTCTGTGTGTGATTGTGTCTGTCTTCATGTTGTACAGACACAACACTCTAATGCTACTTTGCTGGTTTTATATTGATTTGCAGCATCAATGATCTAAGTTTGATCACTTTCACTGACGGTCTCTTTCTACCAGTAGTTCTGGTTCTGGTGATGGAGGAATCTCCCTGCAGAGAGAAGCCTCCACCCTGCGACCAGGACTCCTTTCCTACAGTAGGTGTCAGTCTGTGTGACTCTGCCCCCCTGTTGTGGAGAGTTCAGGACCTGAGGACAGTTCGATCGCAGGGTCTGGTGGGAGCTTTACTGGGTTCTCTGCCCCGGACCCCCCGGCAGAACGGACGCCTGGGCCGACCCCTGCTGCTGTTGCCGGAGGAGGAGAGACTGCTGAGTGAGCACCGTGCTGCTGGTGATTTACCAGCCGCTAACCAGGTCAGTAGTTAAGACAGTAACCAGTTTAACTATGTCGAGTAGGGTGTGTTTCATTTTCTGTTGGTGTTGGCAGGATAGAGGAGGGACGGAGCTCCGCCTGTCGGTGAAGCAGCATGAAGAGGAGCAGAGGAGGAGTTATGAGGAGCAGAGTGTCCTTGCTCTGGAGGACAGGAAGTCAGCGCTCCTCCGAGCCATGACATCATCAGGTGAGAGCGTTGCCATGAGCATATTTCCCTTGAGTTTGTAGCTGCAGACTGATGCCACAGTCCTGGTTCTGGTTTCCTCAGGTGCAGAGTCCAATGAGGGCGTTCAGGGCCGCCTGGAGGCTCTGGACCGGAGCTTTACGTTCCCTCAGTCGGCGCTCGCTGTGCAGCTGAGCACAGCACGGGCGGGTTTAACCTACTGCCCTGAGGCACGGGCCTTCCTGCAGGCTGACTGGCCACTCCGAGCACAAGACGAGTCGCAGCGTGACGTCAGGTACCAGGTTTTCAGAAACCTGAGGGGGCAGGGCTTCTACATGACGTCAGCAGGGAAGTTTGGAGGAGACTTCCTAGTATACCCAGGTCAGAAACCCACACTCAGACTCCTTAGTTAACGCTGAAGCGCCTCTGACAGTCGCATCCTCCCTCAGGTGACCCTCTGCGGTTCCACGCTCACTTCATCGCCGTCTGTCTGTCTCTGGAAGAGTCCGTCTGTCTGCTGGATGTTCTCGCGGTGGCTCGTCTGGGATCCAACGTGAAGAAGACCGTCCTGCTGTGCTCGCCAGGGATGGGGGGGGCAGTTACGTACACTTCGCTGCAGTGGAGCGGGATGATTTAACAGTTGACACGATTGCAGCGTGGGGGTGGGGGGCGGACTGAGACACTGCAGAGAAGGTAAAACAGTCCTGTTGTTGAGGACACCAGGAGCTTCTTCCATGGCCTTTGCCGGTCCTCAGACCTCAGGTTTGAACCACAGACTGAGATTAGAGGTTGTTATAACTCAGGAACTGAGAACCTGACTGTGATGGTTTTCTGCACCAGTAGGTGAAACTGGATTCCAAACTAGATGCTGACTGTTCGTTAGCTTTCTTATACACACAAATAAAATGTGAAAAACCCTCTGAGGTGCCTTCTGTGTTCTTAGTGAGTCCACAGTCCAGTTTTATCCAAATCTGGTCCCAGGTTCTGCAGCACAGGATCACTGGGTATCTAGTAACCGGAAGCTCCGTGCTCGGTGAGAACCTGGGGATCCACTTCTTCACACTGCTACATACTACTGACTCCCTTCTCCAAGCAGGGCTGCAGTTGGCGGGCAGGGGATGCCCGGGTCTTGTCACAGACCTGATACTGGTCTGAGTACTGCGGCAGGACACTGATCATCAGGACACTTAAATGAGGTGTGAAAATCCAGACTATTCAGATTTTAAAGGGAGAGTGTGTTATTGTTCTGATCCGAGTCGGGTTAGAGACGCTCAGATTCTCTTTAGGTGCTGGGTCAAGGGGTCAAAGTATTTCGACATAATTCCTCACTACAGCAGTGGATTTGAATGAAACTAAGATTTAAGGCTCTGGTTGCAAATACTGGATGAACCGTGCATGATTTCTTACTGTCGGTGTCCAAAGAGCTGGAACTGTCACGTCATCAGAGCTGAGCTGAGTCCACGATCAAGTGTTCAACACACAGTACAAACAGAATTTATCAGCACAGTAAGTCTCAGAAAAGGTTTATCCAGTAGCAACTGGACTTGTTAGGTTTCACCCTTCATTCCAGAGGGCTTTCTCAAGTCTGATGAAGGGCGAAACCTACAGGTCCAGTTGCTACTGGATAAACCTTTTTTGAGGTAACCATGACCTGGAAGACTGAGAACCTTCACAGATATCAGCACAGTAAGTCTCAGAAACAACCACAGACAAAATCACATCAGTGTCTGTTGAAAACCTGACTTAAAAACCGAGACCTGTCTGAATTCAGTTTTTAGCTCAGTCTTTGCTTTGTCCAGAAACTTGGACAGTCAGTAGAAAGGAGACGTGCCGTTCCAGTCGATAACTGCCCCATCCCACTTGGTCCTGATGGTCATTTCCAGTGACGGGAACCTCTTCTCTGGATCTTCACTGCAGTCACTGGACGCCGCCTCCCAGTGGTGGGAGTGTGTATCTGTGCATTAACAGAGAACGAACGCAGTAGATCAGACGTGAACAGGATTCTGAACACGGGCAGTCAGACTGTGGGCCTCACCAACAGTCAGTCTGGTCGTAGTTCTCTGGGAGCTCTGGCCGTTATAGTAGTACAGGAGGAACAGATGCTCCATCTTCCAGTCGGACAGCAGCGAGCGGTTCACGCTGAACAGAACTGAGTAGCTGCCGTTTATACAGCAGACCCAGACCGGAAACCTGGGGGTCTTCAGCATGCTGCCCACCTGCAGACACAGGGAGGAAGGCTCACACACACGGTGCACAGCTGGTCATGACCGGAACCAGTAAGACGCAGGTGCCGGTTTACACACATGTACTGAGTCACTGCCAGAGACCTGATGCAACCACAGTGTAATTAAAACATGATACGTGGCTGAAATCAGAAACTACCACAGCAGCTATTATTCTGCTGAAGCGCGTCTGGTTCACCTCAGCAGGAACATCTAACGGAACCCACCTGTGGCAATGTGCGTCTCTCCATCTGCTCTCGACTCCAGTGCAGATATCCCACGTCGCTGCGAGTGAGGACGCCCTGCAGGGGGCACTCTACAGCTGGACCACCCTCCTCCGGCTGCACTGTCCCATTGAAGACATGAGGGGTGGCTCTGCCTGTCAGGAGCAGGTTCAGCAAAGCCTGCTGAGACATGAGAACCTTGAGGAACCTGTAAACCAGGGACCACTAACATGTGGAGAACCAGGTTTTACTCAGCGAATTGTCCTCTGGCTCTCCCTGAAATCAGCCTTAAAGTGACCATTGTACAGGTCAGAGCTCACGAACCAGCTGCTGGCTCTCCCTATGATCTGGATCGTTTCTGTGATGAGCACATTTGAGTCAGATCGTCCTCCCAGCGTCCACTGGCTCATACCTTCACCTCCGGCTCATCACAATGTTACTGCATGGACCATTTGTGGCTGTACGGAAGCTAATGCTAACGTTAACAGAATCCTTAAACCTGCAGGTCAACATCAGAAGAAGTCCTGGTTCTGGGTAAACCGAGTCAACGAGTTTGCTTCAGTCTTACTCACTGAGATTCTCCATGATTAAACGTACCTGTTCTACACAAAGACGCGTAGCGTTAGTGTATGACATGAGTAGAAACAAAGACAAGTGAGTTGCCCACCTGGCGACAAACAAAGTTTCCCAGACTGAGGTGCAGCAGGTGGGAGGTGGTTGAGTCCAGATCCTCCTTCAGCCTGTGAGGAAGAGAAAGAGTTCTGAGAGTGACACTATGTAGAGAGCAGGTCCAGAACGTCAGACAACTCCTCCTCCTGCCTGAAGATGTACAAATATACAGAAGGTTCCAAACCAGATGTGAGTGAACTAGATTGTTCTGGTTATCTGAGGATCTGCCTCCTGTAAAGTTCTGCAGGTGTAGGGAAGCCTCACCTGTCGACCGTCCGGGAGCAGATGAGGCTGTACAGGAACAGGATGACCCCGTGACTCCCCTCCTCCTTAAACTGCAACACAAACTCAGAGATTATTTCCGTTTTCTAGTTGTGATACAACAAAGAACAGGAGAAAACGTGAAGCGGCAGTTTCACTCGCACACTGAATGTGATGGAGGACGAACTTCCCAACTTCCTCTTTCTTGTTAAATGTGAACAGCTGCAACTGAAAATATAAGACGATGAATGAATGAGGAGAAATGAGAAGACAGCGGAGACAGGCGTCCTTTGTGCTCAGGTCTGGACCTTCTCCGTGAAGTTGTCCAGCTTGTAGTCCAGGTGAGGAGTGATGCAATAGTCTTCAGCTACCAAAGTTACGGTGGCGCTCAGCTCCTGTCCGGCCAACCACAGGCTGTCGGACAGTGCGGCCGCCAGCGCGCGCTCCTGGTCCCTCTGTCCTACTTCACTGAGACTGGGGGGGTTGACAAAATAACAGACACGTTATTGCAGCAGACCAAGTGAGTGAGACTCGGATCATCTATGCTGTTGTTTCCCAACTAATGGCGGGTTTGATTCACCAAACTGGCCAGCTGCTAACGGAGCTGATGACGATGGGGTCTGAAAAACATTTCCACTGTTTGGATCATCTCCTGTTCCACCGCCTGACGTCGTCCCATTCACAGGTAGTATCATCTTCACCCTGAACGTGTCAGACAATGTGCTCACCTGTGCAGCGTCCGTCTGTCTGAGACGCTGCGATGCATGAACAGCAGGTGTTTGATGACACGAGCCTGGACCACCATCTGAATGGCCCCGGCCCCTCCCTGAAACACACCTGGCCAGGTGAGACTCGCACTACGCCCTAACAGTGACTGAACAGGTGTCGTGATAATGTAAACATGGAGTATTATGTGGACCAGTTCTCACCCTGTCGGTCTCCAGGGCGTACGGTAGCTCCAAGCTCAGCTCTCTGAACTGAAAGAAGGATTTCCTCCACTCGTAGCTGAAGACGTGAAAGGTTCCACCAAACAGAATCTTCCTCAGGTTCTTGGATGAAGAGGAACAGGAGTCAGAGTGGGCAACGGCTGGAGTCACAGCCAGAGTCAGTTTCATGTTGGCGTTACCTCGGTCAGCTGGGGGGTGACTGGTATTCCTCCCAGAGTTGGGGAGATCACCAACCTCTTGGGGATGCAGCAGGGTGGAGGGAGGGTCCTGCAGGGTGGAGGGGCGTCCTCCTGGTCCTCCTCCTTCCCCACATCCAGCAGCCTCTGAGGAGCAGACCAGTTTCAGGATACTGCTGATCTGCAGTATCAAACCCCTCACCCTGGGGTTCGTGGACAACTGCAGATAACTGTGCTCACTCTGATCAGGACTAATACAACACTATACAGTACTGATACGAGCTGCCGAGGACGTCCCCATGCCAGAGGACTGTCTCTCGTTCTAACGAGGTGGGAGAGAAACGACCCTCGTTAAACAGAGCAGGAGTCTACTGTGCAGATCTTTAACACAGTCGTTCCCACTCCGCTCAGGTGGTCACATGAACATACATGAAAGTCAGCTGAGCACCAGGTACCAGCCTGAGGACTCGGGGACTCATGGAGGATGTGGTCAAGAAACTAAAACGAAAACCTTTTTGGGGTCATGTTGTTTTCAGTGATCCTGCAGTGACATAAATATCTCTTACCTCTCAGTACGGTACCCTCCAGTACTAATACAGTATTCTACTGCTTTACTTTACTTGGCAGATGCTTTTATCCAACGCGATACCGCTGCGTGTCTTGCTCAAGGACACACCTGGTACGGGCTAGGACTCGATTCTGCATCGCAGTGAGAAACCCCGCTGAGCTGTAGTATATGGTAGATTTAAAATAACACAACAACAACCTTGTCTGTTTGGCTCCAGTCTCGCTGCGGTGGGAGGAGTAGGTGCAGTGGTCGTTGGAGAAGTAAAGTTGAAGTACTCACACCTGCATTCTTGTTGACTTCCTGCTGAAGCAGCTCCATGTAGTCTGACATCACTAACCACCAGTGAAGGAGCGCTCCTCGCTTTCCTACCGCGCGTCTAGTAGCTGGCAGCAGTGAAACTTGTGCTGCTCTGTTCTGCCATAAGTGCATTAACTTCGGTGAAACTGAATCCTGTGTTTGTGAGTTACAGGATCAGTTTCTGGCCCTGAAAACTGAGCCGGGTGCAGTGGGTCATCAGAACCAGCAGGGGGCAGTGGGACTGAGCTGAATCTGGTCTGTAGGGGTTCATGGTCCTGTTCAGAAAACATCACTCATGTCTCACACTGTGTGTGTGTGTGTGTGTGTGTGTGTGAACACAGAACCACGTATTTTGTGTGGTGATGAACAGAAGCGTGGATTTCAGAGACTCTTACGATCCCGTGTGTGGTTTGGAGCCTGCAGGGAGAGATGTGTTCAGAATGAGTTTAATGGTGATCAGCTCATTAACGATAACGTGCGATTTGGACGGACCTCCGGCGCTGCAGGTTTGACACCTGGAGCAGGATCTGCTGCAGCTCCGCCTCCATCTGAACACACACACACAGGCTGGTCATCATTGCTACTTCTGCCTGAGAAGCTTTGTTCAGGGAGTAAAACATTAAAGGAACCTGTAAAGACTAGACCCTTGTTCTGGTGATCGACTGTGTCAAACTGTATTTGCTGCTGTTTCAACCAGACTTCATTCAAAAAAAGGGTAAAATAAATCACACACCCACAGAAAGTTTAACAGCAGGACCAACAGGTCGGACAGAGTCCACCTGGGTCCATGTTGTATCAGGTAATCCTCACGAAGCAGCAGGATTAGAGCTGATCAAATCAGATTTATTTATATAGCACTTTACTTAAGTACTTAACATAAAATACAAAGGATGAGAGAAGAGTTAAAACAACTTGAGCAGTCAAGAGAAAGAATATAATTTAGAATTAATCTTAAACTGATGAATCAATTAATTGTTTCAATAACTTCTCGTCAAAGAGAAAAGAAATGTTGAAAACTTTATTCTGATCAGTTCTTTATGAAGGTACACATTTCCTCCTAAATCTAGATACAGACCAGCCTCCTGTCTTCCTCACGTATGTCCACGTCCACAGAGATGAGGCTTAGACTGAATTCACATTATTTACCTAGAACAAATAAAAGATGAAGCGCTTACCTGTGGTGAGTCAGAGTGAAGCTTCGCCTGAGAGCCCCACACCCTAAACTGTTTTAGTACTGTTGCCCTGAGCTCCGTTTTCCAGGCAACTCCACCCTCCCACAAACACCTGTCCATCAATCAGGTGCTTCACATGTGCATCATGGGTAATTTACCTGGATCCTCAGGGAGATGTCATAAATACAGGACTTTAGCGTTTAGTCTAGTACTTTCTTTCACTGCTCGTCATCTGCTGCTAATTAACCGACTGATGGAGTCCAGGTGAGTCTGAGTCCGGTTTAAACCAGTTTCACATTCATGAAACAGGTTTTATTGTTTTTAACATCAATAAAAACGTCGCTGTCCTGCGTTACTCTCTGCAGACATCCTGGTCCAGCTGAGTGACGCGTGGTGAAACCTGGACTTTAATCGTCCATCCTACTGAAAGACACACAACAAGTAAACAACACGACACCGGCCTCCTGTGGGACCACGTGGTCCGGTCCTTCAGAGCAGGATCCAGGTCCTCCTCAGACTGGATTACTCCATCAACACATCAGTGTCAGTGTCACTGCAGGGGATGTGAAAAAGAAAGGAGGATCTACAATTCAAGACCCGGTCCAGCTGAACAGGTGAGGTTTCAGTCCAAATGGTGTGGACGGGATAGATGGAACTAAGGATTCTGATTCTGGGTTTTTAGGATAACACACATACAGCAGTAAAAGTGAAACTGAAACCAGGATAAATCCAGACCAGGCCCGTGTCTGTCTCACACTGACGGTTTGTTGGCCTGAACTGTTCAGGTTTACTCAGTTCCAGTCCGGCTGCTCTGATCACAGCTTTGTGATGGTTCTGTTCCCGTGAAAGACGGAACGGGTTCTGGTTCTGGGCTTCTGCTGGAGGAACCTACTGCACCAAGCACAACACTCACCTCTGAATACACGGAACTAGAACCACTTGGAATAGTTTTCCCGAAGGTAGCAATAATTCAGGGAGTTACCGATAAAGTACTTTTATTCTAACACTGTGTTGTTGAACATGAACGTTTGAGGTTTGTCCCAGAAAGAAAATGAACTCGTTTAAACAGATTAGACTTCAACAACCTGATCATTGACTAATTACTCAGATCAGTACATGAGGTCAGCCGCCCCCCCGCTCAGCTCCGCCTCTTTGCGAACCTGGAAGGGGAACTGGATTCCCGCCAGTCGGATCATGAGGATGTTGAGTCCGTGGAGGAGGAAGATGAGCACGAAGAGCCAGAAGGATCGGTCATAGTGCTCCAAGTGCGTCTGGAAGACGAAGTTGAGCTCGTTGAAGTTGGCGATCCGCTCGGAGAGATGGTGGAGCTTCACCTCGGAGGCAAACAGGATCATCACCAGGAAGCTGCACAGACCTGTCGAGACAGACACAGAACCTCAGGACTCGCTCCGGGTAATCGGGTACTGCACCAGCTTGTTGGCTCCGCCCTGACAGTGCTGATCCTGGTGTCAATGAACAGTTCTGGTCAGATCCATTCACACAACATTTGTGCATCATCCAGGTGAAGCTCCTGACTCTGTCCTCTCTCTGATGGCCTGGCATACCCTCATGGATCAATGATAAATGTCAGACCAGCTGGGTCTATCTGAGGACCCTTTGCAGGCTTCCAAGCCAGAGGTTGAGAACCACTGGACTGAAGTAGTGCTGATACTAATGTATTAGTACTAGTGAAATACTACAATACAAAGTGAATACATAGTATAAATGTGATACTCCCCCTGCACAGACGGGACCGTCGGAGCTGGACCTGACTCAGATCTATTGGATACAGTGAAACCAGAGTAAAGGAGGAAATAAAGGTTCTGGTTGTACCCCCCTTCTCAGCCCCGGTCTCCTGCCTCGGTCTCTGTTTCTCTAATTGCAGCTATTATCAGACTCTGACTGCACCACCTGCCCAGACTGAACCACGCGGTCCACCAGTACTTTGTGTTTCGCCTGAGCGTGTGCAGACCGGAAGTGATGTCACAGCTGTATCTGTACGTGTTAAGGGAAGTTTCTCACAGCTGATGAAGGTCCACAGGTAAAGTCCCATGGGTCCCTGCAGCGTCTCATAGGGTCGGCCGAAGGCGTTGAAGAAAAAGAAGCCGGAGGCCACAGAGGAGGAGAGGATGACAACACCACAGAAGAAGATGATGCAGATGTGCAGACCTGCTGGGATGGCGCTGAGGAGGTCTGGGAAGACTGGGTGGAAACAGGGAGACAGTTTTACTTACATGTTCACCACAACCTGTAACAGGGGGCTTTACTTGGAGGACGGAACTACTTCCTGGAACAGAATCGGTTTTCTACCTACAAACCAGATGTGAGTCCTGAGTTGTGGATCACACACTTTATCAATGACATTTTTTCTTGATTACGAAAGTTCAAGAAATCGGATCCTTTATCTGCTGAGAGCTGGATGGACAGAGACCGCGTTGTCCACATGAGTTTCTCAGGCAGGAATAGAGCAGCTTTGTCCTCATCACATCTGATCCAGTCAGGCAGAAACTTGTTAGTGAAGGGAGACTGCTCTTGTTTACTGGGCCCCGTAATGAGTCTGTTAGACCAGTGTGCAGACACGCAGCAGAAAACCTTCGTCTCTGCCGCTGTGAAGCCTTTTCTGTGACGCCTTCTAAACCCTCTGTGAAGCTCAGACTCTGGAACTGACTAAAGGACGGTGGCTGCTCCGAGTCTGTGCTGCTTTTAGTGGGTTCCTGCTTTCTCATCTTATCCTGAAGCTGCTGAGTCTCCATGAACCAAAACACGCCGTTCATGTAAAAGTACATATAGTACTTTGTACTGCTCGGTCCTGTGTGTAACACTAAATACTACACCCAGTACTTGAGGTGACCTTTGTTAGGATTCAGCGCTACACAGAAATACATGAATTGTGTGAGAACTAATAGGATCCAGCAGCAGATTCTTTAAATTATTCACTGAAGCATCTAAATAATTAACGCGCAGGTGAGTCCAACACCTGTCGGAGCTCTGACGTAACACGGAGCTCCCAACCTACCCCATAATGTCTGTATTTAGGTCCCAAACTGTGGACGGAACCGGGCTGACTCACTTGAGAACCGGGACGACCTCCCTCCGAGGCCGCACTGCTTCACCCTCTCCCCGTGGAAGAGCCCATAGCTCAGGGCTCCCAGGAACTTGTTGAGCTCGGGTCCGGTGGCGTTGACGAGCTCGGCACCGGTCCGACACAGCACAGTCCCGTCGAGCCAGAACGGAAGTCCAGTGGCCACGGCGGCCGCGAGGGCGCAGGAGAAGCCCAAGATCCCGGAGACGGAGAAGATGAGCTGCTTCTTACGGTTCGGCATTGCGGGAGTCAGGCTGCAGGCAGGGGACAGGGAGGACGGGAGGAGGACACACACACACACACACACACACACACACACACACAGAGAGAGATGAGCAGTTCAGCGCGGATTCCGGAGCACTTTCTCTCTCCCACCTGAAACAGCTGATTGGTCCAGGTGTTGGCTCCACAACAACACCTTTAGTAGAAACGTCTCCTCTTTTATTTGCTCAGAAATGTTTTATTTCTCTGATTTTTCGATTCTTTTACTGAATAAAATCAGATAACTAAAATAACATCTGCCACAGATGTTTCAACGTGTCTGATTCGTGTCTGTGTTTTTAATTAAACCTCAGACTCACACATGAGGTTAAACCGTGAACGCACCATCTTCTACTTTTTATTTAATCTGCATCCGGCCTCACAGGAAGTGAGGATTTGGTTCAAACGGCAGCTTGACGTTAGATACGGCCACGCCCCCTGCTGCGGCCGCCTACTCGCTGCGTGTCACCATGGCAACAAGGGGTTAACGCGAAAACTCCGTTGCTAGTAGAAGTCCGTACGTTACTCTATAACCAGCTTTACAAGAACTCAAAGAGGACTGGACCGGTCGGACCGAGCTGATCCAGTTCTACAGAACAACACGTCTCGGTCTCCCCTGATCCGGAACTGACAGAACCAACAGGACCTCCCGCGCGCTGTAATTACACAGTAATACTACATTAAATACTGCAGTAACTTTACTTCACAGTGACCCCCCCCCGCCCCCCGCAGACCTGACGCGATGACGCAACCTGCTCGGACACGTCACGCGTGAAGCGGTGTGGGGAGTCAGAAACAGAACCAGGAGCCGTCATGAGGTGAGTAGAAGAGAACGTCCCGTGCTGGAATACCTCTGACGTCATGGCTTTGGTTTAGCTTTTCATGGAAAACCAGCTTCAGATATTCTCCCACATCTGTCCCCATGTCTCAGGCTGTTGGTGTTCCCGCTCCTCGTCTCCATCGCGGTGGACTCTCGGCTGCAGTCTCCGTCAGGAATGTTTGGCAGCATCACGTCTCCAAACTTCCCAGATCCATACCCCCGGGAGACAGAGCTGCGCTGGAACATCAGCGTTCCCGACGGCTTCCAGATCAAGCTCTACTTCAGCCACTTCGACCTGGAGCCGTCCTACCTGTGCGAGTACGACTACGTCAAGGTGAGACGCATCCACACACACACAGGTGTAGTGAAGTGTCCACACACACACACACACACACACACACACACACACACAGCTGTGCTGGTTAGTTGGGTTTAGTGAGTGTGGGGTTCGTGTCATTAGTTTATTTCAGAATGACGAGTAGAAACTTTAACGTATAAAACTTCAGGGTTCTGTGAGTCGGCGTGAACTCTCGCCGTGAAGAACCTCCACCGCCGCTGCTCCTCACGGCAGTAACAGATCCTGTGTGTTCTGCTGCTGGGTCCATAAGAGTGGATGACCACCACATGCCCCGTGGGTCAGGGTTATAGGAGGACTGATCCAGACCAGGACCAGGACTGTGGAGAGACTCCCTGCATAAATAAAACAACATCCCTAAACAAACAGACACACAGAAATAAACCCCCGAGATAAGAAAAAGATTTGTGTGACCCCGTCAGTGTCTGCTGTGACCTGCAGAACTGCTGCACTCCAGGGAGGTGGTCTGGTTCCTCCTCTACAGGACGAAGGTCAGCACGTTAACTGTCCTCTGGTGGAACCACTTGTGTGTTTGGGCTCGTTGTGTTGCAGCGTGTTCCACTTTCTGCTGAGCTTCACTTCACTGATGATGCTGCCGTACATTTACAAACATTTTCTTTAATGAGAGAAAAAATAATTGTATATTATATTTATATAATTATATAACTGTATAATCGGGCCTCTGACACTGCTCAGTGATGGAGAGTCCTGGCCTGCAGCTACGTAGACGACCCTGGTTCCTGTGAGCAGCTGGGCCGGTAAAGGTCGCGGCTCACGTGTAGAAACCTCTGCTGTCAGGCTGGGACTGAGAGAGTGAGGTAACGCAGAGCCTCCCAGACTCCAGCGTTAGGAGCTGACAGACGTTCAGTTAATGATGATTCAGCGCTGTGTTGCTGTGTCTGTGACCCGCCGTCCACTGACCCTCGCTGAACTCCGTGATAGGGCTGGAGCCTGGTAAATGTTGTCAGTGTCAGACTCTTCACACGGATTCTGTTGTTCTCGTTTCCTTTCCTCGCTCAGTCTGGGCGTGAGGTCGCTGCTCGCTGCTGCAGGACTCTGACTCTGTGTGTGTGTGTTTTGTCTGCAGGTGGAGGCGGAGGGAGAGGTGCTGGGTTTGTTCTGTGGGAAGGAAGAGACGGACACAGAGGTGGTGCCGGCTCAGCGCGTCATCACTTCCCCCAGAAACTTCCTCAGCGTCCTCTTCGCCTCCGACTTTTCCAACGAGGAGAGATACTCCGGCTTCATGGCTCACTACAGTGCTGTGGGTGAGCACCAGGGACCAGACTCGGATCAAGTCAGAGAGTTTCCATCCTGTGGGTTTCAGGAGGGTGGGGTCGTCTCTGTGTGAAATGATCAGCAGTTATTTATGTCCAACTCACTTTCAACCTCATTTATTGATTTTCACAAAAAGGCCCTTATTGTGAAAATCTGACTCTGATTAAGATTAAGCTCAGGGTGGAGTCAGGTGTGTGTGTGTGTCTCTGAGTGTGTATCTGTGTGTGTGTGTGTGTGTGTGTGTGTGTGTGTCTGTGCGTCGTCTAGGCCGCATTAACGTCCAAGAAAGTGCGGAATAAGATAAATGAGAAGAAAAATGGAGACAAAGAGGACATAAATAGTGAGAGCCTTTAAACCTGAACCGGGTCTAAACCAGGAACATGATGCCGACTCTGAGGGTTGTGACTCCTGTGGATAATTCTGTGTTTCCTTCCCTCGAGATGTGGACGAGTGCAGCGACGGCAGCGACGAAGATCTGCTGTGCGATAATTTCTGTCACAACTACGTCGGAGGATACTACTGCTCCTGTCGCTACGGTTACCTGCTGCACACTGACAACCACACCTGCAGAGGTGAGTGTGGTGCAGACAAGAGGGCCCGAACCTGTGGAACGCAACAAAAACGTTTAAATTACAGCTCAGAGAAAACAGATTTGTGCTGCTCAGGAAGTAGACGTGTCCCAGACACACCCGACATGCTGCAGGGTTCATTTCGAACTGTCGGTTTCCTGTCTGCATTAGATGTAAAAGCTGCAAAGGTTTTCTTCTGGAGCTGACCTGTGGCTGGAGACGGGATTTGTTGGCAGCAAACTGGGATCAGGATCAAACGGCTGGAATTCAAATCTGCAGAGAAACTCAGTTCACATGTTTAAGCTCATTATGGTGTTCACAGGTCACACGTCTGTGGGTCTGTGTGAAAGCTGAAACGTTCTCCTTCATTAACCGAGACGTGTAAATATTTACAGCTGCTATCATTCACACAGAGGTCAGACAATCCCAACCCCCCCCCGCCACACACACACACACATCCCCAGTTTGGCCCTACACCCCCCAGACCTGCAGCTAAGTGTTTACTATAATCCTAACCTAATCCTGACTTAATTTAACCCGGGGTAGAAATGTCTCTGATGGACAGCTGTGGATAAGCGAAGGAATCTGTGTGTGTGTGTGTGTGTGTGTGTGTGTGTGTGTAATTACAGTGGAGTGCAGTGACGCTGTGTTCAGGGAACGCTCCGGCGTTCTGAGCAGCGTCGATTTTCCCGCTCCATACCCTAAGAGCTCCGAGTGTTTGTATCGTATCGAGTTGGAGCCGGGCTTCAAGCTCCGCCTCCAGTTTGACTCCACCTTTGACGTGGAAGACCACCCCGACGTCAGCTGTCCCTACGACTACGTGAAGGTTAGGGGAACAAACACACCTGTGCACACGCACAGACCATTATGTAGCAGGTTTGTAACCTGTAGTGTGTCAGATCACAGCTGGTAGCCTCGAGCTCGGCCCGTTCTGTGGAGACCGGTCACCGGGACTCATAGAGACCGACAGCAACACCGCCACCATCATCTTCCACAGCGACAACTCAGGAGAAAACCTCGGCTGGAGACTCACATACACAACCAAAGGTCACACACACACACACACACACACACACAAAAAACACAGGCCCAGTTTCTGAAGAACAGAACCTTTGAGTACGCTGACCTGGATGTCTGCTCCAGGTTCTTTCAGTTTAAAGGTTTTGATGAAAGCGCTTTTATTTTGTGCCAACAGGAAGTCAGTGTCCCGTACCTGAGACCCCGCCTCATGCTCTGATGACCCCCGTCCAATCAGAATACTCCTTCATGGACCACGTCCTGTTCACATGTGAGCCTGGATACCGGCTGCTGAAGGTACGGTTGGACATCAGAGCAGGATCAGGACGCGTCAACGTCTTCACTGCTGCAGAGCTGCATGTGCTGACGTAACAGTAGCACCAAAATCCGCTCATATATCAGTTCTTACAGGAGACATAAGTAATATTTGATTTACAACATAACGATAAATCACGTTAAAACAACAGGAACACATGTACACACACACACACACACATATATATACTCACACCCGTCCATAGCTACACCAGGTGCATGATGCACGACGTCGTAAAGTGACTGAGTGACTCTGTTGAGATGAATCATCTTACTCGTAGTTCCTAAAAAGAAGCAGTTGAGTCCTGTGGTCTCTGAGGTTCAGAATCCCACTAAGCACCATTTCAGATGAAAAACGTGTATGTAGGTGTGTGAATGATCGTTAATCTCTATTACTGTAGCACAACATGCTGGCCGCGCCAGCAGACGGAGCTGCTGCGTGTATTTTCTGTTACTGCTGCTTTTTCTGACTGTGTGACGTGTTTCAGGATGGAGACTATCTGGATCACTACCAGCTGAATTGTGGTTCTGATGGATCGTGGAGTAGCAGACCTCCTCAGTGCCAACGTAAGAACTTTTTTGTTCTGTTCTGTCCTGTGATGTTATTGATGATGCTGGGTCACTTGATTTTGATCTGAGAGACGAGCTGCAGCCCCGGTGTCGTCCCAACGTGTCCTGCCATGCGTGTTAAACGGAGCAGGTTTACTCAGCCCCCGAGGGTCTCGAGTCCATCCCCCTGATGGACTGATTCAGTTCTGGAGTCACTGAAACTCTCCTTCCTGCTCTCTTTCCTCTCTGTAGAAACAGACGCAGCGAGGAGGTGAGGAGGTCCTTTCACAGTCTAGAGTAGTGAGAGAATCCGTCGTGGTCGGGTCTGTGGCTCCGTGTACCACCACAGCAGATCTAACATGAACCCATCAAGACGAGCTTTTACAGGTTTTTATTACTAAAGTAACACCAATCAGAGAGCAGAAACATCAGCTGTGGTGGTGAAGACAGTCCACAGGCCACAGAAGACGTGGCCTAAAGCACATCTTGATAGTTTCACTCCAGATGCACTGTGTGTGTGTACAGAGCCACGCTGACGAAGACTGTCCACATACTTATGGACCTGAGTGTGATCCCATTCCTGTGTGTGCTGTAAAATATTTTCTAATAAACCTAATCAAACCAGAATCTGCAGTCGTGTCTCTGTGAAGCAGTAAAAACCTCCTGTGACCAGAAGTTCAGGATATTCATGCAGCCCTGATGAAACGGGAACATGTGCAGACGGTGAGTGACAGGTCAGAGGCTGGTCTGTAGATGAGGTAGGACGCTGTCCTGTCCTGCTGCTGGCTTGTCTGTCCCAGCGGGAGAACTAGAACGCTCACGTGCTGCTGATGCTGGAAACTAATCCACCACCTCTGAACGTCGGCCTCACTCATCAGCATCATCGTGGTCCCTTTAAGTGAGGGTGGAAGCTGATTGGTCACTGACTGTTGTGTCCTCTTTGTCACAGTGGTGGACTGTGGAAGTCCGAAGGTGGTTCCTATGGCTGATGTGGTGTTTGGGAACCATGACAACAGCACAGCGTTTGGATCGACTGTTCGCTACGTCTGCAGAGGCGAAGCCATCCAACTACAGCTCAACATCAGTAAGAGTTTTCAATTAACGTTAATAACAGCAGAGAGGAGAAACTCTTCATCTGTAACCAGCAAAACCAGAACAAGCTGCAGATAAAACGCGGCCCGGCAGGTTAGTCGGACCAGTAACTGGCTCTGATCACAGGTAAAACCTCTTTGAGCAGTCTGGTCGGTGTGTGTGTGTGCGTGTGTGTGCTGCAGGCTCCTACAGCTGTGGTCAGAGCGGAGAGTGGATGAATCCAGGACTGGGAAACAAACTGCCGAGCTGTCTTCCAGGTAACGTCTTTTCCCTGATGTCACATTTAGAACCACAGTAACTGAGCTTCACGCCGTTACACTCTGACCTGTAGCTGCCGGTCGCTGCGGGGGATTAATAATTCACCCCTGGAACAGACGGAGATGATTTCTTACAGGAGAATTAGTCTCTGACATAATTTGAACCGTCAGAAACAGAGATGCGACCAGACACTTAACATTTATACGTTGTGTTTATTTGATTCAAACCTGCAGTCTGTCTCCTGCTTCCTTCACACCTGTGATGTGTTTGCACCTGTGGCTTTAAAATCCTCTCTGACCTCAGCACCTTCAGGTCCGTCTCCATGACTCTCTGCAGTAAATGTCCACGTTGTGTTCTCTGCAGCCTGCGGCCGGCCGTCCCGCTCTCTTCCCTCTCAGCTGAAGCGAATCGTGGGTGGCAGGAGCGCAGAACCTGGACTGTTCCCCTGGCAGGTTCTACTCAGTGTGGAGGATCTGTCTCGGGTCCCAGAGGACCGATGGTTTGGATCCGGGGCCCTGCTTTCAGAGTCCTGGGTTGTCACTGCAGCTCACGTGCTGAGGTCCCGTAGGAGGGACCCCAGCGTCATCCCTGTGTCCCCAGAACACATCAAGGTGCGGGGCCTTCAAACCATTTACTCTGGCTCAGAACAGCTGGAAAGTGTGTCACTGTGAGTTCAGAGTCCACGTCATGAAGAATTTCTCTTTTTTTATGCGCGGTGTCTCAGGAACACCTGTAGGACTGCAGAGACTTGGACTCATGATGGACGGATAATAAATAGACCTGTCAGTAACTTCTGAGATTGAACTCCACCCTGAAGGTGTGGAAAATAAACGGGGACCAGATGGGATTAACCAGCACCTGTCTGTGTCTCTGTCAGGTCTTCCTCGGTCTCCACGACGCCCGGGACAAACGCCTGGCTACTAACCGGTCAGTGGTCGAGATCTTTCTCCATCCAGACTTCCAACCCAACAACTACAACAACGACATAGCTCTGCTGAAGCTGAGGGACCGGGTGGACTTTAACCACGTCATCCGCCCAGTCTGTCTCCCACCGCCTCACAACAAGGTGGGACAGATTCCACTGTTACTGCTAGTACTACAGAAAATACTGCACAGCTTACACAGCGTGAATATGGGGAACATTAGGACAGAGACCGTTTAGAACAGTTTGGGACTCAGGACAGTTTAGAACAGTTTGGGACAGAGACCGTTTAGAACAGTTTGGGACTCAGGACAGTTTAGAACAGTTTGGGAC
>JAUMTR010000005.1:76387-80415 GCA_032270685.1 Microctenopoma stevenorrisi | reverse complement strand
CTCTGTCTCTATGCATACCCGTCCGTTCACCTGTCTCTCTCTCTGTCTCTATGCATACCTGTCTGTGTACCTGTCTTTCTCTCTTTCTCTGTGCATACCTGTCTCCATTTCTGTCTCCGTACCCGTCTGTTCACCTGTCTCTCTCTCTGTCTCTATGCATACCCGTCCGTTCACCTGTCTCTCTCTCTGTCTCTATGCATACCTGTCTGTGTACCTGTCTTCCTCTCTGTCTCTATGCATACCTGTCTGTGTACCTGTCTCTCTCTCTGTCTCTATGCATACCTGTCTGTGTACCTGTCTCTCTCTCTGTCTTAGTGTCGTACGGTGAAGATCACCATCCTGGGTGATGAAGGTGTTCCGGTTCAGGTGGATGGGGAGGCCTGGATTCAGCCTCCAGGTTACATAAAAATCATCCACAAGAACCGAACCCAGACTCTGACCAGGGACCGGGTGAGTCCTCAATCTAGTACTTCAGCATTATAAGGTTCGCACAGCTGTTTTCCACAGAGAGGAGGGGGTGGACGCTATAATAGAGACACCTGTCAGAAACCGCAGGACTAACTGCATTTGAGCCGATGGAGCTCCGTGAGGCGTTTGAGTGTTAGTGGATCTGTGTTTCAGGCGTTTGAGAACACCCTGAAGTCATGGGAGGACAAACAGAAGTGCGAGTTTCCCCGAACTCTGCCCCCTCCGACCTCACTCTCCTCCCAGCCAGAGATTGTCTCTGAGGAAGAGGCATCACTCATCAGTGAATTTGGTCAGGCAGCAGGAGCGCTCATACACAGGTAAGGAGGGGTCAGCATCACCACACACGAGCTCTCGCTGACCCTCCTCAGTCCTGGTCTGAGTCCTGTCTCACTGATCTGTACGTTAACACTTTGCCGTCTGGATGTTTCAGCATTCGAGAGGTGGCTCAGTGTCACCACAGTATGGAACAGGAACTGGCTCATGCCGTCAACGCCAGTTCCAAGGCTATGGACGTGGTCTACGCCAACTCCAAGAGCTCCGGGGTACGAGCTGGTCCACACAGTCCTGCTGGTTTCTGCAGCTCTCGTCTCCACTCTGTAAAGCTAAGAATCTGTGTGTGTCTCCGTCTCTGTGCAGGCTCTGAGCTGCAGCGTGGTGCTTCAGATGGTCGGGAACGTCAAAGCTTTACTCAGCGAGACCGAGCTGCTGCTGGCTGGAAAGATGTCCATGGTAACAGTTTCCCCTGGTCCCTGCTCCGTGTCTCTGGCGTTAGGAGACAGGAGTCTCTGAACTCGTGTTCTGTTTGAGAACTCGTTGGTTGTTTGTGACAGTTTATTCTGAGCTCACGTGTTTCACACACTGGTGCCCTCTATGGGCGGGGGGTGCATCCCGGGGTGGTGCTGATGAGTGAGGGAGATCGGACAGACGGATCGGAGCAGTGCTCCGCTCAGAGTTTAGAAAAGCCAACGATCCCTCTGGGCGGCAGTGGACAGGAGGCCATGTGCCTCGCCCAGAAACCGGGTCACAGCGCCGTCTCTGACGATGATGACGTTAAAATACCGGAAATAAAACATGGACGCAGTGTCCTGGGGGACGCCTGGGTGTCCCTGCTGAAGCTTCTGTCTCTGTGTGTCTGCAGCAGTTGGATCCTCCTCAGCAGGAGCAGCTGAATGCAGCTCTGAACTCCGTGGCCCAGCAGCTCCGTCGACTCGCTGACGTTCCCTGGTTGTGTGCGGTCATCGACCCCTCAGACCACGAGGTAAACCAGAACCCTTAGAACCGGTCCTGCTGCTGCACGTGTTCCACATCTCTGGTTTGTCGTGTAGATCAGCTCTGTGTCTGTCTTCAGGGTCCTCTGACGGATTTCTCCAAGCGAAGTCGGAGCGCAAAGTTTCGTCTCGTCCCAAAGTTCAAGAAAGAGAAAAACAACAAGAATAAGGAGACCTGTGCTACTCTGTCTCTGCCGGGTGAGTCTCTGTCTCTGCCGGGTGAGTCTCTGTCTCTGTCTCTGCCGGGTGAGTCTCTGTCTCTGTCTCTGCCGGGTGGGTCTCTGTCTCTGTCTCTGCCGGGTGAGTCTCTGTCTCTGTCTCTGCCGGGTGAGTCTCTGTCTCTGTCTCTGCCGGGTGGGTCTGTCCTGGTCTCACTGTGTTTCCTGAACCACTTCCTGTTGGTGTTTCAGTTCACCAGTGGGGGACGGAGGAGGTGGGGGCCTGGCTGGACTTCCTGTGTCTCACTGAATATAAGGACATCTTCATCGGACATGACGTGCGTGGTGCCGAGCTCATCCATCTGGAGCGGAGAGACCTGAAGGTACCGTCCGCTGGCGTGGGTCGGATCGGGTTTGTGTGACGTGTAAAATGTGGTCTGGTTCCAAACGTTTTGTTGTTGACGTGTGTTCAGGACCTGGGGGTCACAAAGGTCGGTCACATGAAGAGGATCCTGCAGGGCATCCGAGAGTTGAACAGGAACAGCAGCGCCAGCGAGGCCTAACCGCTGCCAGGTGATGCCCTCTGCAGGTCCTGATCCAGTTGGCAGAATTAGTTCATCTGTTCAAACATTTTGTGAAATCCTGATCCAGATTCTGATCCAGATTCCGTGTTTCTGGTCTGACTTCATGTTCACTGTTTCAGAGATGCTCTCGTCTTACCTCTGCTGCTATCAACCACCTCATTCACCCGACCGCCAACCTCTCATCCTCAACCAGAACCAGGACCCAACTTCATGCATGAAGTCTGCGTGTGGTGAGACCAGGACCAGAACTTGTCCTATAGCTCCTTATGGACAAGTTATTACAAATCTGACCAAACCTCCTCGTGGTGGAGGAAGAACCAATCAGACGATCCGTTAGTGCCTTGTCATCTCCCTCTCTGACCAATCAGCAGGTGGGGGGGGGGGGTGATTCACAGCCAATCTCTAATCTACCTGCAGAAGAGGTGCAAAGGGCTGCACCAGAACCGATCTGTCTCAGGACCTGGTTCTGTGAGTCCGGTTCTGCGGTGTAGGTGATGGATGCAGCACTTCTCCGTCTGTGTCCCGGCTCCACCTGTTCCCAGAGTTAATTAAAAATGTTTCTTATTAATGTTTTAACAGTTTTAGGTCAAAGTTCTATGTTTGTAAAGTGAAAAACAACGAGAAGCTTTTTAGCTTTTTTTTATCATGAACTAAAAGAAAAGTCTGTTTTTAATGAGACGGATCAGCACAAGAGACCTGGACTACAGCCCGGGATTCAGCCGTATCTCTGAGTCTGGTCTGGATGAGGGACCAACCAGGCTGTGCCAGATTTAAGGTGCCTGACCAGCCGACCAATCAGAACGTCGTCAGCTCCCTCGCCTGCTGAACCAGGAAGAAGCAGAATCCTTTAAACCTTCACACTGTCAGCAGCTCAGAGACTGTAGAGAAAACGTTTGGTCCCCAGACCAACAAACGGACACTGGGACTTAATGAAGCAACGATTGGGTCAGAACCAGAGGGGTGGACCTCGCAGGGGACAGATCCTTCATGCTGATGCGGGATCGCCAAGAACAGACTGTTTTGTTGGTTTATTGAGTGAACTGTGTGAAAGTTTGGTCTGTCTGATCAGCTTCCTCCTACAGAGCGCAGGTCATAGGTCCACGGTGCGTTTAAGAAACTGGTCTAACTTTAGACTCCACAGTAAACTGACCAGAACATTTCAGCCTCTTGTCCAGTGAAACTGCTTCTCAGTCATATCTTTGATCTTTCTACCACCAGCAAGTGGCCGATGTTCAGCTGAAACTTGACCAAACGGAAACGTCGACACTGTGCAAAGAATGTGCAGGTTTCTGAACGTAGAGGCGCTGGCCCTCCACGAAGTTGGTTGTTTCCTGCATGGAAACCTTTTAACACAGCTCCCTCCGAGTCTGACAAAGCTGGGACTGATCGTCCTAAGCTGTCAAAGCTTCTTTCACTTTATCAAATGTTGCCTTAAACTCCACATGGCTCGCGCTGCCTTCAGGCGTCTTCACAGGGAGACTGGGCGACAGAGAACAGCCGCCACTGGTTTAATTGTGCAGACACGGACGAAGATCTTTTCTGATTTGACG
>JAUMTR010000005.1:68887-71387 GCA_032270685.1 Microctenopoma stevenorrisi | reverse complement strand
AAACATCAGTTTTGGAGAGAGAGTGTTGGTCTGTCTATGTTGGACCTCGGGCCCGGTGAGGGACATTTAAGCAGCTGTGTGGCTCTGATCTCTTACTGAACCACCTGAAAACAATCAACACCACTTAGATTTGACTTTTAATGTAAGTTTCTCAAATCCAAACGCGAATCACTGAACAGAAGGTGAAGAAACTGCAGAATGCTAAAGAATACGGAAGTTTTTGTTCGTGTGGTGGCACAGGTGGGGGCGTGGCCTCGGTGACCGCACCTGGGAAATTTATGTGCGACATCAAGACACCTGTTAAGGCGGAAGTGGGTTATTGTTCTCGCGAAGTTCGGTGAAACAAGCTCGGAGGTTTTACTGTTTCCAGTCCAAAGTCAGATCATGAAGAAAAGCTGGTTCGCACCGAACCTGCTCGCGCTCTGGTTCCTGGTCTGCTCCGGTTTGACGCTGGGATGCGACTGGGACGTGTCCGTCAGTGAGGAGCAGACTCTGGACCCGGTCGCTCTGAGCGCACTAACGCTCCAGACGGCCTCGCTGAGCCTGGAGAGCTGTCGGAATGCGTGCTGCGTCCATCCGAACTGCGACCTGGCTCTGGTCTCGTTCCCCGCGGACGTAGCGGCGCAGTGCCATCTGGTCAAGTGCTGGTCTCAGGGCCAGGACCAGTGCGTCCTCCAGCCCAGATCCGACAGCCAGGTCGTGGTTTACCGCAAGAAAGTGGACCCGGAGACACGTTCGGCGCAGAGTGAGAGCAGGGAGCAGCAGCACATCGTCCCGATGATGTTGGACCTCGAACCGAAGGGCAGCGAGACCGCCGACACCAACCAGACCAACCAGGGTAAGACGTGAACCCTGTTGTTCCGCATTGTTTCACGTTTAACCGAACCGATCAAATAGAGTCGGTTAATAAAACGTGTTTGAAACAACAGACACAGTTTCACTCATCAACCGACAGTTTCTGGTTTGATGAGTGAAACTGATGAAATATAATAGTTTCGATGGAAAATGTCTCGTTTTGTCAGTTAAACCTCAACGTTAAACTTTAAAACCCGTTTCCGTCAGTTTAAGGATGAATTTTCCTGCTGTTGGTGGAAAAATAAGATGGTCTTTTATTTTTTAGGTTACACCTATGTCGCCGCGAGTTTCAAAATAAAAGCTGCAGCAGAGTGATTAGAATGGTATAAACGTTTGAGTTAGATGATGATGGTGATGATGATGATGATCGTCATCATCAGACACGTTCTGGGAAAGAAAACATCAGCTTGTTACGCAACAAAGCCGCTCTTGCTGTAAAAACCATAATACCCATCATCCTGTGCTGTTGTGTCGTCATTGTAACTGAATTCATACCTGCTGTCATGTGACAGACGACGAAGCTGGGTCATGGTGAATTGCATGTTGGGAGTTGTAGTTGCGTCTGGCGTAAATAAAAACAGAAGCAGTGAGATTTGGCTGGATTCAGATTCTCAGCGGCCCCGAGGCCTCACATCCCATCATCCGGACCCGTCACATTCTCAGAGTGCTTCCTGCTGCGTGACGCGGATCAGATGAGACTGTGAGTGGACACGGAACAAGAAAAATGCCACTGCTCTGGTTGGTGAACAGGTGAGACACCTGATGAGCAGATTAGTCCCATCACTTCCTCGTGAACCACCAGAGGTCAGTGGCTCTGTGAGCGTCTGTCATGCGAGACCTTTCTGGCGTTGTTTCCTGCTCCACACCTGAAGCTGATGAAACCTGAGAAACCTGCTTTGTGGGGAAACTGTTCTCATTGTGTTGGAGGAACAAACGAGTGAACAACAGGGCCGAGACAGAAACCGGAGCCTCAGACAGCTCAGTCCTCACATGTGGTTCTGCTCACTCGAGCTCTGGACTTTTCCCGCTGCCAGAACCTGGACGTTTCTAGCTCCCGTTTGTTCCGCGCGTCACAAATAAATAGGGTTGGTAGTTCAGACTGCCGAGACTGAAACATCTGTGCAGATGTTTGATCTGTGATGTAATAGTCTTTTTCTGATTCAGAATGCGTGGATTACATTTATTATTTATTAACCAATTTACATTAATGAATAAAATAAGTTAAAGTAAATTATAGTTATAAGTAAATTCAATAAAAATAAAAAATCACTATTTGAATTAAGACATTTTTAAAACAAGTGACACAGATCTTCTGATGATTGTTCACCAAATGTTAATGATGTATTTTATTATGTTTTAACTTAAACTCAACCAATATATTTTTTTAACAGTATTTATTAGAAATTAGAAATTTGACCTATGACTGTGTTAAATATATCAAGACAGTGAGATCCAGGCAGTAGGTTTATTGTACGTCAGTTATTCCATCAGGGATTTAACCACATGTATAACTTGAATTTCCAACACGAGACGGTGTCAGGTTTAGTAAATACAGTGAGACTGTTCAGTGA
Source organism: Microctenopoma stevenorrisi (assembly GCA_032270685.1). Lineage (NCBI taxonomy): Eukaryota > Metazoa > Chordata > Actinopteri > Anabantiformes > Anabantidae > Microctenopoma > Microctenopoma stevenorrisi. Next base: position 68,961 of record JAUMTR010000005.1, on the reverse strand, counting down.
TCAGCTGAGAGGAATCAATGAGGTCAAACACTGATCAGCTGAGAGGAATCAATGAGGTCAAACACTGATCAGCT
>JAUMTR010000005.1:36845-66835 GCA_032270685.1 Microctenopoma stevenorrisi | reverse complement strand
CTGCTGCTACTACTACTCTGTCAGTACCAAGTGTACTGCTGCTACTACTACTCTGTCAGTACCAAGTGTACTGCTGCTACTACTACTCTGTCAGTACCAAGTGTACTGCTGCAACCTGATATCATAATAATACTTTCTCTGCTGGTCTAGAACATTCTGACGATGAAAGTCTGAAACCAGCTGTTACAGAGTCTGTTCCCATCCAGAAGTCAGGTAGGACTACACCTGTGCACACACACACACACACAGACACACACACACACACACGAGGGTAAAAACAGACGAGTTTGTCCTGAAACATCTGTGTCCGATTCTCTCCTGCAGGAATCTCTGCCGATGAATTCGCAGGTACTTTCTCACCTCACACACTTAAAAACAAATGACACAGAGACCAGCAACTAACCAGCCAGAACAGGGGAACAGAACCTTTGCAGAACCTCCACAGAGAGTCCTGGTTTGCTGCTGCTGGTTTGGATTCTGTTCACAGGAGAACATTCAATAACTCAATGTTTTATTGTTGAGGAGACGAGTAGAAACAGTAAAGTGCAGAAACTGTGCTTCTGATCTTATCAGAGAGCTGCGGCGTGGAGCACGACGTCGGCCCGTGCAGAGCAGCACATCCTCGCTGGTTCTACAATCACAAGACGGGCAGCTGTGAAAAGTTCATCTATGGAGGCTGCAGAGGAAACAAGAACAACTACATCAGCGAGGAGAACTGCACGGCTACCTGCACAGGTGAGTGTCGCACGCCTGTCCCGCGCGGGCGAGTGTCGCGCGCCTGTCCCTGTATCTGAAGTAGTTGCTAAACATCTCGATGTTCTCGTCCCTCAGTGAGCGTGCTGCCCTCACCTGATGAAGTTTCTGCACATTTTAAAGGTGAGCGGAGCTGTTCAGTCGTGGGTGGAGGCAGGTGCGTGATGTTTGTCCTGCAGGCGATGCTGAAGGGGAGTTTAGCTCTTCTACTACCTGACCTGCCAAAAACAAACTACCTGCTGTTGCATTGGCTGATGTATTACCTGTGACACACCTGTCCGTGTCATCCAATCAGAGCTCTGCCACGTGATGCCTGATGCAGGTCAATGCAGAGCCGCGTTTCCTCGCTGGTTCTACAACCACAAGACGGGTAACTGTGAAGTGTTCACGTATGGAGGCTGCGGGGGAAACAAAAACAACTATGAGAGCAAGGAGAGCTGCACAGCTAGCTGCACAGGTGAGTCAAACACCTGTCTGTTTGCGCAGATGAGTCACAGACCTGTCCGTGTCTTACATTGTTCTTCTCTTTCAGCCTCCTTCGACAGCCACGGTGACGCTCACAGTGAGAAGGCTGCAGGTGAATCATCAGTTAGACCTGGCTCAATGTGTTTATGATGGTACTGTCTCTTGCATGACACTGACCTTCACCTTTCTCTGATCTCCAGACCTCGTCCTCTTCCTCACTCTGGCAGTCGTCTCTGCTCTGCTACTGGTGCCGCTCATCATCGTGTTACTGAGACGTCGCCGTCGCTCTCGCCGTTTGTCTACTGTCAGGTAAGGTTACCTGTTGGCTGTGTGTCAGCGTGTAACGCGTGAAGCAGCCTTTTGATCTCTGGTGTCTGTTGGTGTCTGCAGCGATAAGCAGGAGCTGCTCCCGGAGGATGAGCACTCGTCCATGGAGTCCATCTCTGTCCCGGAGAGCCCCAAACCAGACCGGGCCTGAGGATGGAGCCTGGAGCCTGGAGCGGTGGATCCTGGTTTTCGGTGTGAGCAGGGTCAAAGGTCGACTCTCTGTCAAATTACTCGATAACTCTTTGTTGATTTTCTGTCAGACTCTACTTTTAAGGACCAGTTCTGCAGTTTTCTTCTTGTCCTTCCTGAGACTGAGGTGTTCAGACGACGTTACAATAATAATATCCAGAGTTTTTAGTTTCCTGAGGTTTTAAGTCTGAATATTAGTCGGTGGTTTTCAGCCTGCTCAGCTGCTCACTCCGCCTTAACACGGATGTTTAGCCCTCTTAATGCTTTGAACAGACATTTGAAGTCAAGAGGTAAAAGCTCCCTGAGTTACATTTTACCTACTGTACATTTAAATCTGAAATAATGAAACGTGTTTTTAAAAACTGTACAACACAGGTGTTGTTGGGGGAAAACAAATCGTCCATCAGAACCCTCAAATAGTTAAACTATCAAAAAATAAACTTTTTAGACTCAATCACTGGATGAAGGACCAAGTTGTTTAATATATCAGTTCTGTTTTTTAGTGGAAAGCTCTAGAGCTTGTTACCCAGCATGCACCTGGCTGAGAGCCACTGAGCCACATTACTCATGAATCAGCTGCACATACTCTGAATCATGGACTTTTCTGATCGAACTGTAATTTATTGGTGTTTTGATGATTAAAGGGAACTTTGTCTTTATCTGATCATTTAACTTGTTGCTGTAGTTTTATTATTACACTTTTTTTCAGGACTCGCAAGTTTAAAAAGTCATTTTACAGTAAGAATTAAATGTGTTGTTTATGTCACTAAATGTTAAGTCAGAAGAAAAGTGAGTGGAGGTGATAAACTGGGAAGTTAAACCTAGTTTTTTTTAGGTTAAAATTATTAAAACGAGGTATAAAAGTTTCAGTGTGAGTTAAACAATCGTCTCTGCATTGAGTATTGGATACAAGTGAGGGATCGAAATATTTGGAACTAATCAGTGTTTTGGAACATTCGGGACTTTCATGCAAATAAATGATTCTCAAATATCCCATTTGAGCAACGTGTATTTTTCTAGACGTGTCTGTGTGTGGTTGGTCTGTACATACAGGCATCAACCAGAAGGGGGCGCTGCTGTCCAATCAGTGCTCAGGCTGGGACGGTTTCGTGTCTTGTTCTGTAAAGAAAGACGTTTTTTTCTTCTTTTAATAAAGGTGAACATAAGGTGTACAATATACATTTCCTTTGTACACATCCATCAGATCCTCTGAGTAGGTTACACGTGATAAATAAAAGCATGCAAACATAAAGAAACAAATTAAGGAGTGAGCTGTTCTGTCAGGGCTGTCCAGACAACTTTTTTTGAATGACGTAATGAAACGCGCAGTCACGTGGCCTCTTGTTGGAGACGAACTGTGCGTGGAGCAGGCGGCCGCAGCAGCAGGAGGCGTGTCTGCACGTCGCTCTGAAGTCAAAAACTCTAGCGTTTGTTCTGTGTGTCGCACATCCTCACATCCTGAGATGCAGATAAAAAAATAGGATTTTCCATTAATGGTTGTTAAAATGTTACAGAGGTGTAGATTCTCTAACCTTCTCGTGAAACGCTGTCACCGTGTCAGGTGGATGATTACTTTACTTTGCTTGGCAGACCCTTTTATCCAAAGCGACTTACAACCCACGGAGCTACCAGGCCTCAAACTAAACTATAAACACAAGACATCTGATTATTGATCTGTCTCATATTTAGACTGTCAGGAGTGAAACATCTGTGCAGATGTGATTATAGTGATCCTCAGTAAAGGATTACAGTAGCAGTTGTGAACATGATGCTAGTCAGACAAAATAAAGTTTCCTTCTTGTCATAATGAACTTTTGTCTCTCATGTAATCTTTAATTGTTGACGTGCAAATGAGGCAATGAACCAGTGTTGACCCACTTCCTCAAATCTATCAAGTTTTGGTTCATTATTTCAAAGATTTGTCTCAGTGACATTTTCTGGCGAAATAATAAATAATCTCCTCAGTCGTAGGTTTTGAGCTCGTTTTCAGTGTGGTAACTTATTTGAACTTTTCTCATGATTCTCTCCTCAATAAAGTGAAAGTGTGTCCTTTTACAACCGGAAACGTTTAACCACGTGACTAGATGTATAATAAAATATTTCAATGACGCGCATCAACTCAAGACACATGGCGTTTACTGTCTTACTCCAGATTTAATACAATTTCGACAAAGATGAAAAACGTCGGCCTCGTATTTAACCCCACCACACTCCGGGTGCCAACCACCCGGAAGTAAAACCTCGGAGCCAAAATGGCGCTGGGTGGCAGCGACATAGCAGAAGAAGCTGATGTCGGTTAACGAGACAAACAGAACATTTAACACCGAAACCCCTAAAATAGTAGCACTTACGCTGACGAAGGAGGAAACCTGACGGAACCCGGGACACACTTAGATGGCGTGAGTTCATTTTTTATCTTGTTTACACCGCCTCGGAGCTCCGCAGCTAGCGTTCAGTTAGCATGCTAACATGTCGAGTCACGGGTGTTTTATGGACACGGTGCCGTGGTCGTAGCCGGTCCATTAACGCCGCACGCGAACCAGAACGACTTCTTTTTCACTAACTATCTGTGCGTGTTCCTGACGGGTGTTTGGCGTGTAAATATTTTAACGTATATACGTTACGGTTCTGTTGTCTTGTTAGCCCGGTGCTTCCTCCATCAGGTAATGCTAACAGAGAAGCTAACCGACAGGACAGACATTATCTCTCAGTTTATTGACGGCAGAAGATGTGCTGTTTGTCTATTAAGTTAAAACATTAACACCGTTTGTCACTTAAGTTGGACATTTAAGATTGATCCAAGTGTATCTGAGGGTTTTAAACACGTGTTTGTGTACAGATGACACTGCAGCTCTGTAGTACGCGCGTACAGGCAGGGAACCTGCTGATGCACAGTACGGAGGGAGGCTTCTTATATTTGTGCACCACGTTTGTCTACAATAAAAGTGAGGTGGCTGTGACACTTCTTCTTTTCCCATGCTCATTTCTTGTTTGCTTTCCTTGGAAGAAACAAAACACACTTTGAGCTCTTAAAACCTGTGGAACCCAAGCGGGTCTCTACCAAGGCAGGATCCTTTTCCTGTAAGGACCACGGACCAACCTGAATCCCAGGACCAACACAAGAACCTGGTTATCCCATAAATGGTTGGTGTGATGGAAAGACTGTAAAGGGTTTTTGGAAAACACCACAAACCTGTCCACTTCAAACCCACTGGCACACTGAGACGGCGACTCGTCCATCCCGTTGACCAGAATCTCCAACATGAGAACAGCAATGCAGCATATCTTGTTCAGTGCCCAGCAGTACAGTGGAGAAACCAAACCAAACAGCCGGTACACTGGGGGGTGGCCCAGCACAGAAGGAGCAACACCTTAGGGACAGCGTTCCTTCATCTGTAGGACAAAAGACACTCGGTTATGGACCAAAATGTACAAACACGGCAGTGAGAGAAGCTTTGCAAGCTTTGCTTTGTATTTTTCTGGCACAGATGCTTGTACGTTGTCCAGTGGATATAGCTGCTATTTATTCAAGTCTAGACTTGCTGAGATCTGTGGATGTTCTCCTGGTGCTATCTGGTGTTGAGTCCTTGGTCCTGTGCTGCTGTGTAGCTCTCCGTCTCCCCTTAACGACTAGAACTGCGAAGCAACTGCATGCAGACTGTTGTTGTTGTTATTTCTGTGTAAGATCAGTGAAATGTAACCGAGAAACATCTGTGTGTCAGGTGGTGATGGCGGAGCGGCGGGGGGAATGCACATGGAAGCGGCACATCGCAGAGCAGCTGAAGCTCAGAGACAGAGTCCAGAGACAATCGTTCGAGGAGATCATCCACCAGTGTAAGTCCATCTCCTTCAGGTCTACAGATCTTCATCAGGTTGTGGGTCTGAAATCAGTGTGTGCACCACAAACCCCTCAATTCTGTAGCTGAACCCTGTAAATCCATCAGAGCTGCTCATGAGTTGATCCGGTCAGTAGATTTAAACACTGCTGCTCTAGTCAGTGGTAACACAGTGGTGGGTCACAGACGCTTCTGACATCCAGCTCTCTACTACACTAAAGATACTCACTGAGGCTGTTTTTATCAGAAGCCTCTTCTGGTACGCCTATGGATACGTTTCCCTTCTCCTGCCATGCTACCATGCACTGTGTCTGAGAGTTTGACATCACTTATAATGCCAGCAAGAGCAGCGGTCTAATTGTGAGAGGTAAAGGGGACAGTACATTCTCATTTCCTGACTTCTTTTTTTCGGGCGCCGTTCCTGGAGAATGTTCTGTGGTTAAGTACTTCAGACACTTTATATATCTGGTGAATGATGACTTTTACAGACGGTGTTTGCACAAGCTAATATGCTGATACACAGGTTTGGTTTGTACCTGTAAAGCGGCACTTTAACTGCTCATCTATGAATAAATTGAAATGAATGTTATTGTTGTTAGATACAGGTGGTGTTGTGGGGCCTGACCCGTGTGTGCTTGTGCTTCAGATAACCGTCTGTTGGAGAAGTCAGACCTGCAGGCCGTTCTGTCGGAGAGGTACCAAGCTGACAAGTACGATGTCCAGAGAGGACCCGAGACCAGGTGTGTGTTTCTGTTAATGACAACAACAACTCTGGTTTGTCCTCCAACTCTCCTTCTGACGTGTCCTCCTTCCTCCTTTCAGCTTGGGCACAGGCTCGAGTCGCAGCGACGCTCTGCAGCAGGAAATGTCTCAAATGAGAATCAAGCATCAGGAAGAGCTGACGGAGCTGCACAAGAAACGAGGAGAGGTCAGTCTGTGGCCCCTGGGTTAGTTCAGGAGGAGCTGTTTGTCTGAAAGTAAAGGGGACCATCTTCAGCTCGGTTCTGTCTGAGCAGGTGTTTTTAAAACCAGCTCTGAACTCGGACTCTGCAGTCGGATCCTTGTCAGCCTTACAACAGAGACTAGATTTCTCAACAGTGGTGTTTCCTGTGGTAACTTCTGATGACACAGACTGAAACTTCCGATGGAGTGACGGAGAGGACACTAAACTAAAACTGTCTCCAGCAGCTACGTTCAGCGGAGTTTGAGGTGCAGCTAATTCATGATTGTAGAGAAAACTCACATCTTTGATAGATGAATTCCTGCTGCTTGACCGTCGTGTTAGAATCGGTTCATAATTACGTCTGTGACTTCCTCCGGTTGTGAGGTTGAGTTGTCTGATAAAATTCACTGTGTGGTAATGAGAAGTCGTCCCTCCATCAGTGATGTTAGATGATTCATAAGGTTTCCTGTTGAACTGAAGATAACCGCACTCGGCCCATCGGTTTGTACTGTCCTTCACGCTGCTGAATCCTGTTACTGTTCTTATTTCCCTGCTGCAGTTGGCTCAGAGTGTGATCGAACTCAGCAACCAGATTCAACAGAAGGACAAAGAGATCCAGAGCAACGAGGCCAAGTCAGTCCAGAAATGGCTTCTATTGGTTTCATGTGATGTGAGGCAGGCGGTCATACGCAGCTGAACAATGTGTGTGTTTTCAGGATGCTGGAGTACCAGCAGCAGATTTCCAACCTGGAGGGAGACTGTCGAGAGCTGAGGAGCTACCTTCAGGTACGGATAACTCGCCTGGACCAAAACAAGCACGCAAGCAGACGCCCACCTCCCTGATAACCTCTCACACCCCCCACCAGCACAAAGACGATGCTAGTGCTCCCACTTCCTAAGAACCAGATTACGTTCAAAGGTCTGGAGAGCGACGCTGTTCACGCTAAATCACGTTGTTTCCATTAGACGTCACACATCAGAAATAAGTTAACAGTCTAATCACATAAATAAAAAGATCAGTGGTGTTTACAGACAACACTGAGATGAGTCAAAGGTCAGTGATGAACAGTAAAAGGTCTGATTACCCACAATCCCCTCCTGCTGCCTCTGGCTCCCAGCAGCCTCCGCTCCCATTTTCCATCATGCTCTAGTGGTGCAGTGGTGGTCCAGGCAGCTGCTGACAGACAGGAAGTGACATCACAGCGAGTCTGTACAGAGCTCCTATTGGCTCAGTGTGATTGACCTCCGACAGAACCAATCAGCATGGAGCATCAGGCAGAGGAGGAGGAGGAGGGAACTGATCTAAAGTTTTCAACCTGAGACCTTCGCTCAGCCCAGCCACAGTTTCTCATGTGTTATGAAAAGGAGAGTCACGGCTATGCTGGTCTCCCGTGTCCTGCAGGACCTGGAGAGGGCAAATCAGACCCTGAAGGACGAGTACGACGCCCTGCAGATCACCTTCTCTGCCCTGGAGGAGAAACTGAGGAAAACCACGGAGGACAACCAGGAGTTGGTGTCGCGGTGGATGGCAGAGAAGGCCCAGGAGGCCAACCGGCTAAATGCAGAGAACGAGAAAGACAGCAGGTAAAGGGGACACCTGGCGCGGGGGGGACCAGTGGACTTTTCTGGTTTCATGCTCACACTCTGCTCCGTTTCAGGCGGCGACAGGCCAAACTGCAGAAAGAACTGGCCGACGCTGCAAAGGAACCTCTGCCTATCGAACAGTCAGTAGATTTGTTTTGTGCAGTGAAACGGGTCTGTTCAGTTCAGTACATCTCAGAACTCACCGTTTGCTCCTCAGGGACGACGACATCGAGGTTCTGAGCGAGGACGGAGGGAAAGGCGGAGGAGAGACTTCCCCAAACAAACCACTCGCTCGAACGCCCAGGTGCGTCCTGATGAAGACGAGCGCTGTAGTTTAACATGTCGGCGCATTTAGAGCTTATCCAGAAACCTGAAGAACGTCCGGCCCAGTTGGATTGTTCTGGCTCAGGGAGCATCTGGTTTTTGTAGGTTGTGGACAAACATATTTGCAGACGTCATGCTCGACCCTGAGATTTTTATTTTCTGAACCCGCAGTAAGAAAATGTCTCAGCCTCCTCCCGGTGGTCTGCTGGACTCCATCTCCAACATTTTTGGGTGTGTAGATGTTAGACCTTTATGTCCCTTTGTCTCTCGACTGTCAGGTCTGTGATGTCTATGCTGTGATTCACTACTTGTCTCTGTGTGTCTGTCTGCAGCATGTCTGAGTGTGTCCAGCCTGGACTCCTCCAACCACACTCCAGGTGAAGGACCCCGTGTGTTCACACCTGTGTGTGTGTGTGTGTGTGTGTGGCTGCTGCTGTTGTCACTCGTCTCTGGAAACTGATTTACACAGAGACGGTGTCGTGTTGGTGACCAGCAGGATTTCACTCATCACCTGCTCTGTGATGAAGACGGCGTCTCTGATTCTTATCGTCTGTTTGACGGCGATCAGAAACAGTTTCTCCTTGTTGTCTTTGGCTGGATGCGTGCGTGAGGCCGTGATTGTTACGCAGAGGCTCGTTAGCATATCCTGCTGTCCAATAACATGGCAGCAACACATCAGAAGTCAGTTTGAACAGAAACGTTGTGCTGGAGGTTCCTGCTGATTTAGGATAATGTGTTGGGAACATGAAAACTGAAGTTCGGACGCAGCAGGTTCGTCCCCACATGCTTGTAGGACAATGTCAGCGCATGTTTCTTATGAGCAACCTGGCTCCGCCCCCACTTCGCTTGCCAGACGCTTTTATCCAAAGCGACTTACAAGGAGAATACAGAGACGGCTCTTATTGTGAATTGGACCGGATGGTTCCGTGGTTGGAGGCGCCGTTTTGTAGTTGAACAATAAAATGACTGAGCAGTTCATAACGTGTCTGAGGGTTTCATTCCGACGGGAGAGTTTCAGTGCTTTGATTTGAAGGGAGAATGAAACGGACCCACAGTCGCTTCACCTGACACGCACATCTGCTCTTTGTCTCTCAGCAGGCGTCGCTCTACAAACTCTTTCAGCACGTCGCCTGAAACCTCGGAGGCTCCGTCAGGAGTGAGTGCGGAGGTTCGAGTTCCATCCACAGCTCTGCATGTCTTTGTAAGTTCCTCCTTCAGTGAAGCTCTGTTGTACAGTGTTTCCCAGCTGGCCTTCCCATGATGCTTTGTGATCTCAGAGATAAAAGGTCAGTGATGAACAGTAAAAGGTCTGATTACCCACAATCCCCTCCTGCTGCCTCTGGCTCCCAGCAGCCTCCGCTCCCATTTTCCATCATGCTCTAGTGGTGCAGTGGTGGTCCAGGCAGCTGCTGACAGACAGGAAGTGACATCACAGCGAGTCTGTACAGAGCTCCTATTGGCTCAGTGTGATTGACCTCCGACAGAACCAATCAGCATGGAGCATCAGGCGGAGGAGGAGGAGGAGGGAACTGATCTAAAGTTTTCAACCTGAGACCCAACAGAAACCATCTCCATCAACTGTCTAAGTGTGGATCAGTATTAATGTGTGTGTGTGTGTGTGTGTGTCTCCAGGAAGCCCACGATGGGGAGGTGAACGCAGTGAGGTTCAGCCCTGCGTCTCGTCTCCTGGCTACAGGCGGGATGGACCGTAGGGTGAAGCTCTGGGAGGTCATGGCAGGTGAGGCGCAGCAGTGAACAGGTCGGGGGGGGGAGTTCGTGATTAAGCGCTGCCCTCGTGCCTCAGGTGGCGTCTCCTGCGTTGACCTTGCGTTGCTGCTTTGTTTGCGTGCAGGCCGCTGTGAACCCAAAGGAGCTCTGACCGGCAGTAATGCAGGAATCACCAGCATCGACTTTGACAGCGCTGTAAGTCGTCGCCACTGGAGCTCCATGTCTGACATGTTGTGCGTTGTGGTCACGTGTCGCATCGTTTGTCTGTAGGGCTCGTACCTGTTGGCTGCGTCCAACGACTTTGCCAGTCGGATCTGGACTGTGGACGACTACAGACTGAGGGTGAGTGTCTCGCTGTCAGGTGCATTCTGAGATGTGGGTCTGAACCCTTCAGCCTCAGGGGTGGGTATGGATTATTAACTCGTCTGTTGGTCAGTGATGTGATGTAAAAGGTCTGAGTCTCCGACCCCCCCCTCAGCCCACATTCTGGCTCCCAGCAGCCCCTGCTTCAACTCCCATCATGCTCTAGTGGTGCACTGATGGTTCCACGAGCTGCTGACACACAGGAAGTGACATCACTGTTTGAGTCTGTTCAGAGATTTTATAGGCTCAGTGTGATTCACAACCAACAGAACCAATCGGCGCTGAGCCGCAGGCTGAGGGGCGGGACTAGAGAGCTGATCTCACTCTTCTGCTGAGACCAAAACAAATTTTTTTCCTGGAAGTGTTTGTGAATCTAGCTGAAGAAGCAGAATGTTCCTGCATCGTGTGACACGTTCTCGTCGAACACATTAAATCATTCTCAACGTTAGCGTTGGTCAATCATTCAACTACTCTATTGTCCTCGGGGGGGGCAATTATTCTGTAGCAGCACATGACACAAAGTAGAGCGGGGGCCACGGTATCCTCGGAGTTCACCACATTAAAAGCCGAGTTCAGAACGGATCCAGAATGTTTGTTGTTTCAATGCTTTTTAAACTGAGCGAGACGAAACATTAATGATGATCAGGCTTTTTTTCATTGATCAGAAACGTTTAGCGCTACAGAATAAGAACTTGTTGATGATCAAACTGACGCGTATTTAATTAGAGGACATTTGTCCCAACATGTCGGTAACATGCGAGAATCCTGGACTTGGACGCTTCGCTGTGCAGACTGAGGTGTGATGTTGTTTCACGCGTCCATTAATAACGTGTCTCCTCCAGCACACCTTGACGGGCCACAGTGGGAAGGTGCTGTCGGCTCGCTTCCTGCTCGACAACACTCGGATAGTTTCCGGAAGCTATGACCGGACGCTCAAACTGTGGGACCTCCGCAGCAAAGTCTGTACGTGACTGATGTTTTTCCTGTTGGTTTGTGGAAGTGTTACTGCTGCACTTTAAACATCTTGGAGTCTGAGATGAACCGTCCCAGCACTCTCACTGCTGTGTCCCTGCGCAGGTATGAAGACCGTGTTTGCTGGTTCCAGCTGTAATGACATCGTCTGCACGGAGCAGTGTGTCATGAGCGGACACTTTGATAAGAAAGTGCGTTTCTGGGACATCAGGTGAGTGGGTTTGTTGGAGAAGTCTCAAAGCCACTGATTATTTTCTCACATGTTCACGTTGCGTCTGTGTGCTGGGTGTTGCAGAGCTGAGAGCATAGTGCGGGAACTGGAGCTGCTGGGCAGAATAACGTCATTGGATCTGAACCACGACCGCACTGAGCTGCTCACCTGTTCCAGAGACGACCTGATAAAGATCATCGACCTGCGCACCAACGCTGTCAGACAGACGTTCAGGTGTGTTGAGTTATTTCAGTGCTGCCATTCAGAAAGTTCAACTTCACAGAGTGTGCGCGTTACTAACTGGCATGTGTTTGTGTGTTCAGTGCTCAGGGCTTCAAATGTGGCGCCGACTGGACCAGAGTCACCTTCAGGTGGGTTCAGCTCGTGTGTAACATTTCTTACATGATTGAGGTCACGTCTCAGGTGTTTGTTTTTTTTCTTTCAGTCCTGACAGCAGCTACGTAGCTGGAGGATCAGCTGACGGAGCTCTGTACATCTGGAATGTCCTGACGGGGAAAGTGGACAGAACTCTGGACCGAAACCACCAGTACGAACCGCACTAATGTTAGAACCGGTAACGGATGAGTAACAGAAAAGCTCACTCACTCTCCTGAACCTGCTCTGTTTGCAGCTCTGCCATCAACTCGGTCTCCTGGTCTCCTTCAGGAGCGTACGTAGCCAGCGTGGAGAAGGGCAGCAAGGCCATCCTGTGGTCCGACATGTGACGCGCGTTCAGCTGCTGGAGACGGAAACGCCGACCAGCTGGCGGACGATGAAACGCTTGGAGCTCCTCGTCATCACGCGGTTCATGTCGTTGTTGAAGATCAGGCTGAACGTGAACTCCTGCTCTGATCTGCCTTCGTGAACATAAAACTCACCTGTTTACCTTCTGTTTAAATGTTCTTCGGTGTTTGAATCTCTGACAGTAAGAGACTGATGCTGAGGTTTAATGAAGTCTGTTAAAGCTGCCAGTGAACCGATCCTTCACGCTGTCATGGAACCTGTGCAGCCTGCTTTTGCCTCCGTGCCTGGGTGCACACATCGTCTGCTGGCGATGATGAAGAAGAGGAGAAACTGCAGCAGCAGGCGCTGCTCACCTAAAGGCTCGTTGTTTGTTTGATGCAGTCAGAGTTGAACGTGTCATTAGAGTCTGCAGCAGGTACAGAGCCAGTGACGCCTGAAGGTCGCGTCCTGCACATAGATCTTTCTCTTCCCTCCTAAATGATTAGTTTGAATGAATCAACCTGATGAAATGACACTGATTAAAAATGAAACGTCTTTATTTTACATCATTTATTTAACAGGCTTTACGTCGTCGCCACTCAAAGGTGTCGTTACATGTGAGAAGATGTTTGGTGGAATAAAAAAGTAAACTGTCACCAAGTTGTTTTCAGTTATGTTAAATATAGAGAACAGACCATTCAATTCATCCTTATTTGTATAGCGCCAAATCATAACAGGGTCATGTCTGTACACAGCAGGTTTAGGACCTCACAAAATAGTGTGTAGTGATCTAGATATAGATACAGAGAGATGGGGGGGGTATGTATATGTACAGAGAGAGAGAGGATGGGGGGGATATGTATATAGAGAGAAAGACGGAGGGGAGAGAGAGCGAGCGCGAGTTGGAGGGGGGGCTTTGTGTGTGTGTGTATATAGAGAGATAGAGAGGGGGGGGGGGGGGGGTATGTGTATAGAGAGAGAGATTGCACAGGACTTTATAAATTGAACACTTGTTTTAACGAAAACTTGTTGGATGCATCGTTTATATAACTCATTAACTCTGAAACTAGATCCGTGGTTCTGGTCGGGCTCTGACTAAACACTAAAATGTGGTTCAGACCCTCAGTTTCCTTCCTGTAATATCTTTGGTTTGACATATCCGGGGTTGATGATGAGGGAAAGCTTTTCCTCCTCTGCATGCAGACAGTCGCCGTTCGTCGGGCGCTGATCCTTTCGCTTCTTAGTGACATTAAAGAACATGTTTGTTGGGTTTGGGTTCACACTCGGGTAATACTGCCTGGAAACAATGGACCCAAATGTCTGTGTCCTGTGGGACGTCCTTCAGGTCTCCCTACACGGACACGGGGGGGGGGTCTTCTTGCAACCGCTGCTCACCAACCAACCAAGTCCACAAATCACGACCCCTTGATACAAGTCAACGAGGTTTAGAGGCGTGTTTCTGGGAATATGTTTTAGTCCAGGGTTCGTCTATTCGTGAGGAGAACCATCTCCATGCTTTTCTGTCATTTTGAGATCTGTCGAAGAAAAGCTCCCGTAAACAGCTGCTGATTTATTTTCATCATCCTTCAAAAACCTGCTGGAATTTGGAATAATTCATAAAAATAATGCCAATTTCTCCCAGTATTTTCTATTTGAGTCAACTTTGGATGTATTACTAAACCCATTGGTAAACGTACTGACTTTTTTGAATGTTTCGGGACCTGGATCGTTCTAAAGATAAAGGGCATTTCTCCAGAGACGAGCAGAGGCAGAACGAACCCCCCTCCCCTGAAATGAAACAGCTTCTGGTCGTGTACGATGATACAGTTTTTATTGCCATAAACAGTGAAGGGGAAAAACAAAACGTTAAAACAGCTGCTTCTATAATACGGTAAGAAAAAGTTCCTCTGTTAGAGGAAAACAAAGAGAAACGCTCTCAAAGATGCAGACTGAAGCTTTAAGTCCTGTTCTCCTGATCCACTACAGACCAAGAACATTCTGATCCACACAAAGACCTGAAACCAGGTTAACTGTCCACATTCAGTTCTGAGTTTTTCCCTATGAATTAAAGATGACGATGAAGGAATACACACAAATGACAGCTTTAACTACAAACCAAACTTCATTCAAATAATGAATCATTTTGACGTCTGCATGCTCCGAACTACTCATCAGTTTTACATTTCCTTGCTGGGACACAGCGTCCACATGATCCACACTGAAATAACAAAAGGGCACAAAAACCTTTAAATGTCGTCGTTTTCTGTTGGTGACACGTCGCGTTAGCGCCACCATCTGGTCAGGACTCTGTGGCTGCAGGTTTAAACGAATCAGTGCTGTAATCAAGGACAGATGGAGGAAGAGGGGAGAGGTCAAACAGAGAGGAAAACGGGAGCAAAAAGCAAAGGGAAAAATCAAATTAGGGGGGCAACATTATTCTGCTCTTTCCTTCCTCCAATCAACACCAATAAAAGTCCTCACGTTAAAGCTACCACTGGATAAAAAGAACTTCTCCTAGCAAATCTTTCTGTGAGGAAAACTGGAAAAAAGAAACTAGATAAAGACAAAGCAGAGAAAAGACAACAAACAAATCTATTAAAGGTAAAAAATTTATGAAAGTAAAGTCTGTCTTTACTCTCTTCTCCGTTCAGGTGATGTTTTCAGTGTGGATCAACAGAACCCGCCTTTAAAACGTGAACTGAACCTCACAGCGTCACAGCTACACAGCCGACAGTAAACGCAGCACCTGCTCTGACGTGTCTCAGCCTTAGCAGCAGTGCATCATGGGAACAAAAATTAGACCATCAGCCCTTTGAAGCTTCAGTTGTCAGCTTTTATTTTGACGGAGTTCACCGTGGCGCAGGTTTAACCCCGCCCACCTGAGCCGACAAGCAGATGAGACCAAAGAACAAAAATGTGACGGGTCACCATGGCAACGAGTGTCGGCAAAGAAAAATAAAGTTTGTCTGTGACTCGCTAAATTGGAGTGAGGGGCGGGGCTTCAAGTGAACGAGTATAAAATACCAAAGAAAAACTAAAAAGAACTACAGAAATAGAAACTTTACAGGCGTGACCTCTGGGCTTCTTAGCGCTGAAGTGAGAAAGGTGAGTGACCTTTGACCCAGAGGAGCAGGGGGCAGTGAAAAGCAGGTATGACATCACACCAAGTACAGGTGGCGATGAAGGGGCATAGTTTGGACAAGCATTCAGAGACTGCTCGTGTTTACAGGTCCCTCATCAGTGTCAGAGTGCGTTTTGTTTTATTCCGACTAAGAATACATATTCTGCTCAAACAGGAAGAAGAAGAAGCAGATAAAGGAGTAGAAGAAGAGGAGGGCAGCGGTCTGTCTGGAAGGAACGCTAACTGCATCTCCTCCTGCGGTTTGTTGAACCTTGTTAAAGTTCTCTATTCATCCACGCTCATCCCCACCCACCCTCCGTCCTTCCCCCCTCCCCTGCTGTGGCCCCCAGGCCTTCAGTCTCTTATGGTTTTTCCCTGGAGATCACCTCCTCTCGCGGCTTGGCTCCACCGAAGATGGCCGAGTTTGGGTTGGCGACCTGGTTCAGCGGCTCGGAGACGGTCCGAGGCTTCAGCTGCAGCCGAGGCCGCTGTGCACGCTCCTCTGGAGACACAACGAGACGGAGGTTACACGCCGATGTTTACCAGATGCAAAGGTCACACAGAGAAGTCGGCTATAGTACTAAGAGTACAAAATAATTCATGAAGCTCAGTCATTCGTTCACAAATTTAAGAGTCCAGTTTGCTGTGTGTAACGTGGCGTTATTTATCAGTTAATCACTTCTTATATCAATAATCAGATCTGTAAATTCACTGATGTTGAATTCACCCCGTGTTTTAATAAATGGCTTCGTTGTGTCACTAACTGATAAAGAACCATAAAAAAACTGTATCGACACGAACGAACAGGTGCTGAAGGTGTGAAGTCACCTTCAGACGGTTCCCTGAAGTCCGTCGTTCCTCCGCGGGGGGGTCCATCTCTGAAGCGCCCCATTCCTCCACCTCCCCCCCTCCTGTCGCTGGGGCGACTGCCCCCACCTCGACTCCGGCCCCCCATGTAATCATCATCTTTGAAACCTGCAGACAGACGGAGGGACAGACAGGTGAGTCGCAGACAGACGCCCGAGCTGCTCGTCAGCTGGAACCTGTGAGATGGTCGAGGTGAGAGACACGATGAGGACACAGACACACGACGTGGTCCAGCAGGAGGTCCTGAGCTCAAAGCTTCTTCTGTGCTGAAACAACAGTAACCCACGAGCTGCTGCCGAGGACTCAGCGAATCTACAAACAGTAAAGATTCAGCCGGGCGCTTTCCTTCGAGGGAGAGAAAAATCAGCGGCAGCCGTTCGCCCTGATCCTAGTTTCATTTATTTTCATTTTAGGGCCGGGGTCCTGGTTCTGATTGGCTACAGCCCAGCGGTTCTGACTGATCTGCTGAACTCTCTGACCGCACCTCCTCCTGGCTGATCGTAGAGGTCCTCCCTGGAGTCAGGTCCTCCTCCTCCTCCTCCTCTGGGTGCTCCTCGAGAGCCTCCTCGTCCTGCAGAGGACAGGGGGAGTTTAACATGGAGAAGGGTGGAGGGGACTAGAAAACAAAGAAGAAACAGAGGAGGAGATGGCGGCGCCTCCTAGAAGAAGCCTATAGGACAGCACTGAAGAGGCGGAGCTTGTTAGTTGTCATCAGCCAATCAGAGAGGCGATATTAGTGAGAAGAAGCAGCAGCTGAAGGAGGAGAGTTCTTACGTTCTACTTTAAGACCAGGTGTGTGTCTATGTGGGGGTGGGGGGTGAGGATGAAGTGATGGACAGATGAAGCATGAAAGACGAAGAATCGTCACGAGCCGTCACTCAGTCCTCACACACAAAGCTCAAGGTTTGGGAACTGAACGCTTTTAAACATGTGAAGATTCTGAAACACAGCAGCTCCATCAGCTCCATCAAAACACTGTACCTGCCCCAGTAACTCAGGATAAAGCTGTAGTAACCCCCCCCCCCCGCTCCTCCTCCTCCTGCTGCTGCGTTTTCTACGAGTTCAGTTCCAAAAGCTTGAACCATCACATTAGTTCAGACTGAGCAGGTGGACACAGAAGATTCAGCTACGTCAGGTCTCCAGCAGGAAACAGAAGCTCAGGAAGGTCAGACCAGGGGAGTGACACGCCCCCTGCTGGTGTCTTGCTGTTCATACCTCTGCTGTCGTCTTTCCTGAAGCCGAAGCCGCTGCCGCCGCCACCTCCTCGCTCTTGCCTTCGTCCCTCTGCGATGTCCACCCTCAGTGACCTGTCACCTAGCAACTGCAGGGATCAGAGGACAGGTTAGCTTCACAGACTGCTGCAGACTGAGTTGACCTGCTGCACAGGTTTTATTTCTCACTCTGTGGTTAAATCTCTTCATTTACTATTATTTACTAGTTTTGTGTGCCCCTTCGTGTTCACAGGTCCTGGAGTCAGGAGACGAAACATTAGCTCAAAGTTTGAGACGTGAATAATAATAAACTACATCATCACCTGTTAGAAAAGTATTTAAACATGCACCAGCTACACAGAGGCTGACCCCCCAGTCTCAAACTCAAACACGTCCCCACGAGCGTCTCATTATGACAACATCCGTCTGACTGCAGAGTGAAAACAGGCTGAAACACTCACAGCTCCGTCGTACGTCAAAGCTTCTTTTAGCGATTCCAAATCTTCAAACTCAACATAACAAAACCCTGAAAGACACAAAAAAGCAGAGTTCAGAGCCTTCCTCACAGAAAACCGCTGTGTCTGCTTCTCATCAGCGTTTAGCCCGAGGACAGAAATCACCGCTTCGCTTTGTTGCTTCTGGAACGTTATGACGAGAATAATACTGAGGAGTTAACTGTGTTTGTGTCGGCAGAGAACATAACGGTTCACGTGACCCGCTGCTGGGACTGGTCTTTGTTTCCTACTTCAAACCTCACGTTTCGTATATTAGCTGTACTCATTAGTAATGATGGAGATGATGAACACGGTAACGTTTAATAAAAGCATCTTCTGACTTTAATCAAATCAGTTGAGCTCAAACACAAACCATTAATATGAGTTTTACATTAATGGAGCATCACGTGTGAGATTTGGTTCAGACAAATCGAACAGGAACCAACATGAAACGTCTGAGTCTCTGCTGGAGGTTTGGTGGTTCGATGACAGCAGCAACATCAAAAACCTCAGTTCATAAACTCCCACAGCCGCTCAGCTGGGATCTGTGAGGTTCTGTAGGTGTGCGTCACATGTCTGAGGACAAGCAGCAGCTGGAACACATGTGCATTTACTTGTCACACGTCTGTACATTTACATGAGCGCACATTCGATTCTTTGTACCACATCCAATCTAACAGCTGTCCAACGCCACCTGCTGGTGAAGACCAGACATGAATGAGAAGCAGTTGCTGAACCAAACCAGAATGTCTGAAACCTCTCTGACCTTTGAACTTGTCTGTCTCTTTGTCTCTGACCAATCGGACGCTGCGGATGTTGAGCTCTTTGAAGATGATGTCGATGTCTCCCTGCACCGTGTTGAACGGCAGGTTCCCCACGTACGCTGTGAACGGAGGCTCTGACGGCAGCTCCTTCTGCTTCCTGGGGCCCCCGGAGCCACCGCCACCACGGGGCCTAACGGGTGGAGACAAAAAGAGCATCAGTGGCAGGCTGGTGTGAATGATTCATTTAATCTTCACATCCTCCACCAGAGGCTGTGTAAGGTAGATAAATAGAGTTACATTGAATTAGTGCTGCGAGCGTGTTGTTGTCCTTCTTCTCTGCACAGCTTGTGTATATATCACATATATAGTTTAGCGTATATGTGAAACTGTGGAAGCATCTCTGTTTTTAACCTTTTCCTCAGTGTCAGTGACACACAGCAAACAGGAGCTGGTCACTGGTCGTTCAGCCAAACTCAGCTTCACGTTGAGGTAAAACAGAAACAAACATGCGTTCACCACAGGAAAATGTGTTTTTAACCAGCGACCAGCAGAGCAGCTATTTTGTTCAGTCACATGCATCAACTACTAACTAACCGCTTGTTCACAGTATATCCAACACGTGTCTGACATGTCTGATGTCATCACGCTGCTAAACTGAACACGCAGAGCTGTGCTTCTGCTGAATGAAGTTTCTATCCCTGCAGAGCTGTTTTCATTCTTCACTCACACCGAATACAGATTATATTATTAAAGTAATAATGTAAAACATTTCTCACTTGTCTTATTTTGTCCAAAAAATTGCAGTTTATAGTTTTTGCCTCATAAATGACTGAAAGTATTCATCATTATTAATAAGAGAAATAGACATGGTTCAGTGTCTCAGGTTTTCTCTGTCAGATATCAAATCACAGGGAATATTCTGGACTGTTCTCTCTTAAAACGATAATCACATGTTCATAACAAATCCATAGTCTCACCTCTGAGCAAAACCTTTTCACAAGTTTACCCGAGGACAATAAACGGCTTCAACCTTCAGATTACTCATGTATGAGACTCAGGAGTCTCCGCGGCGCTGTCTGGTCCTCCATCTCTATGCTCCTTGGGAAATTACAATAAATGAGAAGCTACTAAACAAATGACTTCTACACTGACAACAGCTGCAGACAGCCTGGTGACTGTAAGTGTTTATTACAAGCGTTAATTGATCTTTTTACAGCAGTAAAATCAAAACCCCATTCTCTGCTGTGACTCAGACTTTCTCCTTTGCCATAAAGTCACAATGAACTCTGAATTTGGGGATTTTAGCCTGAAAGAAGACACGTTTACCGACATAATCCTGGACTCTGAGATGAAGCATCTTCACTGTTTCCGCTGAATACTCATTACTAATAGATGAACTGGTAAGTGACTGGTTTGAGCTGCTGAGCTTCATATCTACTGAGATAAGGGTGAAGAAGCGGACCCGGAACAGGAGGAAAATAAAAACAAGCAGAGCTGCAGCTACATCCTAGAAACGAACAAAACTCAGGTTTCCACCGTTTGTTTCATTCATCACATCGATGCTGAGAAACTCTCCTGGTCACAGCCGCACACATCGTAACAGTTCAATACCCGATAATCCCCTTCGATGCCCAGCATGTCTGCTCTCTACGTGGATGAATCTGCAGATGCAGACACATGATGCAGCCATGCGGGCAGCTTGCAGCTGCAGCTCTGCCGCCACCACCTCCACCTGCTGCGGCCTCCTTTTACGACCCACAACGGGACCGGTTAACAATCAGAACACAGAAGTCATTACCGCTATTTCAGCACCGAGTCGCGGGACGATCCCCCCACATGGGTCCGTCTGTTTAACTGTCTGTGGGCAGCTAGCCCCGGCTAACGGTTAGCATGTTAGCTTCACGACCGCGGTGTTTCCCAGCCAGTCTGAACGGTCGACCATCAGCCCTGCTCGGCCCGCTCAGCAGGCGAAAGGCCGAACAAGCTACAGGGCCCGGCCGCCCTGACCCGCGCCTAGACACGGCGACTGTCCGGTCGGGTTTTGGGTTTGAGGTACACGGCGAAGTTCCCGTGCGGAACAGAGACTCACCCCCTACCGCCGCCAAAGCTGCCGTAGGCCCGGTCCCGCTCATCATAGCTGTCGTAGTCCGCCATTACTGCTGCTGTGTGTCGGAGGAGGAGGAGGTCCTACACGTCACACACCGAGCGGGTTTAGCTGCCCGCAGCGCGCCTGACCGGGGACATCGCCACACCGACAAATATATTTTACTGTTTGTTTGTTTTTTACAAATTTTTACTAATTTCATTTTGAGTTCAGTTTATCAGGGGTGGAAAATGAAAAGTCTATTTACCTTATTGCTATATCATGTTACTTTTACTCCTTCCAGAGAAAAATGTTTGCTTTTTACAGCTTTAGATACTTTTCTGTTGCTAATTGTTAATATACAATATAATTTGCAATGAAATGATAATACATTATGGATTTTGCTGTCTGCAGTACATACATGGTTAAAATCAGATCACCCTTATTAGTGATGTGTACACATTTATGCATTAGTAAATATAATGCAGTTATCTAATGTAATCTGCATTCTAAATTGACATCAGTAGTACCTTTTATAGATGAGTTTTCATAATCAGTGAGAGTAATAAACAGCACCAAAACACGATAAGAAACACTCAGATCTGACTCATCTAAGAAATTTATTTATATATCAAATTGGTTAATTAAGTTATTTGTTTATTTGTTGTGATCTGAGACTTCGTGAAGATGGAATTTTTAGCCTCATTTCATTTGCAGATCTGATACTTTTTTCGATTATGATTCAGTTGTTGTGGTTTTACAGCACTTATTGTATATTTACTTATATTTAATAATATATATATTTTCCTGAAGCAGCTCACAAGGACAGTGTGTGAAAAAGTTTACAAAATGATCTACTGTCCCACTCTCAATTATCCTGAATCTGTGTCTGGGTACAGTTAATAAAGTTAGCACTGTGGTCACCTGCAGAAATGTGCACAGATGTTCATATGTTATTATTCTACACACAGCGTGAAGGTTCCAGACTGGGCCTTAATACTTAGATAAATAACATGAGGCTCTTTTGGCAGCCTGGTTGCTCAACGGGATAAGCATCAGACTGGGAAGCAAAAGGTGTAGCATAGCAAGTATTCCAGAGTGTTATAAAATTACATATCCACTAATATTTTCATACACAGGAAAAATACTGTAAACACATTTCAGTAGGTTGACGTTTAAATCAGCAGCAACTAGATTTCCTCCAGCAGTTTTCACACATTGATCTGTAGAGATCTGGAATGGCTTTAAAATATCTTCATCTAGGGCACAGCTATTTTATGCTCTCTGGTCTGTCCTTACATTTCTTTTATAGAAAAAGCATGGAGTGGCTGCAGATGTCATGGGGCTCTGTAACATTCTCATTTTATATTACACAAATTGCCCCTCTGGGACAAATAAAGTTATTTGAATTAAATTTACTACAGTTGTAATAGAAAAGTGGAGGCTTAAAGTTTTAGCAGAGTTATTGTAGGCAATGTTTCTTTTCTCTTGCAGCACACATCTAGAGGAGGTGATGTTGCTCTTGCAGTTCGCATTTCACAGAGAATAAAATACAACTGTTGTATTTCTCGTACACGTCTAAGGTCTGATAGATCGTCTCTATGTCATTAGAAGTAGTTATTGTGATTACTGCAGTTCGCATTGGTCTTAGAGATCTCCCAGGTGCTCCCATTGATCACTGGGCTGAGTCTCAGCAGGTGTCTGATGTGTCCGTTTCCTCTGGGATCTCCTTCAGGTGTGGCGGGGGGGAGCTTCCCTGTGGTGATGAGGGCCAAGCACCACGCCATCGCACGCCACTGGGAGGTGTGTCCTTACCATCAGGAATTATGGTTTTCCCCAAAGCCTTGAAGGACAACAGCACAAGTCTGACGTGATCAGCGATTATATGTGCAGGAACAGATGTGACTGTACAAAAAACCTGCATACAGCATAAAACATGACAAACAGCGGTTCATCACAGTTCACTCACCTGGTTGTCAGCGAGAGCATCTTTAGCCATGTAGTGCTCCCTCTTGATCTTTATCTCCACATCCTCAGGGATGTCAGGGACCATCATGTCAATCAGACCACCAATGAAGAAAACCACATGCTGGAGGGGGGGAGAGACCAGTAGTGCCTTCGTAAAGCCTCAGCTCTGATCACACTGCTTGTTGTGTGTTGTATGAGAGACACTCACCTCGAAGACAATGACAAAACTGAGCTGTATGGCGAGGAGGTGAAAGAACTCTGGCAGGTATTCACCATTTTCATCCCTGAAACCTAGATACCTGTCAGCAACCACAACGACAACAAGGTGCTGAGAGAGTCACAGCATGTGAAGGGGTCGCCCCCCGCCCCCCACGTGGTGCCTACCTGCAGGAAGTGTTGTTGTGCTGCTGGTTATAGCTGCGCGGCGACGTTGCCAGAGTGAAGTTGATAAAGCCCCTCAGTGAGCTGTCTCTGGTGTAGCGATAGTAAAGCCGAGGCACAAACGACGAGGTGAACGCTATGAGGAAGGCCTGAAACAGAGACCTGGTTCATTCAGTGGTTCATTCTGGTTTAAACGAACACAAAACCTCTTTGACGCGCCGTCCTCGCTCAGCAAATCTAACACAGTCTTACGTTGCTGAGGACGGCCATGTGTGTGATGAACTGCAGGATGGGGAACCAGATGCCGATGTCCTGAGCTCGCTCTACAACGGGGCGGCGATATTCGGCCACAAACTTCTGCGCGTCCAGTCGCGTCTCCACCCAGTTATTCATGAGAGCGAAGAGAGGAGCGAGAGGACAGGCCGCCACGAAGATGGTGATGAAGCCAAACTGAATCACTGAGGAGGACGTACAGTCGGGTTTTCCTTAAATCACGCACGTCCACCCACCCACCCAGCTGCCCCAGGACAGGACTCACCCATCTCCAGGTACTCGCTGAAGAGTCCTTCACAGACCAGTAGCTGATAGTCCTCCTCCCAGGGAGAGAGCTCTTCCTCCTCCTGACACTCCTGCACTTTCTCCTCCTTCAGCCGAGGACTCATCTTTTTCTTCTGCCACCATGACCTCAACTTCCTGCCATATAATGAGCCTCATTTAGCAAACACTCGAAGGGGTTTGTTTTCACAAAAGCCTTTCTCATTCTCATAAATCTATGATGTATTATGGGAATTATTAGTCTCTCAAGTCATTGCCTTTTTTATTATTTCATTTTTATATGTCTTACGATGTCTGAGGTTCTGATAAGATATTACACTGTGAACATCCTGCTCTCATCCTGTGTTTCTGTGTGTGTGTGTGTGTGTGTGTGTGTGTTGTTTACGGGACAATGAACTCCTGGATGTTATTGATGAGCTGTTTTCCCACCATGATGACCAGCATCTCCTGAGCCAGTTCAATAAGGCAACCACCTGCTCCACACTGTAACACACAACCAGGAATATCAAACCGGGCCTACTGCATTAAAAATACACAGAGATGTTCTACAGAATGTATTTCTACAGCTCTGATGTAACTGTCTTCATCAATAAGCCTGAAATATTCTGGTTGACGTCTCTGGTCTCTCAGGTTTAATGTTAAATGATTACATCTATGACCTCATATCACTTGATCTTAATTTGTGGGGACACGGATTCTTTCTGTGTCATATCAGCATCGTCTTTTTATCACTCACGTCTTCGTTGCGGACGCCGAACAGAGTGTAGTAGTTTCCGGGGTGACCAACGAACCTGAAAACACAAAAAACAGCTGGTGGCGTTCCCGTTTGACTTGTTATCTGTCAGTTAACATATTTCCATGTAACATGAAGACATCGTCCCGGTGGAGGGAGCATCATGATTTGGGGCTTTACTGTCTCAGACTAGACGGACTATCTCAGAAAAAGCCGAGCGATAAAGCAGGACAATGATCCAGTGATCAAAGTAAATCTACGACAGAAGGACTTCACTTTGTGAGAGGAGTGGTCCAGTCCAGGGTCTGTCCTCAGTTACCGACTACACACAACCCTCATCTGCCTTCTGTGCTGTGTACGGCTGCATTAACATTTTCCAGGTCATACACTTTTGTTGCTGTTCACTGTTCATCCACTAGATGCCCTCACATAATAAACAGAAATAAACATAAGAGAAAGGCAAATTTGAATTTGTCAGACTTTGAGCCTCCTCACCTGCCTTTGAAGAAAGCGATATAAACTGGGGACGAGTAGAAATTGACAAACTGGAAGATGAAAACTTTGAGGATGAACATGTCTTCATATTTAGTCTGAGTGCGATGCATCTCTGACAGAAACAAACAGAGAAAAGAAGAAATGAACACGCCTGTGAAACATACAGATGTTTGAGCCTCCTTTATGTCAGAGGAGTCGCACCGCTAGTAAAAGAGTCTTCTTATCTTATCTGATCTTTTTTCTTCACCTGGCAGCTCAAAATACTAAAACAGACACTAAACGAGTTGAAACACAATCGATCTATCTACTGTATCTATCTATTAACTTGACATTAACTTCAGTAAGTAACTAATACATAAAATAATAATAAAAATAATTGAATAACTTCCTACATTTGATAGATACGGTGAGAGTAGATTGTACTTAACTTTATATTAAAACTGAAAAACAAACAGCTGAATGTGACTGAAATTTGGAAAAGTTTTAGGATGGAATTGAGGAAATGATGACAGAATTGAGACTCACCCCAACGGGTGAGGATGTGGGCCAGTGTGGTGTAAACCTTAGACAGCGTGAGGATGACCAACAGATTGAGCACGGATCCTGAAAGACTGGCTATCTTCCCGGCCTACATACGCAGAGAAATGAGATCATGAAGAGACCTCTCCCTCAGGGAGGTATCTCGGATCCTGTGTCACTTTCTGCCATTAAACATTCGAGAGGTTTAATGGACACTTGTACTCACAGAGAAGGTGAGGAAACTGTGCTCAGACTTGTAGATGAGGATGCTGAGGATGGTACGGTACAGAATGATGCCAATGACAAACATCAACACCACGACAATCTGCACACGGGAAGATCAAATCACTGAGTCTGGTTTATCTGCAAAATGCCGCTGAAATACCAAACGACTGGAAACAACAGTCAGGCAAGAGTTTATTCCCATCACATCGCAGTAAGCTGACACACACGCGCCGGCTCACCATGATGATGATGACCATGCAGCCAGTCAAGATTCTCCTGAACCGCTTTTCTTCAGGAAAGTACGGCTCCTCTGCTCCAGTCACTGGGTTTCTCATGGTCATGGGTGCCATGGCTGTGAACTCTGGACGGGGTCGCTCCTGTGGACACGGAGGAGTCTTTTCATGTGACACATACATACATATTCATTTTCACCCAGAGCTGCAGCTGCTGAGGAAAACTCACACACCCCATGGACAAAATAAAAACAGGTCCGATGACCTCACTGCCTTTAGAAATAAATGTCTGAATATGTGTAGATGTGTTCTGTGAGAGGCACCTCAATGTCCTGGAAGTCTGAACAGTCCCAGCGGTGAGACAGAGCTGCACAACTTCTCTTCCAGTACTCCAGGAAGGTGACAGCCCACAGAGACATGAAGACACTGAGAAATACCGTCCCTCCATTATCAAACAGGAGACCCATCTACACAGAGACAGACAAGTGCAGCATGTTTGGGAATTTTCCTGGATAAGACTGAATTATTTCCTGGTCTGTCCTGAGAACACTCCTTGGTCATTTTGTTTCTTATGGCTCATATCGACCTCTACAGTCACACAAAGGCTTTTTATTTGTATTTTAACTATTTATCAGGAATTCTTTTGCACATGAAACAGTCAGATCTAATATGTAAAAAGCACACGTTAGGGCCTTTTAGCTCCTATATCTTTAAACACTTCCTGGTACCTTCTTGTTTTATCTCAACCACACCCAACGGTCCATCTGGTGTGTTAAAGACTGTAACTTGTGTTGTGTTGACTCCCGTCCGAGACACACAGGTGGTCAGAGAGACACATACCTTGTAGGTGACACAGATGCTGGAGTAGTTCCAGTAAGAGCAGATGTTGCAGATAGGACACATGATGAAGCTGTTTCCATTGTCACACACCTCCATCCTGTAACACAAATGCACACGTCTGACATAGTGTGTTTCCTAGTATGTTGCCCTAATCTCAAATAGCATAACTTCCCTAACCCTAACCTAATTCCTGCCTTAACACTATGTTGGGGCGTAGCACCTTCTGCCTCTATCTGTGTCAACACAGCAGCCGTTTAAATACAATATTAAGTGTAGGCCACTTATGGTCCAATACTCCAATACTGTAAAGTATTTGTCTAGACTGCACCTAAAAAGACCTATTGTGACAGTCAGACCAAGTAATAATTATAATGATGACAGAGTTTATCAATGGTCCTGGGGGACACTGTTGTTGGAAAGCTGCTACTAGACGGTTTTAACGTTTACAGTTATCAAACCACTCAACCTTGTGTTTGTAGGATGATAACTTGGATGAACAGTTTTCTGTGTAGACATGTAACCCAAAATAACTGACAAATATAAAGATGACTAATAAGTAGTTAAAGCTGAATTAAAAGCAGAGAGAAAATATTTCTAAATCATGTGTTACACCAAACTATTGGATGTTTTTACTCACGCTGGAACATCGGTGGCTACAAGCCAAAATCCAAACAAGAAGATCACAGTCCCAACGACAGACGCTGGTAACAGCCAGCCAGTGTAGAAACCTACAGCCAGACACAGTTACTATAGTAACCTACAGGCAGAAACATGATCAAAACAGTTACTGTATAAATGTACAGTCAGACACATTCACTGTAGTCAGTCACCATCAATCAGACATCATTACCATAGCAACCTACAGTCAGACACAGTCACTATAGAAAACTACAGTCTGCCAGTACAACGCAGTACTAGCTGTACTTCTGTGTCGATGGAGTTACCGAGCCAGGCAAAGTAAAGTGCTATCTTCTCTCCAAAGTACTCTCTGATGTGGTCCAGTGGTTGGTAGCGCCGCCAACAGGACCACTGGGCCCAGTACACATACAGGATCTGTCTTAGGCCTAAACACTCGGGAGGCACTGGGGGACTTGGTGGGTGACAATCACCCTACAAACACAATATGAAATATAAGGGTGAGTTCCAGATTAGACGACTTGGGGGCCGCATGAAACCAGGAATAAGGTCTCGTTGATTTAGGAAAGGAACTCACCTCATGCAGCGGGTAGGCAGCAGTGAAGGCCTGCTCACTCAACAGTCGGTCGATTCCCACCTCCCCGTCCCTCACTGACCCGTACGGAGTCCTGGCCAGAATTTCATACAACTGGAAGGACAAGACACATTCACTGCAGCGAGGGACACTGGACAAAAATAAGGTCTCTGCTCTGATGTCACTTTCAGTGAAGGTTTCTTGGTAAACTTCGTTGCAGGGGTTTGAACTTTTTTCTTTCCTTTCTGTCTTTCTTCAAGTAAGAGCTGCGATGCATGTGTGTAGAATTTCAGTTGTACTCTGTGACACCACCTCATCAGATATACAGTAAGATGAGACAAGACAATTTGCATGTTGCAGCACAGACACAGTGTAACTGAAAGAACAAACATCTCATTTAGATAATTATCAGAGATTTGGCATTAAAGGCTAAATACTCTTTACAAACTAGGTAACAGCTTATTTATTATTTGTGCAGGATAAGCTAAAGGCTTAATCATCTTTAAGTGAGTACAAGACAATTTTTGTTCATCCTCTGAGTTCCTGTGTGTGCGTGCGTGTGTGTGCGCCTGTGTGAAGCTCAAAGTTTACTCTGTAAGAATAGGAACGCGTGTGTTTGTAGATGATGTTTGAGGAGGAGGCGTCTCCGCCTGAAGCCTGTATTGACTGACACATCCTGGAATCTGAGCAGTTTCTATCTCTGGAACCAACCAGAGGACTCTGATGACCATGCTTTGATCCAGACTCTTTAAATCCTGCTAAGACCAGAACCAGGACCAGGTCTGACGTACAGGTTATTGAATCTTTTCTGGAAAGTTTCCAAACTTGTCAGAGGTTTAATTAACATCTGCTGAAGATCATTAGGATTTGTTTATTCAACATAATTGTAGAATTAATGAAACAGAGATTCACATGCATCTATAACAGGTTGTTGTATTATGCATCAACTGTTCGTGTAATGACTTTAATCTGATAAATAAACCTATTCTCTGAAGTTTGCAGTTGAGGAAAATGACTTTTAATAAACTATTTAACTCAACTCAACTGTTCCGTTCTCTGGATTCTCTGGTGAAAATAAAAACAAAAGTAAAGACGTAACACTCAGCAGAAGACAAAAAGTAGAACCCGGTGGGTCTAGTTTTAATCATCTAGTTTCTACTGTTTAAACAGAATGAAACAGAAACCTCTGGACCATGTTGTGTTATTGTAACAAAGGACGCCTGTTTGCTCTCTGGCTGTGTGGGCTTGTAAAGAAGCTGCGTCAGAGGAGGTGCAGACCCCCTCAGACCAGATGCACGTGTGTGTGCTCATCACATCTACACTCATTGATTGTTGAACCACATTGAATCTGTGCTAGTGATCCTCAGTGTTTGACAGCTCAAGCCTCCAGCTCCTTCCACAGAGGAGGGAGGAGCAGCACTCCTCCAAACTGGCGCGTTGAGATGAAGCCAAAGACCTCAACTTTGGTCTCATCTGACCACAACACTTTCACCCAGTACTCCTCAGAAAAACGTCAAACGGGCCTGTTGTGGGTCTGCAGGACTTCACAGCGTGTTACCAGCTGTTTCCTTGGTAACTATGAACCTAGCTGCTTGGACATGGTCTTGTGGCCCATTCCAGCCTTGTGTAGGTCCACAATCTCGTGCCTGACATACTTAAAAAGCTCTTTGGTCTTGGCCATGGTGCTCCATGGACAGGTGTCTCTTTCACAGGTAACAGGTTAAGAAGGCTCCCAGCGTCAGCATTACCTGTATAAAACACAACTGGGAGCCAGAAATCTTGCTAATTGATGAAAATGACTCCATTGTTAAAAAGGCCCACCAGAGGTTGTATTTCCTTCGCCAGCTGAAGAAATTCAACCTGCCACAGGAGC
>JAUMTR010000005.1:19047-29663 GCA_032270685.1 Microctenopoma stevenorrisi | reverse complement strand
CCATTCTACATTTAGAAACTCTAGGAACCACAAGTAGACCAGCACTCTGAGAGCGAAGTGCTCTGCTGGGATAATATTTAATAATGCTGTACATCAGATATTTTGGTCGACAAAAATAGGTTACATTTCTGCTTTATTATTACGTAACCTGAAGACCTAATCGGGATTGCTGTTTCGTCCTGAAACCGAAATGAACAAATCACAAACCAACATCATGACAGTCATCTAGACCAGTGACCCCCACAAGGGGAATGTGTTTCTCCGGTGTTGCTGCTAATAAAAGAGAGAATGGATCGTATCGTCGCGGGGGGGGTGGGGGGGTGGGTGTTCCTCTGTCGTATTGTCGCGGGGGGGGGGGGGGGTTGGGGGGTGTTTTTCCATCGTATTGTCGCGGTGGGGGGGGGGGTGATCATTGGGGTCATCAAAAAAGTTGTCTAGAAAAATAGGGGTCAGTAACACTCTGGACATAGCCTTTGTTCTAACGGGTTAAGAGCACTTCACCCTCAGTGAAGTTTCTGGGGGTTGTTGAGGCCCTGTGAGTATAATAGGTGGTTAAACTGCCTGGGGAGGAAGGTCAGGATTTTTTGTGTGTTGTAGACTATGTTCTCTGTTTAAGAAGTTTGTTTCAGTTTGAGATTGATGGCCGTCTCTTCTGCTCTTTAAACCTATCTGTCTTCTATGTACAAAAGTGGAAATTTCAGCTGCACAGTTCTGTTTCCAAGTAATTTATATTTGTGTTTTCTTCCTTAAAACCACAAGAGGTCCCTGTTGCCTTCCCCCACTCTTCATCTGTACTCCTCCATTATCTAGTCCCTCAACCCCACTGCCTCTAAATCTGTTTTCTGTTCACTGATTATTGTACTATAGGCAGGAATTACAGCTTGAGCCTGATCACAAAAAAACGGTCTTGTCCTTATTTTCTCATTACAATGAAATGAGGTATCTGATGTATTCAGCTTGATTTAGACATGGTACTGACTATCTATCATCACTGGCCCTTTTCCACCTCCTTCTACCTGATATACCACTAACATAAAACTGAGGTAGCTACTGGTAGCTTGATAAGTTAAGCAACAGACTGGGATGCAGAAGGTCGCAGGTTCGACACCCCATCTGACTCCTAATCTATTCCCTACCATGTGTGTCCTTGAGCCAGACACCCAGCGCTAGCTCCTTGTAAGTCGCTTTGGAAAAAAGCGTCTGCCAAGCAACTAAAGTGAAGTAAGGTAGTACTGTGTTGGTGCTGATGTGATTGTTGATGTCCTCACCTTCAGTCTCTTTGCTCTTCCTGGTTCCTGATCCTCTTTTTGTCATCTGTCTACCAGAGGCAAACAGGTTGTTGAGTTCATCCAATGGGCTTGTTGGAGTATGTGACCTTGTTGACACATTCTGCATGGATCCATGGGTTGAGGAGGAGCTACTGAGCTTTGCCCCACTCTCCCCCGCCCTGTGTGAAGATGAAGAAGATGAAGACGAAGAGCGAGGAATGCTTCCTCCAGCCATAAGGACATCATATGGTGGTGGCCTCTTCAGGCTAAGAGGAGTCAGAGTGCGTCCCATACTGACTGGCGATGGACAAGCTGATTGGCTGCGGGGGTAGCCATGACCACCATGAGTGGCGCCAGATGACTTGTAGAGGTTGGAGGGTAGTGGTGGAGCTGATGAGCGGCCAGAAAGTGTGATGGTGTGTGTAGAGGGATGGTCCCTATCCCTATCTCGTTCTTTGCGATGATGTGTGGCAGTCTGAGGGTGCTCGGCACAGCCAGTTTTGCTATAAGAAACATTTTCTAACATGGGTAGCCGGGTGACATCTAAAGGGGTGAGGGGAGACTCATCAGAGTTGGGGGAGCACTGGGCCGGAGCAGGGGGGAAGACAAGCAGTGGTGGGCGATGAGTCAGGAGATTGGGGAAAGGTGGAGGGATGTCACAGAGTGATCCACGGGATGCCCATGCTTCAGGATCCATAATGGCAGACTGAGCGTCCTGCAGGAAGTCCTCCAACATTGGATACTTCATCTCCTCATATACAGCCTCATTCTGATCATTGTCTAAATCTTCCTGACCTTTCAACTCTTGCAGAACATTTCCCACCATCTCAATATAGACTGGCTCCTCATCATCTGTATCTCTGGATGCCGGACTCTGACTGTGAGATGAAATCTTATCCCATCGCAAGGAAGACTTCTTGTTTCCATGGTTACGAATGTAGGACTCATCAAAGGAGGTGCTGAGTTGAGTGTTTGGGTTCCTCTTGGGTTTTGGTGGAGGCATCTTCTTGTTGTCATCAGTGTAGAGGTGGCATCGTGCTGCAAATGGATATAGAGAAAAAGTGATGGTAACACCGAGTGTCACCACTTTCAGATCTTCTTCTTGCTTTAATGCTCGCTCAAGTGGGACTGTTGGGTTTTCTCTGTATATATTGATATAATGTGTAAGGTCTTAAACCTTACACTGTAAAGTGCCTTGAGATAACTTTTGTTGTAAAATGACGCTATATGAATAAAATTGAATTGAATTGAATTCTTGTGGCAACACTGTAATATGCCAGAAGTATTTCAAGTTTGGACTCCCATACCTGGGAGTTTAGATGGAGTTCAGCCTCTAGACTCCTAAGGATGGCAATTATTAGCATTCTGAATGCAAACAGCCTGGTGTCACATACTTTTTGTGAGTGAAATCAACTAAAAAAAGATTGTGATAAAAATGAAAGCTGCTAACCAAATGTGTTTATTTTCAAATAACAAAATAAGTAATGTATCCTCTCCAGTGCCTTTGGAGGACACTGTACACAAGAGAAATGTAGAAAAAAGACAGTTATTTGATCTGTACTTTACGGTGAACTGGGCTTATGACTGATGATCACAAAAAGACTGAAATTTTTTCTTACCATCTGCCTGCTCTGATATATCTTTGGTTTCTTGGTGGTCTCTCTTGGTAACTCCAGAACCTCCATCCACCGTCTCAGAGCTACTGCTCAGTTTGGTGTTTGGGTCTCTTTTGGGTTTGGGTGGGGGTTGTTTTCGGGTGTGGTTGGAGTCGTCGTCTCCTCCGCCCACTGAGTGTAGGGACTGGGATCGAACAGCAAAACCCTGGCTCGCAGGGGGCAGCCGGTCCTGAGGTGCCGGCATTGTCATAAAACCCATCCTGAAATGTTTCCCAGGGTATGCCCCTTCTGTTACCATAGCAACATCTTCACCAATCCTGAATGAACCAATGGAAAGGGGTGTCAACCAATAACAATTTACAGCAACAAATTAACTTTATTTTTTCAAAGAATTAAATAAAGTAAATAAATAAATCAACCTGTTCTGATCCCACAGTGTCATAGTCTAATGCTGTGGGATGTTGAAAATAACCTCAATCAATTAAGTACGCTGGTAGCAGAGTGTGTGATAATGAGTTCAGATGATTGTTCATGACAATGAGGGTCATGAGAAGTTGCAGTGTAATACTGGTCCAGTTGCACCATTGAATTTTCTAATTTGTGTTGGTTTGATAGTGGTAAATATGTAGTAGCCTGTTAGCTCAATGGGATTCAGACTGAAATGCAAAAGGTCACAGGGTCCCAGCCCAGGCTCCTAGCCCATACCCAAGTGTGTCATTAAGCAAGACATTCAGCATTAGCTCCTTGTAAGTCACTTTGGATTAGTGTCTACCAAGCAAATCAAAGTAAAGTGTGTGTAAGCTGTTCAATCAATGCTGCTTGATATTTTCAGTTTGCTTTTAGAATGGACGGCTTTGGTTCAGGAGGTAGGGTAGGTAGTCGCCTGGCAATCGGTGAATTGATTCTCCCCCTCCTCCTGTCATATGCTGAAGTGTCTTTGGGCAAGACACCGAACCCCAAGTTGCCCGCAGTGTGTCAGGTCAGCCATCAGTGTGTGTGTGTGTGTGTGGGTGTGTGAATGAGAAGCAGCGGACAAGCTTTGAGGACCAGTCTGTATAAGAGCTCTGTATAAGTGCAGAACATTTACTGTTTATGTACTGAATTACGTTCAGCTTTAGACACTGACCTGACACAGCATACACCCCAGAACAATTCAATTGTTTGACTTAGCCAACCTGCCCAGTGGCTGCTTGTTGTTATATTCAGTATGACATTCTTTTATTTTCTGCTTTTCTTTTGTATCTCTTCTTTCCAATTACCTTACCTGGTCGAGGCAGATGACACTGATTCTACTTTCCTCTTTACTGTCTCCTACTGCTGCTCAACTGGAGCTTTAGTTGTTTTGTTGGTACTTATGAAAGGTAAAATCATCCGTCTCCTTAGATATTTTCTCAGATCAAAGATGAATTCTGATGACCCGTTATTTAAAATTTGTCTGCTTGCTTTTCTCCATATTTAAAAAAAAACAACTCATGGGGTATAGACTGGGGACCTCCTCCACAGCTTCTCCCCCCCATCTCACACCTCCCCCTTAAAGATTCATAAAAGAAACACTGAACCTATATAGCGAAACCCCTGACTCCTAGTCCATCCCCTACCAGGTGTGTCCCTGGTGTGTCCCTACCAGGTGTGTCCCTGGTAGGGGAGCCAAACACCCAGTGCTAGGTCCCTGTAAGTCGCTTTGGATAAAAGAGCCTGCCAAACTAAAGTAAACATGTTACCAGCTTTTGAATATTCTACCTTTTGATGGCTTCTTCCTGTCGTCTTTTCTTCTGGTGTTTTTCCTGCAGGTAGGCCCAGTTTGCCTGGTTACGAATTCGGTCACTCTCTCTGGAAATGTCAGAGGCATTTTGGATCACCAAATCATCATAAGTTTGAAGTCCGCTATCTTCAACAAACTGAAAAAAACTCTTGAAGGATGACGCGTCCTCCTGAGACGTCATGACTCCACAGAGGCCTGAGAGAACATGACAGGGGAGCAACAATGATCACAGTTAGCCTGCAGTGCTCTCTTTATGGCATGTGTGCATGCAATATAAATAATTTTGATAATAAACCATTTTGGCAGACACCATTTATAAAAGCCATTGTAAACATCACTTGGATCCATGAACCACCTTGTGTGTGAGCACCAAGTGCACTGATCTGGCGGTACCACCAGGAGTATGATTAAAATAAGCTTTAACCTTAAAGCACATGAAATACTGACTTGAAAGAAGAATTCTGGAGGTGGGTTGTGGGTGTTTAGGTGGGAGTGAAGTTGTCCGCAAAGATTCTGGACCAGGAAGGTACATAGATAAATATGAGACAATTCAAGGGTCAGGTAAACAGAGCTGAGAGGGAATCTGTGGTGGGGTAGGGTGAGGTCTGTGGTGGGAGGATTAGGCCTGAGAATGGAAAAACATAGTGAAGTCTGACTGTGAGGAACTGGTGGTAAAGAACAAGGTGCCCTGTGGTATTTTGATGTGGAGATGAGACTTGGAGTATGAAGTACGTGGTGTTTAGACAAACACTGATCCACCATATGACAGACGTATCAACTAAACGTTTCAGTAAATCCAACATCCAAAATCCAAATATCCACAACAAAGAAATAATCTGACGAATTTTCTTACAGACTCAAACCAGAATCCACTGATATGAGAGCGACTGACTAAGGATGTTCCCGGGAACTGAGAGTAAACCACCACAAACCAGGAAGTTAGGGTTTTGGGTTTGAGTCTGTACACCTCACAGATGTGAACAAGCAATGATAACACTGAGCTCAGGTTCAATCTCTGGTTCAGCATTATATGGTCTCATGATATTATTTATTATCCTAATGCTGAGTCTTAGCTTTACTTCCTCTTTTCAGATTTTGAATCATGATTTAAATCATTCCAAATATTTAATTTCCAGGATGTGATAAGAAAAATTCAGTTGAATCTGTTTAACAGATACCGCTTCCCGATTATTGTCATGATGCAGGTCCAGACTGGTATGGACTGACTCAGACTGGTCTCTGATCGACTGTCCTTGAGTACATTTTTCTTTTTCATTTATCTCTTTTATCTGTCGTTCCCACAATCGGGATTTACCCCCTCCCCCACCCATTTTTCTCGCAGTACCACTAGACTCCACCACATTACTCCATCTAAAATTGGATCAGGGAGCCAGCCGGTCGTTACCTAGCAACAGCAGCATCTCTCAGAGGAGAATGATGTAATGCTTCCTGTACACAGATGAAGAGGAAAAGGGGGTAAGAGCCTCCCCCACCTGTAACATTACTCACCTCCCTCCTCACTGTAAATCTCCCAGCCAGTCACAGTCAGGTACATAAATATTTGTACAGTGACACCATCATGTTGGCCTTGTAGCCAATGTCAGCTTTAATGTAAGAACTTACTCCAGTTGCACACACACACACTGTAGAAAAATGATCAGTAAAATTAGTGCTGGACCTTCTGGAGACTGTTGTGGAGCTGACTAACAGGTTTCCGCGCTCTAGTGGATTAGTTCTATAGTAGTTTGTTGGTGGCTGTGGCTTACAGGTTAAACAGTCATCTATCAATCATTTGATGGGTGTTTGTATGACTGAATAAACAAAAGTGGTTTGTTTGAGTGCTGATGAAAAACCTCCTAAACCAAACTTTAGACCTATGATCTATTGACCTGTTAATGAACTAAAGTTGCAGTGCAGCCTCCCGCAGGGGTGGGGGCTTACACAGCCTCATCGAGCTGACTGTTGGCATCTGAGGAAACTCCATCAACCATCTAGGTTGACAGATCTTTTACCTTCTATAAGTTTGATGTAAACTGGTTTTTCAATAATCAGATCTATTTGACACTATTTTATATTTCATAATTCATCACCATTTTACTCTTCATTGTAACATGTGTTATTATTTCTTCAGTGAAATGTCAGAAAACATCACCTCAGATTCAAATAAACCTTTATAACACTTCAGCTAAAATGAGGAAGTAGGACAAGTTTTTCTATAATTAACTCTGTGACTGAAACCCTTTGAGTTTTTTTTAATCCAGATTGTTTGATTATATAAAAACACTGGGCAGAGTGAGACTCCAGCTTCACAGTTAAAACTTGAACTCTTATCCTACAACCTTTTGTGACCAGTGGCACCTGCTGGGTTTTTGCTGTCGCCTCACTGATTGGTAGCAGAGTGGTTAAAGGGGTTTCGCTGTTAGAGATCAGCTCTGTTTATGCTGGGCTTAGTGAGAGTTTGATGGGGGTAAGATGTTTAAAGCTCTGAGTTGTATGTTTTATTAAAATGCAGCAGTGTGGCCACACAACCTTTTAAGCAATGAGAATTAGAGATGTAGAAATGTGCTTGTGGGAGATT
The DNA here is from genome assembly GCA_032270685.1 of Microctenopoma stevenorrisi. NCBI lineage: Eukaryota > Metazoa > Chordata > Actinopteri > Anabantiformes > Anabantidae > Microctenopoma > Microctenopoma stevenorrisi. Next base: position 22,439 of record JAUMTR010000005.1, on the reverse strand, counting down.
TAACACCGCTAAATGTCTTTATGCTGGTTTTAAGTAATATTAAAGTTGATATTTTCAATGAGTAAGGAAGGTTTTATTTGCATGTCTTCTGAGGGCGGACTAACCATACTTACTTTTGTTTTGTTTGTTCTTCTTCTTCTTTTGCCACTTCTCTATTTTACCTCTAGCAGGACTCCACAACCTGTTATGAAATCTGATGTGTTTGCTGGTGTCGACTTAAAGGCTGTGCGCCTCTATAGTGTGAAAATGTGGTGTGTGTATCACATATTTTATTAATAATCGCCTGATTGGGCTGTGAATATGGATTTTATTCTGCTTGTGTGATGTTTAATACAATAAATATTGTTAATTATTGTTGGTTTGGTTTTAAGTTTATTTATTGCATGGACAGGATGAAAAGGTTTCTTCTCCTAATGCTACAATTTTACCCTAAAACTGATACTCTAATCGTCGTAATCACATATTGATTAATTAGTTTTGTAATCAGTTCATTGTCACTGATAATTTTTACTTTCACCTAAAAACCTTTGAGTTTTAAATGGAGAGTTTATTGTTGCTTTTAGCAAAGAAAATTTTAAATATTTCAATTCAAGTATCGGCTGGTGCTTAATCAACATGCTTGATCTGGGTGAATAGGCGCCATGTTGGAAAAGGATGCAGAGCCAGTTCCTGTTTGAACTTTGACCTTCTGGAGAATTTCAGATACCTTCAGCAACTCTTTAACAAAAAGAGCTTGATTTTAATTACATGGAACTTTGTTCTTACATCTGATCTAAGATGGTGGCCACCTCTTTCTCAATGCACTGAAACAGAAACACGTGTGAAGGGCTGATTTCAACAAACTTTATCTGCACAACCAGTGAGAACAGAGAAACAGAAAAGGTGTGACAGAATTCACAAATACGAAACAAACGTGGCACATGTGCAACACAGAAGCTGAACAAAACTTACCAGAGGATCTGCAAGGATTCAGACTCCCTCCATCCCTTCTCCACAGTCTCTTTTAATCCTCCCTTTACTGTCTCCTTCACTCCTTCCTTCCCTGCTTCACTGTCTCCTTCCCTTGCTGTACGTGTGCAAAGCAAAGGTGGTGTGATGAAGGAGAGATTAAGCTTCTTGTGCTTCCTCAGATTTCTGCAGCTCAGAGAAAACGTCGACTTGCTGCAACACCGTTAATCCATCTCCACCCTTCAGCACCTCCTTCGTCCTGTCCTCCTTCTCCACCTGTCCTCCTTCTCCTCTTCTCTTCCTCTCCGTCCTCTCGTCATAAACTCTCACAGATCTAGGAAACACGGTTCACATGCACACACACCCATCCCTGATGACCGTCACACCAAGAAATGCAAGGCTGAAACCACGGCAACCTGACAGCATCCTCAGCCCTGACTCCTCCCCCCGCTGCTGAGTGGAGGGGGGGTGTATTTGAGTGTGACAGCGGGGGCAGAAATCACAAATTTAATACATTTTCTTTGTTTCTTTTTAGTTCTTATATTTTTCACAGGAGAAAGCAGCTTTAGCTTTTTTTTCTGTATCACAGTGATGACAATGATGCTGATGACGTCACTGATTTTCTAGACAGGAAGTATATAAATATATATATAACTCTAGATTCAGATTCAGATTCAGATTTTATTTGTCATGTGCACAATCATACACAGTAAAATATGCAGTGAAATGCTTGTACGACTGACAGCGACCTCTGAAATGTAAAGAAATAAAAAGAAAGAAGAGGAACACAAGTAACACAATAAATAAAAAACACAATAAAATAAAAAAAACAACTAACAAGGATAGAATGTGTAAATACAAAGATGTCTAATTGACAATAACAATAGAATGACTAAATTCAGCAATATGCAATATTCTACTGAATAAAAAGAAAATAATTCTTTAATAAGAACTATGTTCTATGTTTAAAGAACACCTGCAGCTTTCAGCTACTCAGGGTGAACTTCATCCTTTGCAGAGACCCCCCCAAAACACTCAATACCTGAAGTCACTCTTCTCTCCTCTCCTTGTTTCCTCTTCTTGTTCCTTCTTCTCCTCCCACGTGCCTCCCTCAACCCTTCTGTGTATGACATCAGCACAACATCATCGATTTTGTTGGTCACGTGAAAAGCCGTCAGCCGTGTGATTACATAATTTTGATATTTATTATTTTTGTCTTTAATGTGATCTGTTTAAATTTGACCCAGAATTAGATTTAAATAAGAACCCCCCCCCGATCTCTTATTAGCATGATCGTCTATTAATCGTCGGTAATTAACTATCACTGGCTTCATGGTGCAGTTCGCAGCCCCCGCCCCCTACTCCGAACCCGCGCATGCGCTTCGTTCTGCGGCAGTCAGTGTGTATAGGAGCGTGTATGCGCGTGCAAGTGTGTGCAGCCACAGACTAACGGATTGGTTGAGCGCGGCTGACTCGCGCAGCGTTAAACCCGCAGAATCAGAATCAGGAACAGACCGAGGGGAGGAAGGAGGATACGAAGAAGGTGGTGAAAGCGGAGGAGAACGAGAATAAAAAGGCCAAAAAGAAGGAGAAGGAGGAAAATCTGCCAAATAAAATAAAGTCCTGGAAGCATTTTATTTACAATCCAGGGACCAGAGAGTTGGTGGGCCGGACCGCCAGTATTTGTGATGGAATAGGCTAAGAAAAATCCGGCTCGGTTTTCCTCTTACATTAAGGCTGACAGGCCGATCCAATCCGAACCGTACTATTTTTTTCTGTCAGAAATGTAATATTTATTCAAATATATGTCGGGGATATTCTTCATCACACCTTCAAATCAATTTACTCAGTTATGTGTTATTATTACTGCACAGTATTATTATGTCCTGTTCGGTATCCATGTCTTATTTGGAATGGAATGTCCCGGGAGCCTGTATAAAAACAGGGAGTCCGGGAAAAAGGTCAGAAGGACCGGTGAATCAGGAGGGAGGACAGACCAGTAAATAATAAGGCTTTATATAAATGATTGATGTTACTGTTTACAGCATTTCTTAGCAGTGACGTCCCCAGCCTGCATAAATGTGGAAGCTCAGGAAGGACCTGGAGCTCTTTTTGCTTTGCCTTCAACATCTGTCTGTGACGTCCGGGTGTCAGATCTCTGTAGTGCTCTGACTTTTCTACAATTTCCCTGTTTGATAATAAACCTCTATTAAAAAAAATAACTGTGGTTTATCACACCTGATTTCAATTTCTGTAGTCACCCCCAGGCATGATTACTGCCACACCTGTTTCAATCAAGAAATCACATAAATAGGAGCTACCTGACACAGAGGAGTAGACCAAAAGCACCTCAAAAGCTAGACATCGTGCCAAGATCCAAAGAAATTCAGGAACAAATGAGAACAAAAGTAATTGAGATCTATCAGTCTGGTAAAGGTTATAAA
>JAUMTR010000004.1:16900900-16925608 GCA_032270685.1 Microctenopoma stevenorrisi | reverse complement strand
GTGCCCTGAAATGACTTTCGTTGTGATTTGGCGCTATACAAATAAAGATGAATTGAATTGAATTGAATTGAATTAAACAGATGAAGAACCGCTCAGTATTTTGCATCAGTATTTTGGTTGGTAGCCCAGTGGGTTAAGGCGTAAGCTGAGATGCAGAAGTGCGGGTTCGATTCTTAGCTGCGGCACCCAGCCCATCCCCCATACTAGGTGTGTCCTTGAGTAGGACACTTAGCGCTAGCTTCCCCTGTGCGGACTGTAGCTGTCCACCGCTCCCCCCAGAGTAATGGGTTATATACAATAGCGCTCTCAGATCGCTGTATTTTATTGCCGATCATGAGAGCTGATCAACTGTAATTACACACTGATTACACACCAGAGTGGGGGTTGGGGCACCCCCCCTTGAATGATACGGGAAACACTGGTAGTTATAAGCAAAAAAACTGGTATTAAGCTATGTCAGGTTTTGAGCAATGTAATTTAATACCACACATAACAAATCTATCTATACCTATAATAATTTAGAAAACTTAAAATCCAAATGATTGATATCTGTGAAATTTGGTTTAAAGAAAAACTAGACAATATCAGAATTCCTGAATAACCTCTTTATACCAACACAGTGCAGGTTGTGAACAAAGAAAGAAAAGTAATGTATTTTGTATACCTAGAACTTTTTTTATAATCAAAAGGCATTTTGTATTATTAAAGGTGAATTTTTTTTCCTTTTTCTACTTATGTACATTTCAAAACCTGTAAGAAGTAAAAAATTTCAACCTGCACTTTTACTTTTACCAGAGTAATTCTTCACACATTTATACTCAAGTACAGAATAGTAGAAAGAGTACTTTTGACACCTTTGGTTGTATGGTGTAAAAAAAATGATATTTGTGCGTGTATGGTGTGCTGCTGAGTAGAAAGAGTGTAAAAAGACTGGGTCCCACTGTATTATTCAGGCTACACTACAGCGTCTATTTATCAGCCTTTTATATAATGATTTATATAAGAATCTAATCCCGCAGAAATTAAGTGTCTTGTAACAGCTGCTGGCTGGGACTGTAACACCCAACCAAATCTAGTATTTTATAAGCAGCATGTACAGCAGGCTGATGGTGTGGCAGCAGCTGGTTGAGAGCTGTGGTCTTAGCGTAGTCCTGCAGGGCATGGAGCGGACTGGAGGCTCTTGCTGCTCTCCCTCATTGTGTCCACTGTGAAGCAAGTGGTGTCAGTGTTGGCTGGAATGTACAATCTCTTTCTGTTCCTTGAGCTGCACATGCTGTGGGTGCTGTTACTCAGTGTGCTCTGTTACAAATGGAGAAGAAAAACTCCCTTTAGAGGAAGAAACCTCCAGCAGACCTAGGCTCAGGGTAGGCAGTCATCTGCTTCGACTGGTTGGGGTGAGTGGACAGTGAACAGCAGGCAACAGAGATCATAACAACAAAAAGGAGCAGCAGACAAAGCAATGGGGAGCAACAATTTGAGACAGGATGTTACTAAAATTTCCTAAGGTGGAAGAAGGATGTTCTTGATATTGCTTTTCTGTAAGAGGTAAAGGAAATAACCTGGACAAAAATAATGTCAAGACTCCTCACAGTAGAACTTTGGGCCAGAGCTTTGACTTTTAAACAAGCTTGAAGTTTGACTAATTGATCAGTTTCATTGTTTTGATAGAGGAGTATTGCTGAGTATTTCCTTATAATTTTGCCCAGCGGAGAAATGTCCAAAGTAAAAAAATAATAGGAAGCACAGAACCCTGAGGAACTCCATAACTTATATTTGTGTGCAAGTAGGACATAGAAGTAAGGTGAAAAATTAAGATATATCTGATAAGATTTAAACCAGCTTAGTGTTATTACTTTAATCCCAATACCATGTTTCAGTCTATGTAATAAAATATGATTTATAGTAGAATATATCGAAGGCAGCACTTACATCTTACACCATTACACCAATGTCATTCTTAAGCTAAGAATGACATTGGTGACTTTAACAAGTTTTTCTGTACTATGATTTACCCTAAATCCTGACTTCATATAGCAGGTGGTCACACAGCTGCTTCAAAACAAATTTTTACAAGGATTTTAGAGCCAAATGTCAGATTTGATGTTACAATATAATAATAGTTAACAAAAACTAAACTGAATAGAGGTATTACTAAAGCTAGCTCAAAAGCCCCTCTCTCTTTCTCTCTCTTCTGCAGGTGTCCTCAACCTCAGAGTTGGGTGATTTCGCTTTTCTCCCACCTGCCCAGTACGTCTGCTGCTCCTTGTTGTATTGATCTCTGTTGCCTGTTGTTCTTTGCAACTGGTCAAGGCAGATGACCCTGAGTTTCATTTTCTGGTTAGACAGGGTTGTTGGTAGAGGTGTGTGGTTGTCAAGTTGTGCAAGTACAATGTGATGTGTGGTTTGAAACCTCACTGTCCTGTAAGTATTTTGATGATTTACCTACCTACCTACCTACCTACAATAAATAAAGAGACCAGTTTAGAGGTGGAGAACATCTGCCTTCAGCGAAATGAATGGAGGCAATTAATTGCCTGGCAAAGCTTGCACTGCCTCCTATTTATTTTCAATGGCAAGCTTAAGATGCTGATTTACTTCCTGTCAACTTATACAATGTTACCATGTATGGTGATTAAAATTTACCCCACCTTTACCAATTGCTATTTTTGTTCCAGTGTGAAGGTAACACCTTTTGGTCATAATTTTCAGCTTTAAAAAAATTGTCAAAGAAACCTGTAACATCTATATTTAATATTATAATTTCTACATTTGTACTTAAGTAACAGTTTGAAGTTGTACTTAAGTACTTTTACCTGAGTAAAAGTAAAGGGTACCACAACTTTTTTTGTGGTGAGCATTTTTTCTCGAGTGCCGAGTTTGTGTACCTTGTACACCTCTGATGTCGATTCCAAATTTTAGGCTTTTTTTTGCATGCTGCAGCTACATTCATTCTTCAGTTTAAGCATTCTTAATATAATGACTTCATCACAGCTGACTTCAGTTGACAGTCATATCACAGCATTTATGATTGTTGTCCTGACAGCTTGCAATCTTGGGATGGGTGGGTTAATTTTCAACTCCTCCTGTCCTTTGCCCAGAAACTGAAGTCCAAGTTTCCAATGGTGAGCCGGGCCAGCTGCATGACAGCTCTACAATCAATGCATTTTTGTGTGCAAATGGGTGAATTACAAGCAGTGTAAAAGTCCTTTGAGTACAAACATGGTACTGTTATATAAGGGCAGACAATTTATCAATTACAAAAGGTTTAACACTGGAATAAGCAGAATTGACAATGTGCATGCCATACAAAATTGAAATGAAATATATAAAAAGGGTTACAAACTACTATATCGCTTTTCAATGATGGACATACATATTTAAACTACATGCATGATACTGCAAAATGTAGTTAAACATATTTCTCTTGTGTCTTTAAAACTTTATATGAGGTTTACGGTAAACTGGCTAGTTTAAACCAAGAAATCTAAAAAGGTTTTTTTTTATTATTTATTATTCTCAGTGAAGAGATGTACCTATAACTTTACTTTAATTGGCTTTGGTGGCCCCTAGAGACAAAGCGCGTCCAAATGTAAAAGCAATGGAAAATGTAAAAGGGAGCAAATAAAAAAGCACAGCAGTTTATGTCAACAAAAGCACAACACCACTGAATGTCTAGTTACCTTATTAGCGTTAGCTTACTAGCATTAGCTTGCTAATGTAAACTGTTTAGTTTGCAAATTGCTAATGGTTGCTAATGTAAACAGTTTTATTTGCAAATTGTGCTCATCACCTCCCCTAAACTCAATATATATATCAAGTGTGCAACTCCAACAATCCCAACAAGCCCCATGACTGTTTCTGTTACTATTTTGTAATTATCATTATGATTTTCATAAGTGATGCCTTTTATGTCTTCTTTTTTTGTATATTCTAAAGTTCCAATAAACATTTTTTAGAGTCTTGATCGTTGGTATTATCTGGTCTGTGTAGCCACTGGGACACATTAGTTCATCGCTGCCCCTAGCACTTCCGTTATGGATCTTTTTTTGCTGTTGCTTTTGAATTTGAAATAGCTTATTTATTCTCATCTATTATATTATTCTCTCTTTTACATTTGTATGTGCTTTGTCTTTAGGGGCCACTGTACTTGGCAGACGCTTTTATCCAAAGTGATTACAACGAAAAAACGCAAGCAATTTCAGTTTCTAAGGGCCCTGATAAGGCCCAACTTGTCAAGTTATAACCCACATGTGATGAGTTTCTTATAACATTCACAAAAATAGGCAGCTACACAGGTTACATAAATCCAAACTGGTGTTCTGCAACAATCCACATACATTGACATACTGGATGAATACTGTAACTTGTCAAATTTAACATGTAACAGCCTTTAGTATGGGGAAAAACCAGTCAAGACCAGCTAGCTTTATTAACATAATTTAACAAAAAGTTAAAATTCTGATGCAATATAGTCATGGGTAATTAAAATTTACAATATTATTGTGAATATTATTCAAATGTTTTGTATCAAATGTGTAAAGTTCCTGAAAAACAAAAAATACTGTACATTCAAATTAGAAATTCATGTCTGTAAAATCTAAATCAAATGCCATAAAACAAACATTTATGTTTGATTAGTTTAGTGCCACAACTACAAAAATATAAAGTAATACTAAACAAAAAGCCAGTCTCGCGTTAGATGTTATCAGTGAATGCCAGCTGTTACTGTAATCTCATGACAATAATAACCTCTGGAAACATTGAAAAGAATTGTCGATCAAGATCACCATCCAGTTTTAGACTGTGCTTTATACAAGTGATTACATTAACAGATTTTATGTAATCAAGATTTGCAGATTTCAAAATCCTTACTGGTTTTAATGTATTCAAAGAATTACATAATGGCTTATGTTACAAGATTTCATCCTTTGTTACTGTAATGGACTCACTACAAAACACAAATCTTACACACAAGATTAGATTGGCCACATAACTGCCATGACATGTCCATCACTTACCAGCTGCTCTTTTATGGAACATCAGTGGAATCTCATAATAACAGTGGACTGGTGTGTAATCATTTAGCATCTGACTATTCATAGTAGGCACATTTTTAGACTTACAGAGTGTAGTCCAAATTCCCGCATATCACTCCAGCATCTTCATTATGGGCACAGTTATGTATCCCCAAGCCACTGTGTTTACATTGTAGAAGACTGGACTCGATCCCATTACACTGAACATCATCTAAAAGAATTGGAATATCCTTCCCCTCACCAAACTCTGAGTTCTTGGCTGCCTTGAGAGCATATCGATAACCCAACTGCCGGCAAACCACTGCTGCATTCATGGTACCCCAGAGGTCATCACACACAGTACCCCACACCCCATCAACATAAATCTCCACTCGTCCACGATCATGGTGGCCCTCTTCATCTCCAACTAACCTTATTGCTCCTCTCTGAAGCTCAGGTACACTTTTCATTCTGGATTTGCCCTTTTTCCGTTGAACTTGCTGTTTTGAATGTCGGGGTGCTTTGACTGTAGTTGTGATTGGTAATTGGGTAGTGGGATCTGCTCCTAGTTCACCTAGATGGTCAAAAAGCACTTGAGGCCAGTTATATGATTCTGTTGGTTGTGGCTCAGGATTGTTTTTGCTTGGTTTTACAATGCCAATCAAGGCTGACAGAAGGAGAATAGAAAAACACCAGACCAAAAATTAATATACAAACACAGTTTGGTGTTTGGTATAGTCAGGTATTATATATGTGCAAATATGTATGACTCACCTTCCTGGGGAACAAATTTGATGAGATTACTTTTTACTCTGACAGAAAGTGCATCAAAGTGACATTGACTTGGTGGAGCACGTCTGAAAAACACAACAAAAGCAAAACACTGAAATATTGTTGAATTTATAGGTCCCTTTATTCTAGTATGTCTGTGGCAGGGGTGGGCATTCCTGGTCCTCACAGGCCGAAGCCCTGCTGGTTTTCCAAGCATCCATGAATTTGTAACTTCTGATTGGCTGAACACACCTGATGATGATAATCAGCAGCCTGTAGGGCAGAAATATTTGGAAAACCAGCAGGGCTGCGGCCCCGAGGACCAGGAATTGCCCACCCCTGGTCTATGGTGTGAATAGTTAATTTAGTGTCTTTTAGTTTAACATCGATTCTGTTTGTGAGAGATTTTTGTTGCCCTGTGCTTAGACTAAATCATCAAGGATACCTCTGTCCACACCCTGAAGACCCCCCTTATCTCACCTACGTCATCACCTACTTGGCTTGAAATAGAACTATTCTGGCCTTTGTTTACCTCCTTCTCCTCTAAAATTATCCACTCTAAAACTAACCACTTGGTTTCACTGCCAATATTTGTAAAGCAGGTCAGAAATATTTTTACCATTCCTCCTTCTCCTTTAATTCATTAGCTAGTGTTTGTTATTGTCATTATCCAACGTGAGTTTCAAAGCAAAGTTCAGAACCACAGGTGACAAAGCATATTCAGTTAGCCCCCCAATCCATAGAACCTCAGTCATTTTAATTCTCTGTTAAAACCCATTCTGTTCTTCATATATATATCATATAATCTCATATAATATAATAATTCATATAATCTCTCCAGCGTGTCCCAAAGGAGGCACCCCCTCCCCCCAAGGGAGGCAACCCCCATTTACCTGACCAGATGCCCAAACCACCTCAACTGACTCCTCTCCACATGGAACAGCAGCTATTCTATTCTCTTCTGGATGACCAAACTTGTATCCTTTAGTTTGCTTTTTTGGTCACTACCCACTGCCTTTTGGCTAATGGCTTTTACAATAATTTCTGATTTCAGAACAGATTTTTCATTTTCTACAGCACTTTGCTGTAACATACCGAAATAATTTCTGAATCTGAACCATTCAGTCTCTGAACAGAAAGAGCAGGACCTTGGTTCGCATTGACGGATATGCAAGACTTGTTGTCAGACTTGTTTCCTGTTGAGGCTGGACTTCACTAGCACTAGATTTACCAGGGCTGCGCAAATTTGCATAAATTCCCTGGCCCTCACACCTACTAGCGCCCTGCTGAGCACCCAGCTTAGTTTCCCAACACACCCATTATCTGTGAGGCCTGTTAAATTTGCATGTGTTAGCTTAAACCAAGGAAGGATGAATCTCTGTGGAAACCTTTAGAAATGCCTGACGTATTTATACAAAAACCACATTCACAATATATTGAAAAACAAGTCTGTTTTATTTTGAAGTGTTTCAAATGTTACAGAGTTTCCAGTGTTTGCAGACCCAGTGTCCATCGACCCTGCATTTGGCACAGGTGAATTTCTGACATGTGGCACAAGTAAACATGCTGCTCTCTTGCACCTGGCACTGTGTTGTCTGTACAGTCCCTGGCACAGCAGCTGCAACATCTTCAGCAGCCAGTAATACTTTGTGCTGCATGAATCGGCAACGGAGTTCCTTAGCTAGAAGACTCAGAAACGACCTTCTTTTGCCTGTCCACCCTGTACATGCCTTGTACAAAATGTAGGTATTCACCGCCGCCAGGTCGGTCAGGTTGCATGGAACTTAGAACACACACAGTCTTGTTTTTTTTAGGTGCATAAATTGTCAAGGAGACACTGCCACTCCTGAACACTGAAGTGGAGAATACCTCTCGCTGTGCAGTATCCTTTGCAAGCGGAGGAAGTTCACGCTGGACTTTATTCACTTATTTATGTCCTTTCCCAAGTAAGGAGATGCATTGCAGACATATTTGGTCCCAAATCCATGGCCATCCAGAACTTGATCCCAAATTTGTCTGGCTTGGTACTGTGTGAATGGACAACGAACCTTGGTAGGGAACAGTTGTTCATCTATGGTCATGTGTTCTCCTGGAGTGAAACTCTCAGCACAGTTCTTCTTGAAGCGTGTCCAGACGTCGGAGATTGTAGCAAACTTGTCTGTTTTCACCCGTTCTTCCCGCGTGTCCTTGTCATCAAATCGAAGGTGTTGCATAATTGAAATGAATATACTTCGGGGCATTGTCTCTTTGATTACTGGCACCAAAAAGTTTTCAGACCAGCAATCCACAATGGCACCAACAGACTTGGTGCCATTGCAGACTTTGTGGGACCAGCTTGCGCAGTGAAGCACGAGTTATTTGCTACTGCACTGGGCGCTCCAATGTCCTCCTCTACCCACACAGTGCCGTCTTTTGCTGTCTGGCCCAGACAGGGCTTCCCAGTACCACAGTGCATCTTCCGTGGAGGCATGTTGGGTTCTTCTTCCGTCTCCTTTTCAGATTCTTCTGAGGAGGTATCAGTGGCCTGCTGGACAAATGAAGTCTCTCCCTCACTCATGCAGCCCCCAATATCTGCTACAGGCACCCCTTTCCCCACCTCTGTTTCACCTCAGACACCTCTACACTTCACACTGCTTCCAGACTCTCTGCTCACTGCTCCCCAACCCCCAACCCCCAAACAGGAGAGATTCAGAAGATCTTCCTTCCCCAGACTCTACAAGAAAGTCCCTGCAGCTGACCCCACACACTAACTAACAAACACACATCCAGTCCACCATGGTAGTTTCTATGTGCAATATTAGTACTTGTCAACTCCTGTCACTACAAAGATCGCACAAAAACAAAACTCACTTTTGGTGTTATAATTCAGTGATGGCCAATAACAATGAGATTATATCATTTTATTCTGTATGTGTATGACCATAACTTCAATGAGCTTATGGCATTTGTGTACAAACATACATTGGACACTGAAGCATTAGCAACTTTTCATTGTATTTATAACATTGTATCAGCAACTTTCCATTGTGTTTTCACACAATTTTTTATAAAAGACTTGTGTTTCCATATATTGTGAATGTGTGTCTTTAATATTTGCAGGTCAGTGAATGTGGGGGATATTTTGTATAGATACGGAAGGCATTTCTGAAGGTTTGGATCTGCCTTGGATCTGAGCTACTCTGAGTAAACAAATGCAAATGTCCCAGGCGTTACAGGTAACGGGTGGTTTGCACAACAATAGATTGAGGAGAATCAAGCTGAAGACCTGTAAATTCTCAGCAGGGGTAAATAACACCTCGGGCCTGTCCCCAGAAAATAAAATCCTGGCAATTCTAGTGCTAGGGTTTCCTTTTGTTATCACTTCTATTCATAAGCTTTTTGGAGAGAATTTCTATGTGCAGGGGGTCCTATTTGCTTTTTGCAGATTAAGTGGTTTCGTTGGCCTCATCCAGCAGTGACCACCAGCTCTCGCAGGAGAGGTTGAAGTGGCAGGGATGAAAGTCAATGAAGACAAAAAGCAAGGCTGCTGACCAGTCCATCTAATTTTCTATCGTCATCTAAAGACACAAATTCTGAGTATCTCAAAAAGGTCCGGGTAGTGACCAAAAGAGTACTCTTTTAGAGTTCTCTCCTCAGGGTGGTTGGATTCTGAAGTAGTGAGTGAGAAGTTCAGTCACCCAGGAGAGACTACTGCGTAGAGAGGAGATGGTTGAGAGTTTAGGCATCCAGGAAAAATCTACATTTGTCTCAAAGAACTAAACGTGAAGGTGCATGAAACATGTCAGTGTTGATCTAGTAGTCTAAAAAACATTACCTACTGCTAATATAATCCAAAACTATGACTTTAAGCCATAAATAATACTAGTTTTTTATTATGAATAATAATAATGCGATTAAATTAGAGATAACGTCTCGTCTTGTTTTGTCAACGAAAATAAAGACATTTCAGCGTCGTTTTTTTTTTTAACAATTAAATTCGTTACAGTTATTGTCACATGACCAGCATTTACATCTCGTCTTCTTCAAGTAATTCAGGTTCGTTGACGACGATATTTTGTCATAATTTTCGTTGACGAAAGCAATGCTGGTCTGCAGCAACTGGTTCAACCCACCTGCCCAGGTGGGTTGAACCAGTTGCTTGCCCAGGGTGTCATCTGCTGCTTCTTAAGGTCCTAAACATTATAATGTAAAGTGGACTAAGATGACAGTGGTTCAACTGAATGAAGGACTGACATGACTGATGATGTGGTGATTTGGTGCTATATACATACGGAATTGAAGTACTGTATATGAGTCACCTTGAGGGATCCACCACTTTATAAACAACTCCTGAAGGTGATGTAGCACTTGGTATTCCAGTAGACATGAAGTAAAGCTCCCCTTAAAAAAAAGGAAATGTATATCAGTTGACATACAAAAGAACATACACTCACCAGCCACATTATTAGGCACACAAGGCGAACTGCTGCAGTTCAAACTAAGCTTCAGAATGGGAAAAAAAACGTGCCAGACAGCAATACAGAGTATTTCAGAAACTGCTGATCTTCTGGGATTGTCATGCACAACCATCCCTAGGGTTTACAGAGAATGGTCAGAGAAAGGGAAAACCCTAACCTGGTACATACAAGGTGTGCCTAATAAAGTGGCCGGTGAGTATAGAAAAGAAGTATTGTTACAGCGGTATCAGGTAGGTTTGACTATTATAATAACTTACCAGCTTCATCCTCTGCAAAAGAAATTATGTACTGGTGGTAGTTATTGATTATTCCAGGGAATGCACAGGTCATGCCCATCCCCATGCAGATTTCACTGTATTTCCATTGCCCTGTGTTTCTGTCTTCCTGCAGGCTCATCAAACGCCTGCAAAAGAAATAATTACGTATGTGTTGTTTACCATCAGAGAAAGTGGCTTTAGTGCACTGTAGCTCTTCAAATTATTTTTTAACAAAACAGAAAAGTAACCCTTTGGTGTTTCTAGTTTACTATTAAAATAATTCAATTCTGTGACAATTTGAAATTGTATATTTAGGGGGATGCTTTTGTTGGCAGGTCTGCATGCTATACAATGCATTCTCCTACAGATATAATTAATTATTAGCATCAATTGTGATTATCTGTAGGTTCAAGAGAGGTTTCCTGGATCTAGATGCAATTTGGCCTATTTCTATGCCTTTGGTTGTGTATTTCAAGCAAGGGGTTTCATTTATTGCATATATTTTTTACTGTCCCTTGATTCAAGAGAGAGATCCTGGATGTGGATGTTGATTTGACTGGTATTTTTGTTTGTGTATGACAGGTGGGGCGGCACTCCAGCGCATTACTGTAACACCATGCTCAGAATTGTACACTAAGAGAGACCATTGTGGTCGCTTTCCTTTATTCTAAACCTGGTTCTGCTGGAGTTTTTTTTTAGTTCAAATCAATTAAATTCAACTTTATTTATATAGCGCCAATTCACAACTGAATTTATCTCGAGGCACTTTACATTTTAATCTTTAGGACCTTACAAAAATAGTTAAATACATAAAAATATGGAAAACCCAACAGTACCACTGAAGCAAGCACTGATGCGACAGTGGAGAGGAAAAACTCCCTCTAACAGAAGAAAACCTCCAGCAGAACCAGGCTCAGGGTGGGCGGTCATCTGCCTAAACTAGTTGGGGTTAGTAGACAGGGGATAGAGAGAAGAACAGGCAGTCAAAGAGCGTGCACAATAAGGAGCAGTAGGTAGAGCACTAGGCAGGTTGGTAGGCCTAGTCAAAGTCCTGACCTGAATCCTATTGAGATGTTGTGGCATGACCTTAATAAGGCGGTTCATGCTAGAAAACCCTCAAATAAAGCTGAATTACAACAATTCTGCAAAGATTAGTGGGCCAAGATTCCTCCAGAGTGCTGTAAAAGACTCCTTGCAAGTTATCGCAAACGCTTGATTGCAGTTATTGCTGCTAAGGGTGGCCCAACCAGTTATTAGGTTCAGGGGGCAATTACTTTTTCACACAGGGCCATGTAGGATTGGATTTTTTTTCTCCCCAAATAATAAAAACCATCATTTTAAAACTGCATTTTGTGTTTACTTGTGTTATCTTTGACTGATAGTTAAATGTGTTTGATGATCAGAAACATTTTGTGTGACAAACATGCAAAAGAATCAGGAAAGGGGGCAAATAGTTTTTCACACCACTGTAGTTCTAGTTTTATGGAGGACCTTTTTAAAGGCTATTAAGCCATATATCCAGGCTATGCAGGGTTCACTTGAATTTTTATAGTGCCATATCCTTTCTAACTTTCGTGATGTTTGCTTTAACATACGAATATGTGAATTGGGTTTTCGGGAAAAACTATTAAATGATCTATTTCTACTCCATAATTCAGAACAAGATCGAGGGTGTGATTAAAATTGCGTGTGAGTGGGTGGGTTTATCTACACATTGGGTAAAACCAATAGACTAATAAGGAATTAAATGCAGTGTTGAGACAATTAGATGTTTAACAGTCATGTAGATGTTGCTATCAACATTGAGACAATTAGATGTTTAACATTCAAGTAGACGATAGCAATATCAACATCTACATGAATGTTAAAGTCACCCACTATAAACACTTTATCTGTATTAATAACCAAATTTGATAGACAGTCTGAGAATTCAGTTAAAAACTCAGAGTAAGGGAGGACGGTATACAATAACAAATAGAACTGGTTTTACACTTTTCCAGTTTGGATCAGAGAGACTAAGAGTGAGGCTCTCAAAAGAAACATAACTTTCTTTAGGTCTGGTTTTGATTAATAAGCTTGAGTTGTAGATTGCTGCTACTCCTCTAACTTGACCTGTGCTTTTAGGAATATGATAATTAATATGACTCATGCTGCTGCAGCGAGGTTTCAGTGAGACTAAATAAGTAAATAATCTGATGGGCACTTATCAAATCAAATTAATCAGCATTTTGACAAGAGAGATCGAATATTTAATATTCCACATTTGACTGTTTTGTTTTTATTTAGTTCTGTAAGAGGATAATTTTTTATTTTTATTAAGTTCTTATGATTTACTCCACTGTTGTTGATTTCTGATGTTTGTATAATTCAGGTGGTCGGGGAGCACACACAGTCTCTATGCGGCAGACAGTCTCAGTGTTATAGGTCTGGCTACTCTGACTAGTCTATACTGTGAGAATTTCCCTCACTGGACATGTTAGCTAAGCTAACATGTCCAGTGCTAGACTCCAACATCGCACGATCAGTAGACCTAACAGGCTCTCTAGTCACCTGTGACCTGCTGAATACTAGTTTCCTAATGTCAAACCTGCCTTAAACCCCTGTCTATATTTTTAGATAAAATAGCGGCGCCTGCACCAGTAGGATGAAGACAGAGATGAACTGCGCGTGGAAAAGAGATGAGAGCACACATGCAGCAGGAGGACTATCTGAAACTCTACTATGAAGTTGGACAGTTTCTAATCTTTCTAACATTCAAGCCTCCGTCTGTATCCTCACATCTTGTTAGATCAGTTGCAGATTAAATAAAATAATATTTTATACCAACTCTTGTTTGTTGTTAAAATGCTACGGAAGATGTTTGTTTACAGATTTATGTATTTCACATTAAACGAGGTGAAATTGGGAAGAAAAGCTGTCATGTCAGATTGCTGTTTAAACTATAAAAAAAACAAAACATTTAATAGAAATATAAGAGACATTAGATTATTGATCTGTCTCACATTTAGACAGTCAGGACTGAAACATCTGTGCAGATATTATCTTTAGTGCACTGAATGTAATCTGTGACCTCACAGTTTGTAATACAATCGTCTTTATCTGATGAATCACAACATTTATTCAGTAAATATATCTCCACAGTGAAAAATCAGACTAATAAGTAGTAGTAAATAAAAGTATATAAAAGAGGAAATTTCCCCGATCAAATCTTACCCACTCATGAAGTCTCCAAAAATGTACATGCCATTCAGGTTAGGATATTCACAGCCTCGGTACACATAGCCACCAGTCACTGACTTGCCCATCTTGTGGGGATATGCATAAATAGGCAGGACATCATCTGTGAAAAAAACTATTGTTCATTGTCCATATCACTGTTCTTTCGGATATGACTAGTTCAATTCAACTTAATTTATCTAGCGCCAATATACAACATAAGTCATCTCAAGGCACTTTACAGTGTAATTTATTTAGACATCTCATCTAAATCGTCTACATGTCTCTTAGACCCCATCCCTACTAGACTGCTCGAGGATATTTTACCTTTGATCAGCACGTCCATTCTAGAGCAGATTAATCTATCTTTATTAATAGACTATGTACCACAGGCCTTTAAAGTAGCTGTAGTAAATGTAGAATGGAAGGCAGAGCCTTCAGCTATCAAGCTCCTCTCCTGTGGAACCGGCTCCCAGTTAACGTTCGGGGGACAGACACCCTCGCTAGCTTTAAGATTAGCCTTAAAACTTTTTGATAAAGCTTATAGTTAGAGGTGGATCAGGTAACTGAACCATCTCTTAGTTATGCTGCTATAGGTGTAGTCTGCTGGGGGACTCTATATCTCACTGAGCTCCCCTCCTCCTTTTCTTTCTCTGTCCACTTCTGTAACATCATTGCATGTTAATAACTTTGTTTTCTCTCTCTCTCTCTCTCTCTCTCTCTCTCTCTCTCTCTCTCTAAAAAATAAATAAAATTGAATTGAATTGAATTGAGAAAACCCAACAGTCCCACTCAAACAAGCACTGAGGCGACAGTGGAGAGAAAAAGGTCCCTTTAACAAAAGAAACCTATAGCAGCACCAGGCTCAGGGTGGGTGGCCATCTGCCTCGACCAGTTGGGGTGTGTGGACAGAGCAGTAAAAAACAGAAGGTAAAAAAGATAACAACAGCAAGAAGCAGCAGACGAAGCACTGGGCAGGTTGAGGGAATCAGCAGCTACAGCTCCAAGGTTGAGGATACCTTAGGAGACACAGAGAGAGAGAGAGAGAGAGAGAGAGAGAGAGAGAGGGAGAGAGAGACAGAGAGAGAGAGAAAGACTAGGGGAGAGAAAAAAAGACCTTTCAGTAAAAAATTATTGGACTTCAATATTGGATAATTTTACTGGTTATACTGGTCCTATGAGGGGGGATGGGTGAGACTGGATGCTTATTGTGAGCCAGGCAAGTACAAAAAAGCTAAACTTAATCACTTTTTGGCAATGGAAAAACAGCCTTTAACTAGTTGTAATTGTTCTATATGGCTGTTATAAGTGGTTACATCTAAATAGATGTTTAATATATGTTGAAATATGACCCACAAGAGTTTAAATAAGTAAAACAAAAGCAGAAATTACCTTTCAGTAAAAAATTACCTTAATCAATCTTTGACATTGGAAAACAGCATTTTACTAGTTGTACTGGTCATGAAGAGGAGTTTGTGAAGGGGTAAAGGGGTATGTTCTATTGTGTTACTATGTTCCAACAATTGTGTAAGCATAAGTCACACTAGTACAATAAAGCTAAGAAACTAGGAAAATGTACTAAAGTCTAGAAGTAAATGGTTCCGTTTGCTTAAGTACATCTGAACATTGTAAATATAAAACACATATGTGTGTGTTTGTGTCACCTTAGCTTGCAGGCTCCCTTTGAATACGTTTTAAAAAGCCGCGGACACCCTGCATGAAAATGACTGAACATGACTGACTTTGATTAATATATGTCATTGACAGCATACGTGTGGTGAAACACAGGTAGATGCAGGAACCTTTACAAACGCGACCGAGGACCAATTTAAAAAGCTTCGTCTAACGTGTCTTACAAATAAGGTAAAAACTCCCCCAAATCATCAAAGTTCACACAGACATACCATTACTATAAACTCTGGGATACGTGTAGTAGTTACTTTTTCCACTTTAAGACAATCTCCTGTCCCCTGCAGTCCACGCTACGTTTACACAGATCATCACTCATGATGATTATTCATTCCAAACACAGTTTCAACAGTGGGTCCATGACAGGAGTGTTATAGTTTCGTTTGGTTATTTCAGCTGTATTATTACGGAGTTGCTGCAGTGTTCACATCGTGATTATTTAATAAAGCTAGCAGCATATCACGTACCGTGCTAACAGCTGATAAAGACTAAAGCCACATTGAACAAGCAACAACTGCAGAAATGCATGCGATGTTTCCAAGCACACCAACAATTCTGAAAACAGAATTCTCCTGACTGTGGAAATGTTATTTACTGATAGAAACTAGGAAAATGTCCTAAAGTCGTACAAGTAAATTGTTCTGTTGGCATTATAACAGATGTACCTTGTATATTTTAATCGCCCACTCTGTGTATACATCAGTATTTTGCATTTGAACCGAGTCCTGCTTCTTCACAATGCAGTCAGCGACAGATTTAAATGGCTTTGTCTAACTTGTGTTACAATTATTGAGTTAAGTTCACGCAGACATGCCATCACTATTAACTCTGGGATATGCATAGTTTCTCCAATTTCAGACATATTACATATTAATTTATTGAGAATAAACATTGCTGTACTGACTGGCTGAACTGGCTGAGCAATATTATGCCACACCAACACTGCGTGTGGAGATTATGTGGCATCTGGACAGTAATATCTGGTATATGCTTAGATTTGTATAATTAATTAATTAAATGCAAGAAATTCTCAGATTAGTGTGTAAAGCTTTTGAGATGACATTTTAAATTGTGTTCTACTGGACCAGAGTGTATTAATCAGTTTAGATGTTAGAAAGGCTTTTGATTAAAGCAGTTGCTGTATTAAATTCAACCTCAGAATTCTTGTATATACCCTGTTATTTATACACCTACATTTTGCAAGGACCTAAATCTTGCTATGTAAAGTGCCCTGAAGTGACTTTTGTTATAATTTGGCACTAAACAAATAAAGATGAATTGAATTGACCTTTTAACTTTTGCCAAGAGACTACAGAATCTGGATTCATTCAGAGAAAAAAATTTAGTTGTTACATATGTGTAGTAGTTTGTGAAGAAAGCTGGCAATGCAAAAGCCTTAGCCAACTGAATCTGTTCGGTGCCAGCTCTCTGCACAAACTACTGGTCTTACCCTCAAACCCTTTTTGATAGTTTCCAAATATGCTTACCTAACGAGCTGTTTGCACACAGCTTCTTATCGTAGCAGGAAAAACCCTCTTTAGCTCTCCAGCCATAGTTCCGACCTTTCTCTATGATGTCAATCTCTTCAAACTTGTTTTGGCCTACATCCCCACAGAATATGCGCCCAATGCCATCTTTGGTTTTAGAGTCACCACGATCCATCGAGCATCTCCACATATTGCGGATGCCATAGGCATATATCTCAGGTCGAGCTCCTTGCTCGTGTATGAAGGGGTTATCTGGAGGGATTCTGTATAATGGACCTCTGTCATTGCCATTCACATCAATTCGAAGAACTTTGCCCAAAAGGGCTGACCTAAAATACAGTAGATGTGGCATTATAGATTAAGTAAGTGCAATAGCTGTTATTTCACACATACAATGAGATTCAGCATCCATTAGGTTAATACATTAGTGTCTTCCTTACTTGTTCTGGGAATTCCCATATTTTCCAAATGGGTCCCCTGCCATTCCTCCATCACCTGTAAATATGTACAAGTAGCCATCATCAGAAAATAGCAGTTGTCCTCCATTGTGGTTTGATGCTGGCTCATCAATCTCCAGAATAACCCTGGAATGATAGTGAACATGACATATTTGTAGGGTGCTCGCAGAGTTGTATTTGAGATCACTAAAAACCCATTGCTCATAGCTAACCTGACCTACCGCTCAGAGGAATGATCCACCACATTCATGTCATTGGCTGACACATGGAACTCGCTGATCCTTATCCTCTCATCAAAACCCACCTCCACTGAGTAGTATACATACAACTTCCCATTGTACTTGTACTTGGGGTGAAAGGTGAGTCCCAGAAAGCCTCTCTCGTCCCCCTCCCATGATGACGTTAACACAGCCTTAGTGATATTTAAAAATGGTTTCTCCAGTTTGGACCGGTCAGAAAGGTAGGTCCACACCAAGCCCACCTGTTCCGCAACAAAGAACCGATGTGTGCCATCATTTGCATGGACCATGGCTAGTGGGTTTCGCAGACCATTGGCCACTTCCTCTAGACAAAGCTGAAGACAACCATCTGAATCAGACTGAACCCGGCCCAAGTTCTTGGTGAGCTTTTGGTTACTGAGGAGGTGTGGGTAGCAGTAGTCCATGTCATCTAGCTCCAGGTACTGGCAGAGTTTAATGTGGTCATCTTTGATTTTGGCTATGTGTGAGTCATCAAACAGAAGAGGGATGGTGGAACTGCACTTTTTCCAAAACTGCAAACAGTAGTCTGGACAGATACCAGGGATAGTTCTGACTGCAGTGCTTGCGTCCTCTGCATCAAAGAGGTGAGCTGCATAGGGAGAACACTCCTGGAGGGACAAAGATACGAGATGAGAAGAGGAAAATGAACAATAAAATGGAGGATTAAGGACAATATGTACAGCTGAAAATTCAAAGCAATGCATTTACACTTTACATATATTCAGAGCAGGGTTGTAAAGTTAATTTCTTTCAACCCATCGAAACAGTGTCAGCTTCCTAACCACCTAAAATACTATGTGTCTGTCAAAGTATTGCTGGACAAATTTAGTTCTTTCGAGGGCTATAAAATTAACCTACTCAAAGGTTAATGTAAATGTTCAATTCTTTAGCATTGCCACTCTGACATTGCTTTTAAACGCAGTCCCTCAGGGTTTAAGTACTAAGTACTCTGGCTTTACTGTTTGGTGAAAATTATGCCCCCCTCGATCTCACAATTTGCTACAGGCTTTTAGAGGTGGAATTCTCTTCCTGTGTCACTAATAGGCAGTATTAATGTTGTCAAAATTAATGCGCTACCCAGATTTCTCTTTTTATGTCAGCGTGTACCCAAATTTTCCATTGTCTAAACAGTTTTTAAATCTGTAGATGGTTTGGGATGGCTTTATTGTGGAGTGAGACTCTCTTTATTGCAACAGTTTACCTTTAACAGGGGTAATTTCCTTCCCAATATGTAATGTATTAGAGGTCTTCACATTTCAGAAAGTTCAAACATTTCCATGTGTTGACAGTCATTAACAGAATGAAGACACAGTTGTTTCACACTAATTTTAATGCTTTTAGTGTTGGAACTCATATCATCAAGGTGTGTGAATCATTGGGAGGTTTGCGAATAATTTGGTTTTATGGCTGCTATGATTGCAGCTAACCACTAGATGTCCCTATGGGGTCTTTCTTTGAGGCTTTAAAGCTTCGAATCTATTTTCTCTTCTATCAGGTAGAAGCTTCAAAAGCTTTATAAGGCTTCCTCTGCCCATCTCTAGTTTCAGTTTCTTACCCCAAACCACGCTCTCACTCACGCCAAGTGTGAGACTAACATCTCCGGTCTCTCACGGAAACAGACATTTCTCCAGGCACCTAACCCCCTTATCCCTTCCACTACCAATCAGAGAGCCGACAGTCAAAACTTACCGGGTGCCATTGGTTACAAATTGATTATGATTAAACAACGTGTATGTTTGTTTCTTCGCTGTATTATTATATAATATGAAATAAACACTATTCCACCTTAAATTTAGAAATCATTAAAAAAGTTATATTATTAAAGTTATACTTGTAGACTTTCCTTACAATTTAGTTAAGTAAATATTTTGTCGTTACATCGTTAATTTTTTTTTTTTTTACTAAAACGAGAATAAGAAATACCGAGTATCCTGGTTACATTCCTGACGATTATTTAACTTGCAGATAGAGGCGCACAAAGCGAACTTTGTCCGCACATGCCTACCTGGCAAAGCAGCTCCATGAGAAACCCCGCACAGCTGGTCTGTCCATAATAATCCAAACGGTTCACAATCTGGTAGTACTTAGTCATCAGATCCTGGTCTTTCTGGTAATCACAGCAGCCAAAATCTTTGTACGATACACAAAACTCCAGGTCCCGCAGCGGTCGGAAAGGTGGCTTAAAATCTAGACACTGGGGGTGTAACATTACAGGTTCAACGCAGAATGTCGAAAAATACAAGATGCTGATAGATGACAACCACAGCCGATCCGGAATTTTGCGAGTACACTGTTGCATTATGATGTGCGCTGGAAGTCATGCACGAAACTGCTGTGCAGAGGCAGCTTCCTGTGTGTACTTTGCTCTGACTTCAACCACCCGCTTTACTTGGCGGCACGGACGTCACTAAAATTGAAAGAAAAGGGAGTTAGCCTGTTAGGGAGCCCTGAAATATTTTCTCCAAACCTAAATAGACTTCTAATTTTATTATCACATGTACATGTATCTAATTGATTACTTTCTTACTTTGTATCTAACCCCTAACCCTAACCCTTTGCTAGTCTTTAGGGTGTCTACTTTGTTTTCATATTTCTATATATTTTAATAACAGTCTAAATGAGTCCACAGGTTTATGGTTTATAACAGCCTACACATAATATATTAAGATATATAACTCTATAGATATATAACTCTTTTTGCTTGGTGTCTTTTTAAATAAATTCAGTTAATTCTGTTTAACATTAATACTTCAGCTGAAGACAGAAGATATGATAAGATAGAACATAATGTTACAGTACAATCATTAGTTTATTCACACTAAATTTCCTATTGTGGTCAAGTTCTGATATTTCATGCAGAAATCCACAAAAACCTGCATGGAGTGCACTATACAGGTCATCCGATGTTCAGGATTTGGTTTTATGTCTTAAAGACAATACACTGTACAATTACATCCATGCTCTTTGGTTTTTTCTACCTTATTAGAGGTTTTGGCACAGGATTTGCAAAAATGTGTATGAAATGTGCCATTCCAGCCTCTTCTTCAGTCCGCTTGTTAGGTGACCTAGATTGTGTCACTACGGAGATTAACACAATCCACTTGGCTTTGCTGCTGTCTTATGTAGAAGGAAGGATAGGGTCCTTTTACACCTCCATTCTCTCTTCACTGTCTGACGATGGGGACTGAAAGGATAAGCTGGTCATCCGCTTGGGTTCTGGACTGTTGGGCTTCTCTGCTGCTTGGGGAACTGGTGCGGTCTTGTCTCTATGTCATTGAAAAAGGTGTCCATATCCTGGATCTGGTGGCAGATTGCCCCGCTGGGGGTAGTGGTGCCTGGATCTGGAAGTCTGGAAGAGTATTTTCATGTATGTGGGGAGACTGAGTGAATGTAGGGCATTCATTACTGTGTGTCTCTATGTTGGCAAGTGTGTAAATATTTGTTTTGTTTGCATGAGGGTGGGAACATATGCTTGTGTTTGTGTATATACACGTGTCAGGTCAGTTCTTAGACTACCCTCAAATAACATCTCAGGCTCCCCCATCACACTCTGTGCCAGTCCGGTGGATGATGCCCCTGGCAGCTGGTGTGCTGGTGGCTTTCGGTGTCTGGGCCTGGATGCTCTGGTGACTACTGGTTCACTCTCTGCGATTGCTGATCTGGCCCTCCTGGTGGGGGGCCCTTGAAACTCTCAGCCAGAGGCCACTCTACTCTGTCCTGTTCTGGGAGGGAGCTGCAATTGTCTGCGGGGTACTGCAGTATTATTCTCTATATCTGCTTTGTATCCTGGGGAAACATTTACATGGAGAAACCTCATGAACACAAGCAGGCTCACACATTCAGGTGTACAAAAAAGTACTCACACGTTTCCCCACCTATCGCCCAAAGACAGCTGCGATAGGCTCCAGCACCCCCTGCGACCTGACTTCGTATAAGTGGTTGTTAATAGGTGAATGGATGGATGAATGTATTCACGTGAGGTAAATTTTTGGTGTTTAATAGTGGACCGACGGGAAGTTAAAGAACGGCATGTCCCGCCCTACTCTGCCTCTGATTGGCGGAATCCGTTTGCACTAACCAATCGTTAGTTCTCTCAAAACGTAACTAAAACAGACAACAGCGGCAGAACAATAATTGACGTACCTAAATTAATTGCAAAAATAAATAACACACAGCGTGAGGACTGAAAAGCGCCATAGAAAGAAACCAAGAAACCAAACAAGTCCAGTTGCTTTGGATAAAACCTTTTTGAGATAACTACGACCTGGATGACTGAGAACCTTCACAGACACTCAATAGGCAGTTCCTCACCTCTCTGAATGGGTAACTTGATACACAAATGTGATTTGGCCACAGAAACTCTGTTTGTATTTACAACGGTAATGTTGTAGCTGGTCTTACTTCTCTGAGTATTTCTACTAAATTCACCAAGCTCGAGGCTTGGCTATGTATGTAGCCGTAAGCAAGATATCATCTTATACTCAGACAAGTCACACTTTTCCATTAGACTATTTTATGATAATGATATAATGATTTAACGATATAATGATATTATATTTTATTATTAAGCTATTTAGTTACTCTCACACAAATGTAAGTAAATAGATTATTTGCTTTTTTTCATGTAAAATAATCTAAGGCAGGGGTCTCAGACTCGAGGCCTGCGGGCCAAAAGCGGCCCCTGGGATAATTTGCAGCCTCCGTCTTAATATGAAAGATTAATGTTAGTGCGGACCGCAAGATTGATATGAATGACACTTGTTGTGTTGTGTTTATTTAATTAATTTTTTTGTGTTAAAAATAAAGATATTTGAGAACATTGGAATGTTTTATCAGCGCTTTTTATGTGGAAATCCTGATGCTGCCCAGCCTCACCCAGACTCCGTCTCCAGCTGCCCCCAGGTAAATTGAGTTTAAGACCCCTGATCTAAGGCATTGAAGTGCCAGAGGATTGTTTTGTAGAAGCCAGAAAAGAACATATTTTGTTTCTTCACCAGTTAAATATTACATAAAAATTAAATAGCATTTGCTTTACAAAGTTGCCATGAAGTCATTATGTATCTACCGCATAGTCCTTAATTGTTAATGAAAATAATAATTATATACTCTTTGTATACAGAACATGAAGTTTGATACGTGTAACGGATGTGAATTAAAATGCGTGTATTGCATGAAATGAGCACAGATCTTGTTGTACTGTACTGTTTTCAGTGGACCCTGGCTGAATGAACTGCTCACTGCTCCCCCCAAGGGGGAATGGGTCAAATGCAGAGAACAAATTTCATTGTAACATGTAAAAATGTGTCAATGACAATAAAGCGGATTCTTACTCTTCTTCTTCTTATTTTAAAGAATTATAAGGAATTAAATAGGAACAAACATAGAGTTGCAGCCGAGTTATACAGCAATACTTTCATGAGAGAGTTCACAGCAGAATGAATAATAAATTAACTGTTACACAGCTATTTATCAACTCTACTCCCTTCCTTTATCTTCATGGTCACAGCCAGTGGCACCTGCTTCTGCATAGTTCTCTTTTCATGGTCATCTCCAAACTATATGCCCTGCCAGACAGTAAGTAAACAGTAACAATTCAATTCAACTTTATTTCTATAGCACCAATTCACAACATAAGTTATCTCGAGGCACTTTACAGTGTAAGGTTTAAGACCTTACACATTATATCAATATATACAGAAACATTGACAAAACCTAACACTCCAAATTGAGTAGGCATTGAAGCAACAGTGGAGAGGAAAAACTCCCTTCAAGAGGAAGACACCTCCAGCAGAACCAGGCTCAGGGTGGGCGGACCGAAGTTAGCGAACCGAAAAGACCGCACGACACCACACCTCCAGAGTTTTGGAACAACAGAACAGTTACGCCTTTCGCACTTTGCTCAGTCTCCGCTCCCGCTATCTCACCACTCACAGCCTGCGCGTATTTCCTCTCTACTTTTCACTTGCTTACATCTGCATGGAATTAGCAGTTTTAACAACTATATACTGTAGTCATTTATGCACTGACGTTTACTATCATGTATGTTATTGATCACAGGTGTATTCATTTTTATTCCTGTTCCTGTATTTTCTGAAATATTTGTTTTGATACGTTCTACTGAAAATGTTATTGAGATGATGCAATTTAATAAATTTGACAACTAATGGGGGTCTACTCAACTCTGTACTGTAGTTACTCCTACTGTATCCCAGCAGTTCAGTTTCTGGTTCATTGTGTACTAGCTGCTATAAAGTCACTGACACTGTGCTTTACTGTGGGTTTGTTTTACCTGAATTTTGTGTAACAATGCAAGTATTAGTATTAGTAGTAATGTCCGTTTTTGAATCATTGTTGCTTTTACATTGAAACACATTTTTGTATAGTGCCAAATGTCATCTCAAGGCACTAGGTGACAGTGAAGAGGAAAGGCTCTCTCCAGCAGAAAGTGGAAGTGCAGCAGCAAGATGTCGCTGAAATCACATAGTTGTTGCATTACTTCTAATCCGTAGTCTAAGAAAATTTTGACTTTTTTGGATTTTAACTAGCTTTTAGCTGCAGATGTGCAGTAAGAGGTTTCATTACTGGTAGAAGTAGAGTTGTGTGTCTGTCTTCTTTCCAAGTTTGGCAGTCAAAAATCTTGCTTACCTAGTCAATCATCTGTGGCATAAGCATTCTCAAGACGTTTTGGGCATAGTGTCTTGACCAATTCAGTTGGTTTGCTTCGTTATTGTGTGTTCTGTAATACGAACACACAATATAAACAGTCCAAATGATATCACATCAAATCCTTGAAACAGGAAGCAGCATTGCGGTATACCGCTAAATCAGAAGTGACGTCATAGCAGTCCGCAAGTTAGTGTTCTGAGTTTTCATTGTTACAGAATAAATGCTGTAACTGATCAGAAAAAGCTGATTGTATAGACCGTTAAGTCATAGATTACTTACAGATTGCTAAAATAACAGTCCAGACAGCCTAAACAGGTGACAGACCAATAATCAGATGACAGTTGTAAATGACCTTACAATCTTGTGTAACATGTTTAGGTTTATTTCTTCGCTAACTTTATTTATGTGCTTTTATTTTGTAATTGTGTGTGG
>JAUMTR010000004.1:16882067-16900800 GCA_032270685.1 Microctenopoma stevenorrisi | reverse complement strand
TGTTATTTCTATATTATTTATTGTTGGTGCTATTTATGGTTGTGGGTCTTCTAATTTTTCTATAACGAGAGCGGCTGCATTCATGGCAAACAATTTCCCTCTGGGATTAATAAAGTGTTTTGAATCTTGAATCTTTGAATCTTGAAGTATTGCTATTAGAAACTACTCACCATGGTTAACGTATAGAAATAAAATTTGCAACACCGCCTCCACCATCAGCACCCTCTACTTCTGTGGCTGGGGACTGAGAGGTGTGTGTAAAAACGATTTGTGCTTAAACCAATGTCTGTCGGTATATACAGTTTGTAAAGAAGGTTTTTTGCATAAACCGATTGTCTGTCTGTAAATATCAGAATCAGCTTTATTTGCCAAGTATGTTGCACATACAAGGAATTTGCTTCTGGTTGTTTCTAGCTTCTCTAGGACAGGACAGACAGAAAACAAATAAATGAAAAACAATAAATGAAAAACAAATTACAGACAAATTGTAACAAGACAGAAAGATAAGACAGTGTGTGTGTGTGTGTGTGTGTGTGTGTGTGTGTGTGTGTGTGTGTGTGTGCAGTGTGCTGAGTTGAGTGCAGTTTGTGTCCATAAAGCAAAGGCAATCAGTTGTTCATTACTGATATTGCCTGAGGGAAGAAACTGTTCATGTGTCTGGTAGTTTTAGCAAACGTAGCTCTGTAGCGTTTGCCAGATGGGAGAAGCTGGAAGAGGTTGTGTCTGGGTTGTGAGGGGTCTGTGCTGGTTTTCTCTGCCAGCTTTCTGACCTTTGAGATTTACAGGTCTTGGAGAGAGGGCAGAGGTGCACCAATGATCTTCGCTGCAGTTCTCACTTTGTGCTGCAGTCTGTGTTCTGTGCAGTGGCTGATCCAAACCAGACTGTGATGGAGGGTTCAAGGTTAGCTTTATTGTCACTTCAACCATATACAAAGTACACAGTGGAGCGAAATAACGTTCCTCCAGGTGCTACGTGCAACATACAATCTCAACATGAGATAATGGACAATGGACAGCAGACAAACAGGCAACATAAGGTGCACATAAAAAAGTGCAGTGTGCAACAGGGGCTGCATGCAGCACAGCGGTACATTCAGTATACATACACAACATGAATTGACAGACAACATAGGGTGTGTGTGCAAAAAAAGAAAACCAGAGCAAACAGTGACAAAAAACATGACATAACAAGAACATAATGTGACATCCAGTGTTGATGCTTTGAGGTAGTTCAGTTTGGTTTGAGTGATAATGTCTTGTTTGTGTGTATTTCAGACAGTTTTGTGTGTGTGGGTGTGAGTGAGTGTGTGTGTGATAGTGTGTGTTTGTTTGTGTGTATTTTAGACTGTTTTGTGTGTGTGTCTGTGTGTGTGTGTGTATTTGTGTGTATATATCAGTCTAGTTCAGACCCTTCTTGTTAAGGAGGCGGATGGCTTGTGGGAGAAAGCTGTCTCTCAGTCTGGATGTGTGTGCCCGAATGTTTCGGTACCATTTTCCAGACAGCAGGAGTGTGAAGTGTGTGTGAAAGGGGTGTGCCCGATCAGCCACAATGCTGATGGCTTTTCGGATGCAGCGTGTGGTGTAGATGTCTTCGATAGAGGGGAGAGAGACCCCGATGATCCCTGCTGTTCTCACGATTTGCTGTAGGGACTTGCGGTCAGATATGGCACAATTCCCAAACCAGACAGTGATGCAGCCGCTTAGGATGCTCTCAATGGTCCCCCTATAGAAGGTGGTCAGGATCGGCGGTGGAAGTTGGGCATTCCTCAGTCTTCTCAGGAAGAAGAGGCACTGTTGGGCTTTCTTACGTATGGACTTGGTGTGGAGGGACCAGGTGAGGTTCTTCTCAAGGTGGACACCTAGGAACTTTGCGCTTTCGACGATCTCCACAGAGGAGCCGTTGATGCTCAGCAGGGGGTGGTCGATTCTTGTCCTCCTAAAGTCAACAACCATCACCTTTGTCTTGTCGACATTCAGAGACAGGTTGTTGTCTTTACACCAGTCTGACAGCCTCTGCACTTCCGTTTATGTATCATATTATTGATGCTGCCTGACTTGGGATTTATAAGGCCTAACCTACATAGATTATCTGTCAAATGTGTACAAGGGAAATGTATACTATACATCTTATGTTCACTCATAAAAAAAAAATAATAATAAAGAAAAATAAATACACTGATTGCTTAGGTGAGTATGTTTGGTGTGACAATGCTATGTTAAGACCAGGGTTTTCAAGTTTCATGCATTGACCATCACTCACTAAAATATGTTTTTTATGTATGTGTTGACAGCAGGGACGAGATTCCGGGATAGAAAACGCAATCTGCAGCTTTGTAGATATTCTGTTATTCCCCGTAACAGGGGGGTTTAGTGTGCATATGCTGTGGTGCCCTAATAAGAAGTGGTTATAGGCTGTATACCTGCGTATAGCCAGGACTACACTACTGGGTGTGTGTCTTTTTTGGAGAACTTGGAGGGTCTGATATACATATGCAGTAAACCTTACCCATGCCACCCCTCTTCACTTAAAAGTAAACGTTTTATACCACAATGCCAAACTAAATATCTACGTATCCAGTAAGATACCAATCAATGTTGCCAAAGTATTATTTCGTTATGTGTTCGTACTTTCAGTACAAACACATACTGAGGCCAATTGCAGAAATGCGCATTGAGAGAAGAGACCCAATTAGTGGGAACACCATCTTTCATTGATCGAATATTTATAAATGAGATTCTGAAAACATATATTATTTGTTTAGAAGAAGGCCCATTGTGTTTTTGTTTTTACATTAATTACGTTCACCAGACTGTATAGCCTATCCGTAGTCGAATATTACACTTTCACTCTATGTGGGCGTGGCAGAGTCGGAGTCGGACACTACAATAAAGAGGCAGCGGCAGCCAAGACCAGAGGCAACAGGCACGTCTCAGCAGCTGCAATTCCACCGCTGTGCCTACAAAGTCCGACCTCTATTCTGAGCTGACAACGGAGGAAGGCAGGGGCAGCGGAAAACATGCTGCGACCTCAGTCGTGACAATAATTAAGCTATACATACGACTGATATAGGTTTAAACACACTGAAACTCCAACTGGACGTCTAGGCTGACAGATTGTTCAATATATTTTACTGGTAAGTGTTTATTGTTTTTATTGTAATGCGTTTATTCTCATATTGGAAATCAACTAAAATTCGTACAACATCATGTTAAGTAAGAAATGCTTTAGATCTTAAAAGATTTAGGATAAACTTATAGACATTGTCGTTACGTTACATCGCTTCAACGGGAAAGCTGAAAGTGCAGACAGGCCATTTTACATGTTGATATAAAAGGTATAAAAGTAAAACAATGCGATCTTTGACTCAACAACCCTAAGGTTCCATTACAACTTTATAAAACATTGAGCGGTATCAATCAATGAAGAGTTGATTCAGTCAATAAACATATTATGTTTTTTAGTAGAAAAATATTTAAAAAACAGCTGTAAACATTTACATAAAAGTAAGATGTTTAATAGATCAGTCAGAAATTATGTTGACACAAAAGTTTGTGGTCTTAAATTAGCACAGAGTAATTGTAATAATTGAAGCCAATGTAGTGTACGTTGTTACACTGCCCACTCCACTTTTTAGTTATTTCATGCTGACACAATTTGAGAGCTTTTAAAAAGATTTAGAAATTCAAAAAAGAAAAAAAAAGTTAACCCATGTCATATGTTTTTTTCCTCAAACATTTTTACTATTTGGGAACTACTATTATTTCTAGCATATGTTTTATTGTTGTTGAAAGTTATTTAAAAAACATTATCAATGAATAAAAGTAAAAAAAAAAACAGTTTTTCACTGATCAAAATATATTGCAGGGACCAAAGATAAATAGCTGCCTGAAGTGCTTCCTGAACAGTGGGTTAAATGTAAGGTGAGTCTCCCACCTTTGCTAATCAACTTCTAAGTGAAAGTTAATTTTTTCCCTCCTTTTATGATTAGAAAGGAGGGACGCTGTTTTCTGGGTTGTACTGTTCTACATCACAACCACTTTATTAGAATTTATTGGATAAGTGTCCTGACCTTTCCTTTCACTTAAGCCCAAGGTATTTGTCTTTTACAGGTTTCTATTTTTAGATTGACATTTATTAAAACATAAATATGTATTAAACTGTAAACATTTTAAGTCTGCTTCAATTTTGGTCTATTCAAATCCTTGTTAGTATTATTATTTTTCTCTCATAATAAAAATCTCTTTGTCATTATTACAAAAACTTTAAAACTCAATGGCTGCACAATTCTATAAATTTGATATATTCTATACATTTTGTGCCCCACAAATCATATATGACATCTTTTATTTGTGGATTTAAATAGCATAAATGAGTAATGATGAATCACGAAGTAAGAAAATTCTTAGCTCATTCTCATTAAATTGTAGTAGTAAAATTAGTCCCAACTCGAAAGACATGGGATCGATTGCCTTTCTGTGTGGACTTTGCATGTTCTCCCCATGGGTTTCGCCCAGGTACTCCCACCGCCCAATGACATGCATGTTTGGTTAATTGATTACACTAAAATGTGAATGTTACCTGTAATATTACCTTATACACAGTTGAATAGTGTAATCTGTGTCATATACATTTATAACAATATAGAACGTATATGTGCACAATTGTATTGTTTATGAATATCATCACAAAATAAAGTTTCCTGAATGTGTGACAGATGCAATGGAAGAGACAAGTTAAGTTAAAAAAAATTATGAAAAATGAAACAGGTATCTTTTATGTATTTTATGGAATAAAAAAGTTGTGGTTGCAGTAAAATAATACAAATTGTTTAAAATGGAAATATGTAAAGTAATAAAGTAAATAAATCTAAAGTAGAAGATGTTTTCTTAAGTAAAATGCCCTTCAAACCTTGAATTTTCATCTAAAGCACAGTAATTAAAGTAACTAAATGAAAGGTAGAAAATATTTTCTTTAAAAAAGGCCCCCCGAATCTTGAATTCGCACCTAAATTTAACATCTGAGTAAGTTTGTGGGTGAAAAAGAATCTGCTGCATGAGATGTTGAGGAGTGGCCCATACTCACTATGAGAGCAAAGACTTGAAACTGCTGTGGCTCCTGTTCATCAGTCTGCCTCTGTACAAAGATACATTATTGTCTATTGTTATTCTTGCTTATCAAACCTGATTTAACAGCTCACAGGTATGTCTCTACCTGAATGCTGTCTTTAAGTTTCTCTTCCCTCAACAGCCGAGGGCATATTTCTTGGAACAGGAAACAAGCACACACACACACACTTTTTCTCTTGTCTGGTCTAATTATATGAATACATTTTCCAAGTCAGAGTAGTAGTATTAAGTGATTTTTTAACATTTTGGCTTCTGACCTAAATGCAGGAAGTTGGAATACATACCTTTAGATTAATTAGCTTGCAATCGGGCTTTTTTAACCATAGAATGACTTTTCCCAAACCTCACTGTATTGGCATGTGCATATTTACTTTTGTATAGTGTGATTCTAGTAGCTAAATGTTTCCACGTGCTCTGTGTGCTTTTTGTGGTGCAAAGGTACATGCTGGGCTTGTGGTTGGACCACAGACTCCGCATGCGCCTCTTGAAGTTCAAAACGAATCTGGCATGGTTCCTAGTTAACAGCTGACTTACTGATTACGTTGAAAAATAAATTTTGTTACACTCTCTTTTACAACATATTCATAATGCTCTCTTGCACCTTCATTCTGAATATTTGGACAATGATTCATGGGTTTTTGATTAGTTGTAGAATTTAAATGGAGTAAAACTGTAAACATAAAACAGTTAGCTATATATTTAATTTGAAAAAAGCACAGAACACACTGGACTGTGTGCGATAGAAAAAACATGCTGCAGTGCATTAAGCTGTTACCACTGCTTTCAAATGATAAGTGACTAAGTACAAGTCAAATCCCGCTGCAGCCTGTTAAACCAGATATGTTCATCAGGAACAGCAGGAACAAACTTTGTTTTTTATGTGTACTTGTAATGCTGCAATTTAATGAGACTGTGGTTTACTTGTGTAGTAGACATTCATTTAAATACATAATAATAATAACAATTATTATTATTATTAAACATGTTATCATAAATTGTGATAATCTGGAGTGACATGGAATTTACAAGAAATTTACATTTGTTTGTATTACAAATTACAATTACAATTAGTTTGACTTGATACAACTTTCATAATTTAATCTACTAATGGTTCTGTCTTTACCAGAAAGTCTGTTGGATTACATCTCAAAGCTATGGGCAGCAAGACTCTACCAGCACCTGTCCCTTTTCACCCATCCATCCCTCTGGCCAACTACTCCCTCCTACAGAGCTCCACAGGCCTACAGCTGCCAGCAGATAATTTTCACAGCATTTACAGCTTCAGTGCCATTCATGCTATCCACCTCCACCAGTGGACTCTTGGTTACCCGCCTTTGGCTGTGCCACGCTACACCATCTCCAAACTGCCTGCTCACATGTCCATTGCCTCCATACCCATATTACCTCAACTTCTGCCACCACAGCAGAGCTGCAAGAACAAGCCCCGCTTTGATTTTGCTAACTTGGCAGCTGCAGCCACCCAGGATGATCAACTGAAGGCAGAGGACCTAAGCATGATAGGTGCTGCTGAAGCAACACAAGCTTCATCTCACCACTTAACCTCAGCTGGCCTGGGATGCCTCCTGGATATGACCAAACTCTCCTCACCAGAGCGCAAGTCCAGCCGAGGCAGACAGCCCTCCAAGATTAAGAAAGAGTTTGTCTGCAAGTTCTGTGGGCGCCATTTTACCAAATCCTACAACCTTTTGATCCATGAGAGGACACACACTGACGAGAGGCCTTATACCTGTGATATCTGCCACAAGGCCTTCAGAAGACAGGATCATTTAAGGGACCACAGGTAAGAGCCAGACTTTATCAAAGCCTTTCAAATCATAAACAAATTAATTTGGTTATTTTCTCTATTAATAATTAGTGATGTTCAAAAACAGTAAATCTAATAACCACATTTCCTTCTGACAACAATGTGTGTAGTATTAGATCAAGGCTGAACCTTACTTGTCAGCTCTCTTTTTTAGCTTTGATATTATAATCAATATGTATAAATAACTTTCCATTCAAATTAAATGTACATTTTAACTGCATTTCCAGAAACACGTCAGATATGTTGTAGACAACAGTAAATTACTGTTGAAGTGCCTCCTGTAATGAAAATTGAATTGTAATACTGTGACCTGATTCTACCATAATAATGTATTTGTCTAGCAGCATACAGACTAAAAAAATAAACACTCATCTATTCACATTCCAGGAATGTTATAAATTTATTTAAATAATCAGTGTACTCAGATTTTTTGGATATGAGACCATTGGTAGCATGTTAATGTCTGTAAAGACTTAAATGTATTGAGTCAGAAGGAATTTGAGAGCAGTAGTTGAATTATATGAAAGTTTGGCAGTTCAGTCTCAGCAGGGTGGTGGAGGCTCTAGAGTTGTGAATGTATCTAGATATGCTTAGTTGCTCTCCTAACAATACCTAACAATGTAGTTTTTCATAATGACATTTATGAAATCAAGAAATTTTCCCTTGCCATCATTTTTTTTATTTTTTAACTTTTGCCAAACAAATCTGTGTTACACATTCATATTCATGAGCAACAGATTCAATACTGTTTAAAATAAATTGCTTTCTAAATTATGTTATTAAATGTGTGTACAAGTGTGTGTAAATAAAGGGTACTGTAAACTGTGGTAGAATAATTTCAGGCAAAAACTTTGTATTGATTGTAAATGTATTGATATTGTGAACTTCTACCACCTCTGTATTAGAATAGGTAAATGTGTGTACTTAAGTCAGTGAATAAATGCCAATTCAGCTAAATTAATTTTAGAAGTTAGACCCAAGATAATGTGTTTTGTTGTTTTGTTTAAAGGACGTCGAAAGGCCATGAAGCATGGCACAGAACCATTTTAATAAGAACTGGCACTTTTTGTGTAAAAATTTAATGTTGAACATGAGATATTTTGCAGATAAACCCCAGACAAGAAAACATATTGCAACATGCTCATGAACAAGGATATGTTATAGATGAAACTCCCAGGGCATAGACACTGGTAGTGGTAAAAGAAAATTTGCCAGGATAGAAGAATGAAATCAGTTGACAAATGCCGAGAGTGTCCCTCAGGATAAGGTGATAGGATGGAGGAGGGTTGCACAAGCGTAGGTCGAACATGCAGAATGGCAGAAACAGTGACTTTTAAAGATTGCACTTAATGAGCTGATTGGTTTGTGAAAGCAGGAAGAAAGGTTATTGGATGGAGAAAAATGAATAAGGGGAAAGCATGGGATCGTGAAAATGACGGAATATATTTAGTAAGCAATCCCTTCAGAGAGTGGGTGTAAAGATCTGCCTTATTAAATGTTCGCCAAAGCTTCATTCACTACAAAAGATAATGTTCTGAAATCTGACATGATTTCCCCTTAATACTGCACTAACAGTCTGTTTTTTTATTCCCCCTGCAGGTATATTCATTCCAAAGAAAAGCCATTTAAATGTCAGGAGTGTGGGAAGGGCTTCTGTCAGTCCAGGACTCTGGCAGTCCACAAAACATTGCACATGCAGGTCAAGGAACTTAAGCCAGCCAAGATCAAGTGATTCACTTTGCAAGTAGGCAAGGGATGAGGACATGACAAAAGTAAGCAACAGTCATAGAGCAACCAAAGATTTGGCAGAGTCCTCTCTTCCTATGTGATTGAATAAATATTAAAATACATTTTGCCAGTCAATTTCTAAAGAGGAAATACAGAAATCTTGGTGGAGATATGCATACTTAGTTGTCAAAATCTGACTTCCATACAGTGGAAATGTGGAACATAAGACCATGAGAAAAAAATCTGAGAAAAGTTAGCTTAAAACATATGCATACGAAAATGGCATTAACAAAATGAAGCCATATTAGCTACACATTATTTTCTTCCTTTCGAATATCACATTCCAATGTTATTTTTGTACAAATTATGTATTGTATGAAAATCTATTTTTGCACTCTAACCTGATAATTGACAATTTACATATATCACTGGATTACCTAAACCTATTTAAAAAATAATAATTTTTAAATAAAATATTTTACTGTAAATGGTTGGTAATGTGTTGTGTGAGTGTTGTATGTAATCAGCAATGTTTATCATTTGTTATGTGAATAAGATGGCAGTAAACCAACTTTTTCACTATAAATATTGAAATATTTCAGTTGTAAAACAAAAACGGTAGCCACTTAGACATACCTACTTTATATACAGTACTTATACACATAAACCTCAGAAATAATTCCACCTGGTGGTTTTAATGGTGTATTGTACAAGCGAGATAAACAATATTACTGTACTGCAGCTACTCAGACTGCAGTTCTAACACAGACTAATACATCACAATCTTTGCCAGTCTTATATTTTTCCCATTATTACCCCTGTCTTTCACAACACTAAAACCACTAGCA
Source organism: Microctenopoma stevenorrisi (assembly GCA_032270685.1). Classification (NCBI taxonomy): domain Eukaryota; kingdom Metazoa; phylum Chordata; class Actinopteri; order Anabantiformes; family Anabantidae; genus Microctenopoma; species Microctenopoma stevenorrisi. Next base: position 16,891,272 of record JAUMTR010000004.1, on the reverse strand, counting down.
TTTGAATTATTTCTACAGCTATATACAAATGATTTATTAAAAAGGTAAGTGGTCAGTGGGCCGGTCCATAATGACTGGCCCTTGGGCCACCTATTGAATAGGTCTGATCTAAGTTATTTAAGTTATAGTGTGCTTGCATGCTGACATGAAAGTGGAAATTATAACATATGTACACATCGATATTTTCTTATTGTTGGGATATTTTGGCTGATCCTGACAGAGTAAAGAGAATGTCCTGTACAATATGATAGTATAGGTTGTGCCAGTGCCTTAACACGTCCAGAAGGGTCTACTGTATTACTGTTACTGTTCTATGTCAAACGATATATTTAGCCATCTAACAGCTGTTTTAAAGTTAAAATTGTAATATAGTAATATGGCAATATGTAATTAGGCACTGGTGGGTTAGGCATTGTTGTGATGGATAAAGTTAGGATTTAGTGTCCTTACAACTGTAGTAGGATCACAATGTGTGTGGGTGTGTTTATGTGTGTTGGAATGTTTAGTGTGTCAAGTAGGAAAAAGGCTGCTGGTGCATGGGAGAGCTGAACGGATGGTCGGCCTGTTGCTCACCGTTGCTCTTTAGTCAGGAACTCATCTGTCATCAACTCCCTGTACAGCCAGGGACACACATGCAGAAGTGGAGAGATTCAAATGGCAGGGCATGGTATACGCAACATAAGGCTTGGCAAGTTTGTGACAGAGGGACACCACCTCTGTTCTACAGCCTCCGAAACAGCTGGCAACATGATAGACCTACACTTCACTTAAGAGAGAATAGAGACAGTGGGGAACTAAAACAGTCAGTTTACACACACTTGATGAGTAGTCACAACATGTCATGGCTAAGCACACCATATATTAGATTTTATGTGTTTGATGCTACACAATATATACTATCCTTTTATTTCATGAGTAATGATCTGCACTGTAAATACCTAGATCACTGGTTGCATAGGGCAGTGTTTCTTGTGGTTGTTAAACCAAAAATGTTTCGTAGACTCTTGACTTTAGACACTCATTGACTGCAAAGAATTTTTATCTATTCCACTATCAAATATTATGCTTCTATTGACAATCAGGTGCACTAAAATAAACATTACACTTTGACAGCCTTTATTGTAAATAGCATCTCTAAAGATGTAAGGCATTAAGAACTCAAGTTAGTAATCACTTTTAACAACATCAGTAATATAAGGCACAATATATTACTGGTGATCCAGCCCTTTTAGGCCTGTTGTTGCTCTCTTTTGAAAATGAATGCTTCTTGCTACAGCAATCATTACAGGCAGAAGCATAAATAGACAGACAGAATCTCTGGCTGCAACGTCATAATGGAAGCTGCAGAAGCGACCTTAAGACATAGTAATTTTCTTTAATAAATTATCAGAATTGTCAAATTTCATCCACAAACATTTACATCTCCAAATCACTCGTGTAAATCTTCTGGAGATAAACCTGAAAATATTTTTCAAAAATCCAAACATCTATGTCATACGATGACAACAAAAACAGTTTTAAATTTATCTTGGCCTGATTACTCAATTCTGCAATTCAGCTTTATTTATATAGTGGCAATTCACAACATAAGTCGTCTCAAGGCACTTTACAGTGTAAGGTTCAGGACTTTACTCAATATAAAAATATATACAGAAAAATTTTGAAAACCCAACAGTCATTGCAGTGGAGAGAAAAAACTTCCTTTAACCGAAGAAACTTCCATCAGAACCAGGCTCAGGATGGGTGGTCATCTGCCTCAACCGGTTGAGGTGAGTGGATAGAGGAGAGAAATGAAGAGCAGGCAACAGAGATCATAATAACAACAAGGAGCAGCAGATAAAGTACTGGGCAGGATGGCTGGGCCAGTGGCCACAGCTCCAAGGTTGAGAATACCTGATGAGAGATACATAGAGAGAGAGGATGCATATTGATCATAGTTTTTTATTAGCCAATTAGCATCAGAAAGGTGGCTTTCTTATGCAAATTAAATTACCATTTTGGGCTCCTGCACACGTGGAACCGCTAGGCTACAGCCTAGATCAGCCTTGTTATGTCAACTGTAAGCTCTGTAGCTACCGGTAGCTCAATGGGAGCTACCGGTAGCTCAATGGGTTAAGCAGCAATGCAAGCTGTAAGTTTGTAAAAGATTCCTAATGTGACTGTTGAAATTGTCTTTATTAAATTAAAGGAATAAAGAGGGAGTCACTCGGTCTCAACGGGCTGTCTTCAGCTGTCTGTTTCCACAGTCAGGAACTTATTGAGGAAATGGAAGAACCACAGGCACAGTTCAGGTTAAGGCTAAAAGTGGCAGACCAAGAAAAATCTCAGATAAACAGAAGCGAAGACTGGAGAGAACAGTCAGAGTCAACCCAAAGAAAAAGCACCAAAGACCTACATCATCATTTTGCTGCAGACTGCAACTATTCGGCAGAAAGCCTTTTCTTTGCCCACAGCACTTGAGGTGCCGCTTGAGGTATGCTAAAGCACATTTGGACAAGCCAGCTTCATTTTGTAATAAAGTGCCGTGGACTGATGAAACTAAAATTGAGTTTTTTGGGCAAAACAAGGGAGGAAAAGGAACACAGCATTCCAAGAAAAATACCTGCTACCTACAGTAAAATATGGTGGTAGTTCCATCACGCTGTGGGGCTGTGTGGCCAGTACAGGGACTGGGAATCTTGTCAAAGTTGAGGGACGCATGGATTCCACTCAATATCAGAGTCTGGAGACCAATGTATCCAGAATCTGCCAGTATCCAGTGACAAAGCCTAAGCTGCGCCAGGACTGGATCTTTCAACAAGACAACAACCCTAAACACTGCTCAAAACCTACTAAGGCATTCATGCAGAGGAACAAGTACAATGTTCTGGAATGCCCATCTCAGTCCCCAGACCTGAATATCACTGAAAATCTATGAAGGAATGGTCTAAAATACCTTCAACCAGAACCCAGACTCTCACTGTAAGCTATAGGAAGCATTCAGAGGCTGTCATTTCTGCAAAAGGAGGAGGGGCGGCCTGGTTGCAGAGTGGTTAAGGCAGAGGGCTGGGAAGCAGGAGCCCCGGGTTCGTATACTAGGTGTGTCCCTGAGCGAGACACACAGCGCTAGCTTCCCAAGCGCCGCCTGTGGCTGCTCACTGCTCCCCCCGAGGGGGGGATGGGTTAAATGCAGAAGAACACATTTCACTGCAGATTTTACACTGTTTAATAATGTATGTGACAAATAAAATTTGGATTTGCTCTAGTAAATACTGAGTTGATTTCCTAAACTTATGTGCGTGAGGGAGGACGTGTACAGGTGAAGCAAATAAAGCAAATTCTGATTCTGAAACGTGAAAGTTAAAGCCAACACACTGAGAAGAAAACAAAAAAAGGAAGGCGGGGCAGATTGGGGCAAATTGTGACAGGTTAGGGTTAGAAAAACATTGTGTTTTGTTGTCATTATAAATGCAGATGTGTTTGGGAAGACACTATGAATTGAAAATTTCATTTCATCAAATATCGTCTATATATTTTGGCGGATATGTAATCTCTCTCTATAAAAACGTAATCTGGATTGCAGTTTGGCTGTATAGAAACATAATTTTTATAAGACTGCAAAAGGAATTACTGTGACTGAAACTATCATATACTGATATGATAGTAAATACCTAATTTTTGGAGTGGATGCTTACTTTAGAAGATCTTTAAACACTGAGTATGATTTCCTGACACTGGTTTTACCTCTGTGTCCTGTGATGGTAGGGGAAATGTCCTTCACTGCTACTGTCCCAACTGAATGATTTAGTAAGGGTTGGCAAAGGGCATGAAGCAGGTAAGGTGGTCCGTTACACAGTAGATGTTGCACTGTGTCACTGACACTTTTATGGCTTCCCACTGGCAGGGTGACTTGGAGGGTGGCAGGATGAACACACACACAGACGCACGCACGCGCACACACACACACACACACATACACACAGTAATGAACAAAAACAACTCAAGGCTTCCTGAACTTTCAGAGAAAAAGCAAGTAAAAGCCCCCCTTCCACCCTAATCCAACTCCTGGCCAGGAAGATGAAAACTGTTTATCTGCTTTCCTCTTTACCTTACATGTGTATAAAGGATCATCCTGATAACTGGGGACCATGTATATAATACAACATGTATATAATACAACAATATTGCAAAACACATGGGACCTCAATTGCTGGCGTCATGACAACACGAAGCATTGTTTGTTTGTAGATTACTTAATTTGACTGACTATACCTGCAATAATAATCTAAAAATTACAATATTTGTATCTAGATGCAGAAAAAGCATTTGATAGTTACCTGGATTTCTTTTGCAGCTCTACAGCAATTTGGTTTTGGAGACTTCATACACTGGTTAAAAATATTATATAATTCTAGAACAGCATGTGTCAGGTGGTAGGTAGCTCAATAGGTTAAGCGCCAGACTGGGATACAGAAGGTTGCAGGTTCAAACCCCGTCTGACTCATAATTCATCCCCTGCAGCCAGCTGATAGTTCCCTGTAAATCACGTTGCAAAAGCGTCTGCAAAGTACAGTAAAATAAAGGACATATGACCAAATATCGAGATAGGCACCAGGCCACTTTACTGCAATCTGATACATAAAATATGTATGTATTAATGTTTCACCTAAGATGACAGATTTAAGTAAATTACACCATTTCCCACTTTTGAAGAAGGTAATGAATGCAATGATCCCGAGCAAACCATTACCTGACTGGTTTAATTCTCTGGACTCCTCCATCTCCAAATTTCTTTGAACAGATGCAGATGTATTAGCTTAAAAAAGCTGCAGGACCAAGAACAAATTAGGGCTAACAACACATGCCACAGTGGTTAAAACATACCCTCTTAGATTGCCACCATAGATTGTCAAGTACTACAGTGATTCCCAAACCCAGGTCCAGGTAATCATCAGTGGGTGGGGTAGGTAAGTGGAAAACAAGCTGAGCAGGGAGGCCCGAGGATGGGGTTTGGGAATCTCTGCTGTAAGAAATATATTTTTCCTCAATAATGCCTTTTGTACATCGTCATATTATCTTTTGGGAGACACCTATGTCATTTCTTGTCAATAAAAGTGAATAAAAGTAACTCAAAATTTGCCAGGGGTATGATTAATTATGGGCTTGACTGAATGTTTGTCAAGGGGATCCTTGTGTGTGTAAGCTTTTAACACAAAAGCTTTGCAAGGCAATGGCATTTCCCATTGTAACAAATTAGTTAAAAGTGAACTTGTTGTCAACATGTTGAGTCATACAGTAACTGTAATGTTGACTGCATTTCATTGTTTCATGTGAAGCATTGTATTAAGACAACATATGAAGCTAAAACAAAATACAACCACTATTTTGAGGCTCATTTGGCACACTGGAATACTAAAACTAACAGAGAAAGTGGCAATGCTACTAGATAATCTTGGTATCAGTGGTGCTGTAAGAACAGTCAAAAGAGAACTTATTAAATACTCTGTGCTCTAGTGCTTATTTGCTGACTCTGTTTTCCTGCTGCGCAGATCAAAGCTTACATTCCCGTTCAGGCTTATTATGTGCTGCAAAGAAATCAGCCAAAGCAGCCCGATATGGCCCTTTTCTTCACAGCCTGAACATTTACTGGGATCCTTAGCTGGAATGAGAGATTCATGCATCTTATAGGTTGTAGTGATTCAAGAGATTCAAGATTCTTTATTTGCCACAAGCTTCTATGGAGATGATATGTTCTAGTGGATGTAAACTTCCTGTAGATTGAGAGACATTACTGTTAGGTATGAGAAAGGATTACGCAGAGTTCAGTAAGAGGAGATAGGCCTTTCCACATGCTAGTGTTTTCTCTAAAAACCTCTGAGACACTTGAGATAAGTTTTCACCCTGCATATCATCACAATGTCTTCCTTGTGCTTTCCCCTCATCAGCTCAGCAAGCACTGCAACAGGGAACTCCACGACCTAAGGAGATGGTGGGTGGTGGACAGTGGAAGCACAGTAATGTGCAGGAAAAGCATCCCCAGAATCCTTTGGCTGCTGCCAAAGTTAACATACATCAAGGGATTTGGTATCATAGTTTCCAATATTTGGCTCCACAAACACGATAGCCACTACAAAAACATAAGCCAAGGAGTTTCCTGCTGGCTATTCAAATAGAACATGTTTAATTATGAACATTTGGGAAATAAAACTGCTATGGCTGGGGTACTTTGCACCATGCTCCCTCCCATGCTTGAAAGCATAGCTCAAAGCCCTCCACTAACATCTAAATTCCATGTGATTTCACCATTGTCCTCTTACTTCATAGAGCTTTGCTTTCTGATTTCAACTTAATTTATGTATCAAAGATGATACGGAAACTGTAGTCATTGTGTACAACTATGAAATAAAATTGCCTGCCATTAAAAAAAATTAGGAGGCAATGCATGGCATTGCAAAGCCTTCATCATTAGACTGGAGGCACCCATTGTTCTCCACCTCTAAACTGACTTCTTTAATTCTCTGTTTAAATGTTATTTAACAAGAACGGCAATGAGAACACACACAAAATATATATCAAATTGACCGACTCGGTCCCAGCATGTGTGCTATTACTTTTAGTGAAAAAATATCCAGTACTTTTTAAATAATTTATATTTTTTAATATTGAGTGTTTTCATCAACCTTACTCTATTCATCCTCATGGTGTGTCGTCACACGTGATTCAAACTATAAACAGGTCCAGACACCTTCAGCTCTTTTCCTGTAAAACAGCTTCTTCTTATCTTTTATACTTTTCGAATTAAAGCAGTTTAAGTTTTATGTAACTGATTAAAGTCTAAAAATTTCTCCATTCATTTTAATAGACGGAATTTTGACACCAGTGAGTTTGAACAGCGTGGCCAGGAGTCGACACCTTGGTGTCCAAGCTCCCTTTTAAATCCTGTTTATTTAAAGAAAGAATTTTTCCACAAAACCAGAGAGCAGCTATATTTCTACATCGCTGCTAAACGCTAATATTTTGCTATTTCATGACAAAATTACATATATAGAGAGAGACACTTTTCCTGGTTCTGTCAGTATGACTCTCTGAGTGATAGGATTTATAGTTTTTAAATGGCAAGGACCAAATGCCATGAAGGATTTAGTGTAAAAAGTAACGTTAAGTAAAGTAAAAACAGTAGTTAGGAGCAGATCTGTGTCTGTGCTGTGGTTCAAACCCCGTCTGACTCCTAATTCATCCCCTACCAGGTGTGTCTCTGAGCCAGACACCCAGCGCTAGCTCCTTGTAAGTCGCTTTGGATAAAAGCGTCTGCCAAGCAAAGTAAAGTAAAGTAAGGTAAAGTAAACCCGAAGTGCCCCCGGTGTGTCAGGTGAGCTGCATAGCAGCACTGCCATCAGTGTATATACTGGACTGGTCTACACACACAACCACTGTGTAAAAAAAGGCCCACAGTCGTCTATTTTTTTGAGGAGGATCAGGTCTTTTAATGCCTGCAGCATAATGCTGCAGATGTTTTATAAGTCTGCTGTGTCCAGTGTGATCCTCTTTGCTGTGGTTTGCTGGGGCAGCAGCCTGAAGGTAGCTGACACTAACAGACTAGACAAATTAATAAGGAAGGCTGGCCCTGTTCTTGGTGTGGAGCTGGATCCTCTAGATGTTGTAGCTGAGAGGCTTTCAAAACTCCTATCAATCATGGACAATTCCTTCCACCCCCTACACGGTGTCCTGGCTGGACACTGAACGCAGCAGGAAAGCGCCACCAAACTCTTCAATTCCTCCCCTGCTGCCCCCTGTGAGGGGAGAACAACAACTTTAAGAATTAATATTATCATGTTTTGTTTTTGTTCTTATATTATTGTTGTTTTGTATTTATGTTTGTATGTATGTATGTATGTATGTATATATTTTAATCTTTTCTGAAATGAGTGGCTGTAAGTAGGCAAAACAAAATGGCAGAATCTGGGGACTCCCTGGGGGCAGGTCTCTAAGGGGGGCTCAGCACTGGGGCTGTGGTCCTCTTGGATTGTTTTTCTCTGGCGGCTCCATGCAACGCTACTGGTAGAGCCTGTGGTGGTGGACGTAGCCTGCCGGCCGTGCTCCTTCGGGCTGGGTCTGGGGGGGCGTGGGCCCTGTGTTGAGGGTCGTCGGGGTTGTGGGTGACCGGGTATGCACTTGGGCCCAGCCCTGGTGTAGGAGATCTCGGTGCACCAGTGAAACCCGGGTTCCAGTGGAACCTGGGTAAATACACTTTTAAAAGACAGATCAGATGATGGGTTTCATTTAATCTCTCACCCTAGTCAATTATGTTTAGTTTTTCACAACTCAGGTGGTACCTGCTTAAGAGTAAGGGGAGCCAACAGAGGTACATATGGTAGTGTGCGTGTGTGTACAGCGTTCATTTTTGTGTTTCCATGTTGGGCGAGTGTGTGAGCATTTGTATATGTGTACATGAGGGTGGAAACATATGCTTGTTTATATGTGTGCCTGCTAAACTATGTCTTTGTGTCAGGTCGGGTCTTGGACTCCACCTCAAAACATCTCAACCTCCCTCAGAGGAGGGAGCCCTATTTCCTCCTGCCACACTCCCTGCCAGTGGATGATCCCCTAAACAACTTGTGTGTTGGCGGTTCTCGATGTCCTGGGCTGCATACTCAGGTGAGTACTGGCTTGCTCCAGTCGAATGTTTGACAGTCCAGGACCTGGTCCACCCTGGTGCGTCCGACCAATGCCATGGCCAATGGACTCCCAGGGCTTCGGCACAGTGGCTGCCGGTTGACCGTCTGGGGCTCTCCCCCGCTCTGTTCTGAGTAGGGGCTGCAAATATCCCTGCATGGGTCTTCCTGGAAATCCGGTGTCTTGGGGGGTTGCTGGAGGTCTGGGGCAGTGTCTCCTTTATCTTTACTTCGGGTCCTGTGGAGCAGGGCTTCAGTTCCCCACACACACTATTACACTATTAGACATTTACATTGAGGAAACCTATGAATACAAGTGCGCTCACACACACAGGTGTGCACTCAGAGGTATAATCAGATACTCACTAACACTGTCTCGATCTGCTGCTGCCTCTAAACTTATTAGGTGCCTGGCATGTAAGGCAGGCACCTACTATTCTCCACCTCTAAACTAGTCTCTTTATATCTTATTCTTCTGTCAACCGGAATGCGGCCCGAACGGGAGAGAGATACCACACAAACTATACATCAAATCGACCGGCTCGGTCCCAGGA
>JAUMTR010000004.1:16866567-16877768 GCA_032270685.1 Microctenopoma stevenorrisi | reverse complement strand
CTCTCCTCTGTTCTGTTTTGATAAAATAAACCTCTATTTAATCTAATCGCCAAGAGTCTCTGATGATTTCCACTACACCAGTTTGTGGAATGGTGTTGGAACAACCCTAAGCTGTCCCTCATCCTGAAGGCTGAGTTGCGAGCTCTCCCGTCCTAAATTCTCCAATAAAAGGTCCTAAACCTTACTATGTAAAGTGCATTAGGATTACATTTAGGACGGATCACTGGTTATGGGTCAGTTGGGTAAATTCTCTGTCTCCACAAAGCTACATGTCGTGGTTTCCTTTGACAAGACCCTGTAGTAGCGCAGACACAGGTATAGCAGCTGTCCATATCAGTAATTTCCCCAAGGGGATAATTAAAGTATTCTTATTTATTGTTATTATTAGTTAGATGCTATACAAATAAAGATAAATTAAATTGAATACTGCTGTCAGAGGTTTGATAATTTCTCTTATTTACAGTTAAGATTTAAATAAATGACTAAAGTTGTTGACAAACGTAATAGGACTTAGTTAAAGACCTACCTACATATTTACTCTCATCTGTTTGAACTGTTACCTGTACTGTGAGGCCGACAGTACAGGTCACTTAAAACCAGGACAAACAGATTGAGGGATAGCTTCTCTCCCAGAGCTATCACTGCAATAATACACAAGATCAGACCACTCAAACTGATCAACAGTGATAATGTGCAATAATATGTGATATTCATATAATGCAAATTATGCAAATATTCTGCTACTACACAACGGAAACAATGTGCAATAATATGTAATTCACTCAATTTGTAAAAATCTGTTACTATATTATTTGTGGGCGGCTGTGGCTCAGGAGGTAGAGCAGTCGCCTTCCAATCAGAAGATTGTCCCTGAGCCAGACACCCAGCGCTAGCTCCTTGTAAGTCGCTTTGGATAAAAAGTGTCTGCCAAGAAAAGTAAAGTAAAGTTTGGTGGTTCGATTCCCTGCCTCCTTTAGTCATATTTCGAAGTGTCCTTGGGCAAGACACTGAACCCCAAGTTGCCCTCGGTGTGTCAGGTCAGCTGCATAGCAGCTCTGCCACTGTTGTGTGTGTGTCTGTGTGTGAGAGAGTGTGTGTGAGTGAAAATGGGTGAATGAGAAGCAGTGTAAAGTGCTTTGAGTACCAGTCTAGGTAGAAAAGCGCCTTATAAGACCATTTATAGACTGTCCAGAACCCAGGACAGAGGGCAGTCTTCTTCATTAATCTCAGTGCATGTGTGAACTGTTCTGTGTGGTTGTCATAATACTCACAGTGTGTGTAAGAAGGAGTTAAGGCAGGTGCACATTAGCAGTGGCAGCATGGCACACAGTGTCATCACATTGTTGAATTTGGCTTCAAGGATGCTACGATGTTCACCTGCTGTTTCTGTTTGATTGGCTGATGAATTAACCAATGATGTTTCTTTTAGGCGGCTGGTAAAGTACTGCAGTGACAAAGATAGGCATGTATTTTAGCAGTTTTTACACTGTTTTTTTGAATAAAGCTCAATTTTCTTAAAGTTGTCTTATACCATAGTAGCAGTCATGAAGAAGTTCCATGGCAACAGTGTCCCCAGACCAAGCAGGAAGAAAATCAGCCACACACCAGAATACCTTTAAAAATGTTCTAATTATTAATATATTGTTATTATATATCATTGTGAAACAAGAAGATTAGCTACATACCAAAATACCTGCAGAAAGACCTTTTCAAATATAAAAGATTTTATCTCACATTTTATTTGCAGACATTGGAATAGAGGGTGAGGGGGAATCAGCACAAAAATGCACACTAAGGTTGTTTGAAAATAAAGAGTTTAAGAATGAATTTATCAAGTGGTATTTACAGAAAGGAAAGACTGAAACTGAACACAATTCCTAGAGGAGATACAACCCAATTACTTAGAAACTAGACTAACAAGGACACAAACAATTAATCAGAACTCACAGGGAAGCAGGAACAGACTAGACAGGGAAAATAACTGAACTAAGTGAACTAACTGACCAGGATAAGAAAGAACACAAACTCAATCCAAACCCAAAAACTCACTGTGCCAAACAAAGTCCAGGGGAATACAGACGACCCACTTGATTAGGGTAACAGGTGCAAAACGGGAACTCAGAAATATTCACGCCAAAGCAGACAGGACATGGCAGTACACATGGAGATGAACTAACAAAGGATTACTGAAGGAACAGAGTTGATATGGTGTGATCCAGGTTGGTTTATTAGAGACAGCTGAAACAGATGAAGTTGATTAAACACATGGACCAGAGTCAACAGGAGTGCTGGGAGTAGTAGTTTGTAAAACATGAAGGTCCAGAGGGTCACAAAGGATTGTGGGTAATGTAGTCTGATATAACCAGAAAACAGAATCATTAAGACATACTACACACACTAAAAGGGAATTTGTAACAACAAAATATACAGAAACCAAACTAACAGGTGTACATAAAGGACAAAAACACACAGGTCCTAAACTTAAACTTTTTCATTTAGTCATTGAGATTTTAGCCTAAGCCACACTAAAGAACACACTTAACACCAACAGCAAGATGGGGTCAGTATTTTGCTCAAAGACCCTTTGATATGTGTCCATAGGTAATTGTGACTCAATGAATGATTCTCAGTTTTCACAATATTTTTTACCAATATGAATGTTGAATAGCATTCAGTGTTTTTATAATGGCAATGAATGGAGATAATCTTCAAGTCTTCTAAAACTACTTCAACATACTTTTAACCCATCGGGTTAAGCGCCAGACTGGGATACAGAAGGTTGCAGGTTCGAATCCCGTCTGACTCCTAGTCCATCCCCTACCAGGTGTGTCCTTGCTAGCTCCCTGTAAGTCGCTTTGGATAAAAGCAGCTGACAAGTAAAGTAAAGTAAATTACTTTAAAGTACAGACAGTAAAGCCAACTCTAACTATAAGCTTTATCAAAAATGAAATTTTTAAGTCTAGTCTTAAAGCTAGCGAGGGTGTCTGCCTCCAGAACTTTAACTGGGAGCTGGTTCCACAGGAGAGGAGCTTGATAGCTGAAGGCTCTGCCTCCTATTCTACATTTAGAAACTCTAGGAACCACAAGTACATTTTCTAGTTGTACAGCAACAGCAGTTTTGCCATTACAAAATGCTTCTTGTTCTAATCCCAAACCTGCTAGTTGTGTTGTTTGAGCCCAATTTGTATTAAAAGTATGTAATGATGTTGAACTCTGGAGTAAACATGCATTAGTTAAATGGCAACTCATCAATATCAAACAATAGTGGCTAATATGCCTCATTTATAAATCACAGGACTCACTTGTCTCTTGGTAGTGTGATGGCCATTTTTCAGGACTGAAGAACTGATGGACTGACAGACTGAATGATGACCTGTGTTGGTTAGAGCACAGCAGAGTTGAAAAAAATAGTGCCCTGCGACATGAACTAAGTCCATGGTTTGTTGTTTCAGAAACTTACTGAATATCACTAAGAGACAGGCTTTACTTCAAAAAATAACCTTTATTGGGGTAAGCAGCCCTGTTCGAAGCTCATGTCATGAACAGGTTATGTCATGCTGTTCTGGTCAACCGGAAAGTATTAAATAATAAGTATAACGTAATAACTCAGCTGATTCTCTTAATGATTGATATCCTGGTTACACCATTGGATGTCTGAAGCCAGTATAAATTGGGGAAGCTCAGAAGGGACTGGAGCTCTGCCTTGCTTCGCCTTTCAACTATCTGTGTGTGGGATGTCTAGACGTCAGATATCTGTACTGCTCTGCCTTTCTACAATTTCCTTGTTTGATAATAAACCCATATTAATATAATTGCTAAGAGTCTCCGGGAATTTCTACTACATCCATAACTCATTTCAGATTTATGCGTCGTATGGAACAAGACATTTATCTATTTAGAAACTGTTTAAGTAAAATCAATGAATCCATTTATTAATTTCAACTAAAAACAGCATAATAACATAAATAGCTAATAAAATATTTATGAATTTTGAAGTGGTGAATAGCGTACTCTTAAAAATTATGAAAACAAAACATTTAAAGACACAAGTAAATAAACAAGTTAAGTTTTTTTACCTTCTGTGTTGGTCTAACAGCAGGTTGTGCTTCCAGGTATCTTCTCAGTGTTGTTCTTTCAGTGTTATCTCGGTATTTTGCTTACTAGTGAATATTTGCTGTTGTTGGTGGTGAAGCCTTTGAGCATATTCTTACTGAGTGATTACTAGGTTAGTTTTGGTTTCCTCACATGAATCTTGCGGCTGTCTGTGTGAAAGATTTGCCTGTCCTAGTTGTTCTTCCTCTATCATGTTGCTTTAAATCCTCTTTTTTTTTGCCCACCACATGTTTTTTTCTGCTGATTAAGCACAATCAGTTCTCCAGTTTGCAAGGACCCTTGAACTCTGATATCAGCTCAGTGGACTTTGTTTCTGTGCAAATGATGACGTGTTGATAATAGAGCAGTTTATCTGTTCAGAGGGGAGAAAAACATCTAATATGTCTGAAACTCAATTATTTATTTCCCTGTATTGTAGGGCACATCTGAATGTGGGTGGCTGTCGATCAGGTCATATGTAAAAGTGTTCTTGGGCAAGACACTGAACCCCAAATTGCCCTGGTGTCAAGTGTCAGGTCAGCTGCATAGCAGCTCTCCCATCAGTGTATGAGTGTGTGTGTCAATGGGTGAATGAGAAGCAGTGTAAAGCACTTTGATTGCTCTGTGGAGTCCACCTGCATTTTATTCAAGGCATGTGTGATATATAATATTTAGTTTTTCAAACTCTGTAGACTTAAACCATTGACCATTTAATGTTATGGTCTAAGAAAGTGGTGTGAAGTGTCTTCTGGTGTGGGTCAATATAAAATTATCATTGTATAGTACCAAATATTTCCATCTTCATCCATTAATTGCATATTATTTTTCACAATTTTTTATTTAAATGACCAAATATACATAGATCCTCCTCCCCAGAGACCCCTGGAAGGTCGAAACACTCAAGAGCATGCTAGGGTTAAGTTTAGGCACAAAGTTTTGAGTGGTTAGGTTAAGGATAAGAATAGTGTTGTGGCCAAGCTGCAGCCCCCATAACATTGAAGGCCTGACATCTTTTGATTCCTTTTATGGTAATAAACTCTTATAAACTTGTACGGTTATATTTTCAAATGAGATTATGAAATGGGATTGTATGTGAAAAACAGGAAGGCGATGCCTGGGAAAGCTGATGGGAAGGGAGACTGCAGAGTGATCGATTGTACTGGTTTCTGTATAAAAAGAGGGCCGATCATGGTGGGGCCAGCTTTTTGGCTTTTGCTCCTCAGCTTTCTTTTCTTCTGGACGTCCAGGGTTTTCGTGCCTCCCTGATTCCTAACTCCACACTGTTTTGCTGTTCTGTTAATAAACTCATTTTTAAAATCTTAGCACCAAGAGTCTCCGGGTTTTTCTACGACATTAGAGTAAGGGCTAAATATAAAAAACCATCAAGAGGGCTTAAGGTAGCTCACACAAAACCCCAAGATTACTGAACTCCACAGGAGAATTCAAGCTGAGTCACCCAGCCCATCCCCCCATACCAGGTGTGTTACTGAGTGAGACACCCAGCTCCCCGAGCACTGACTGTGGCTGCTCACTGCTACTCCCAAGGGGGATGGGTCAAATTCAGAGAAGAAATTTCATCTAAGAAAATGTATCAATGATAAAATAATGTGGATTTCTTTTCTTCTTCAAATGCCTACTCCTCCTTGACACCCTGAGATTGCCATTCCTCCCTAGAGACCCCGGAAGATTGCAACTCCCAAGAGGTCCCAAGATTGCCACACATTTCCAGGAGGCCAGGAGACAATCATCCATAGTTAGGGTTAAATGAGAAAAATTTTGGACTCCCACTGATCCATTCAACAAGAGTACTACATGCTGCATCGCTGTTACTCATCCCCAGGAGGAGAGACAGCACAGCAACATTAGCAATTCAATTCATCTGTATTTGTATAGCCGCCAAATCATAACGAAAGTAATTTCAGGGCACTTTACATAGCCAGGTTTAGGACCTTGCAAAAATAGTGTATAAATACTGTAAAAGTGTATATAAGCAGGTAAGTATAATTACATATTTATTTATTTATTAAACTATTTATTCATTTATTTATATATATAATTTGTACCTGTGACAAGGACAGTCCTGCAGACAACCGGACTGTCCTTGTTTAATACCAATGTGCTCATCCAGCATTAGTTGTGTGAGAGATACATTCTCTTCCAGCAAATTAGAATTTACTCTGCGCATGACAAAACAGTGATCAAAGAAGGTGATGTCATTGTTGATTAATCTGGTAGAGACCAGTTAGAGCACAGCATAAATGACTGTTCTTTACCATTATCATCTTTATAATGAGACCATAATTTTATTCTTGTGTGGTATTGTTGGAGGTCATATCTGGTCTGGAATTTAATATTTGTATTGCTAACTCTTGTTGGGATTAAGCTGAGAACCCTGTTAAGCAAGGTAAGCTGCTCATGTGTCAGTTAAAACCGCTTAGGTTAAACCAAAAAATGTTTTGAAGGAGCAGATTCTGGGGGTTATCTAGTTTAAATATTTTGACTAATGCTGAAACATTAGTTTCATGTTTTCTGCTTTGTTGCGTGACCAGTGTATCTTGTGAAATTCAGTTGGAAAGTACATGTTTGGCAGGGGAGGAATGAAGGCGTTTGGTAATGTACGTGTAGAGCACCTGCAAATTGAGGCCGTCCTTTATTGGGAGAGCTTTGGAATAACTGATGCTGGCCCTTGAAAATTTGTTTTTGGCTACCTTAAGGGCTGCCTGCAGCTGTTTCAATGTGGTTGGGTGAGTCTTAAGGTGTCTCCTGTTGAGGTGTTGTTGTGGAGGATGGACTCAGCATGGCAGTGCCAACGGGGTAGCTGTCAACCTGAAGGTCAGGATTCTGGAAAGAACTAAACATGCACACATTTGAGTCACATAGAATCACATGTCTTTTTCTAATGCAGAGGCTTCAGTCATTAAATTTTTTTATCTGTGTTAAGGGGTCTGGTGAGCCAGCGTCTTGGTGTGTCCGGTGCAACAGTGTGTGTGTTTGGTGTTTTAGCAGGTGTTCTTGAAACTGCAGCCAATGTGGCTAGTTGCTGTGTTGTTGAAACCAGTGGTGACATAGGCCCCGGTGTGTGGAGCTGCACGCTGACTGAAAATAGACCAGCTGTAGATGAGGTCGCCAACCTTTGTGACAGCGGCGTGAGCTGGATCCCGCAGCAATTCGGGTGAGTGTCTGCCAGATATGCCGGTGTGATGTCCCCCGTAGGTGCACAGGAAGTGGAGCAGATTCTTTTAACTGTGCTCCATGGTCCCTGCTGTGGTTTAGGAGCTGCTGCACCTTCCACAGATAGAGGAAAGAGAGAGAAGAGCGGTGCGAGGGGGGGGGGCTAGAGCTGGGGAGGAGTGGGGCAGAGAGATCGGAGGAATGACAGGTGAGGGAAAAGAAGAAGGGAGAGAGAGCGATTGTAATCGCTCCTCATCATGGAGGGAGAGGAGAGGTGACCAGTCTCTCCTCGGAGTGGTGGCTGGTTTTATATATATGTGGCCAGGGACTGTGTTGTATGGCTAATCATAGGCTGAAACATGCACAGTTCTGTTAGAGCTGTATCAAAGTTCAGCTTACTTTGTTGGTGGAATTGAGGTCGTTGTCCCTGTGATCTATTTTCATTTCTGCCGAAGGGGATTTGCCGCTCCCCACGCCTCCGCTGTGTGACAGTCCGGGGACATGGCCGTGGAGGAGCCGCAGCAGGACGAGCCGAGTTGTGGTCTGATGGTTAAAGATAAGCTAAAGTTTATTTATATTGCACTTTTCATGTCCAATGACAACACAAGGTGCTTCACATTCCACATGCCGTGGAACTCAAACACAAAAGTAATTACTACCATTAATACACAAGATAAAAACAATAAGAAGAAATAAGTAATAGCAGCAGACAAGTAATAGTAAGTAAAATTAATATAAATGTATACATGCACCTCAAAACACAATAGAATAATACAAAAATAATAACAATAAATATATATAACACAGTATATAGCAATAGAAATATATGTGTATATAAATATAGTAAAATTGTTACCATAAAAGAAAACCAAAGAGTAAAAATTAAAAATTATTCTCTAGTTAGGAGGGGTATGCTGCAGTAAATAATAGGGTTTTTAGTCCTGATATGAATGACTCAACAGTACGAGCAAATTTTATATATTCAGGCAATTTGTTCCATAATTGTGTTTGTTTAGTACTCATTCTAGGAACAGCAAGTAGGTTTTTACTAGTTGACCTCAAATGTTTTGGAGCATCATATTTTAAAAGCAAATCGGAAATATATTTGGGTCCAGAACCATTTAGTGCTTTATAAACCATTAGTAAAATCTTAACATTTATTCTTTGGCTTACAGTAAGCCAGTGCAATGACTTGAGAATTAGTGTTATATGGTCAAATCTTATGGTGTTGGTGAGGACTCTGGCAGCAGCATTTTGAATTAACTGTAGCTGTCTTATTGATTTCTTGTTGAGGCCTGTGAATAAACCATTACAATAATCCAATGTGCTAAAAACAAATGCATCGACAAGTTTTTTCTGTGTCTTCGTTGGACAGTAAGCTTTTGATCCTTGTTATATTTTTAAGATGATAATAGGCTGACTTTTTTAAGGTTTTAATGTGGCTGTTTTTGTCAGAGTCCAGAATGACACCAAGATTCTTGACTTAGGCTGTAGTTTTTAGATTTGCGTTATTAAGGTGAGCAGCAAAAATTCTGATTGGTTAAACGAGAGACTGTGGTGGTGAGGTGCGGAGCCCCCGTCACATCGCGGTCTTCAGACCTGCATCTCTGGAATCTCTGCTGTGGGCTGGTCATGGTCTGTGTGCCGGCTCATAGCGGCGCTGGGATTCGCCATAGCGCTCACATTTTCTGCCCCTTTGAGGACTCACCAGATACTGGGTGACGTGTCCTGAGGCAACGAGATGTCTGTGGTCAGACGAAGTGGTTGGAGCGGGTTAGGGTTATATACACACATATAAACCGAGAGAAACAGATGGTAGCAGGATGGTGCACTGCCCTGAACCTGGAAGTTGTGGAGCAAACCATGATAAATGCATATTTTATAGAAATATAATTTTGTCTTACTTCATATGGTTTTATTAGACTTTGCAATAATAATAATTATTGCCAATTTTAGAATTAAATTGTTGTAGCCATTTTCACCGTCTCCTATGTTTAACTTTGTTAATTTTATTCAGACATACTATGCAGGAAACTGCTTTTATTTTGATAGTTGTGACAGACGTTTTCAAATGTCAGAGCCAAAAATAAACTCAGCTGTTTTCAGAGGTGAATGGATATGTTTCTATTTGGGATTTTATTTGCTCTCTTTAGTGTTGTCATGGCTGAAAACAAACTGACTTCAGTGGATTTTGAGGTTTTTGGAAATGTTCAAGGTATGTTACATGTCAGTTACAACACTTTCTATAATGCTTACGACAAAGACATTTATCTGTTGTTGTGCCCATGTTGATATTTGCAATTAGGAAAGTCAAATGAAAAAATTAAATATGAGTATTCTTATTCTCTTGTTTAAAGGCTTGTTTAAGGTCATCCTAAGGTTATGGAGGTGGCATTACTGTATATATAACAAAAAAAAAAACACTAAAAGCAAAAATCATAGGCATTTCAATACATTTGTTTTTTAGTAATGATATGGTAGTAAGTTTAATTGATTTGAAAGTAGGCTACATGCTGCTGCTGCCATTCATTTACTCCAGCGGTCCCCAACCCCCGGGCTGCGAACCGGTCCCAGGCTGCACAGAAATAATACATAACTTACATTACTTCCTTTTTATTTAATTTGGAATCTGAAAGATGTTTTATTTTGAAAAATTGACGGATTCTCTGTTACATCCATCTATGTCACTCTTGATGCGACCAAGGCGCTCTGCTCGGTCACGTGATAGGTTACTGTTAAAATTAAACCCAGAAGCTAGCAAAATGAGTAAAAAACAAACGTTATCATCCTGGATGGGACTGCCTGGTTGCAGAAAAACAAGCTCAGGGCTCCCACTGATTCAGCATTGTGGTGAGTCGGATCTTTCATGCACTTTGTATTTGCGGTGTATCTTACTTTAAAGAAATGTTTAAATGTTACCATAGTGACCAGAGAGTGTTGCGGGCAGAGAGGACATTGCTCATGTCATAATTCGTGTTTATGTTTAGACAATAGCACAGTTTTCATGCAGGTCATATTATATTAATTTCTTGTATTTATCCGCCACACCTTAAAGGCCGGTCCGTGAAAATATTGTCTGACATTAAACCGGTCCATGGGGCAAAAAAGTTTGGGGACCGCTGATTTACTCTATGAAGAGAAAACAATGGTTGGGTTTCATACAGCAAACAAAACCCCATCTGACTCCTAGTCCATCCCCTTACTGGGTGTGTCCTTGAGCCAGACACCCAGCGATTGGGTTGTTAGAAGCTGTGTTAGAAGCTATTTGCCAGGATATTAACATTTATGTGATTTATTATAGAAATACTAGATAACCACTAATGTGTAACCACAGGCCTTTTTCTTTAATCAAGCTAAACAACCTCATCTTATAACTCAGAGTTTATTTTTAAAATACATTTGTTTAACTGCTGTCATTAAAAGAAACACATTTACTTTAAGTGGTTGTGTCTGTTGTTTGGCTGTGTTGGTTTTAAGTGATACAACCAACTCTCCAAGTACTCCAGTAACACAAAAATTCAACTTTGCAGTGGATACAAATAACTGTGGTTCTATCAACTCATGTGGATTAGATGTAAAATATAAGTTATCCAAATTAGTAACCCCCCCATGATCTATTGTTTGTCCGTATGTTTATTCAGATTCGGTGAGCAACGGGCATTTGTCGTCCTAGTAATTATAATAAAACTGTGTTAACGTGTGGTGAAATAATTATCTACATTAATTACTTACCAGGTTAATGCATTAACATGCCCAGCCCTAAAAATTATATGAGACAAATATAATAAACAGTATTTTCTGAAAAGCTTTTTGTTCTGTTTTCAGGTGTTTGCTTCAGAATGGTGAGTTACATTTTTTAATGTTTAATATTTATGGTATTATGTATTATATTGTATGCTTTATTGTGATATTACTACATATATATACATAAACACACA